>JACCIC010000005.1:1725000-2067500 GCA_018907035.1 Sycobia sp. Sy_11 | reverse complement strand
GTACAACGCGCATGTATAAATATTGCACCCGCGCTCGGGGCAGTCCGTGCATCGAACAATACATTTAAATCCGCCTAAGAAAACAAGCATTGGTTTTAGATTTCCGAGTCCTGGAGAGTCTTCGCCCGTATTGCTTGGTCTCGTCCTCTCGACCGATAATTCAAATCACGCGTTTCTGATTGGCCAATTTCTCGTAAATTGGCCAATAGCTCGAGAGCTAATAACGATTCACGTATAAATTTTTCGGCACTGTTGCATTTAAATTTTCATATATTCAATCTATATAGATATGGTTATTTTTCTAATCAGTCCTGGAACACCGTGTATATATAAATATATGTGCACGATTATATACTCCTTCACAAGTCTGCACTCTATATATAGTCGATTGTATATATTAAAAATACACTTGTCGTCCCATAGGCTCTGTATTTCGAATCAGTCTGAAACCAGTTGCGCTTGCGCAACGAACTTTCTATATAAATATTTTGAACATTGCAGTCGATGCCATATCCAGCAAAATAATAATGGGTTTTCATGCAAATGATGTATATTCTCAAAAACTAATAAGTATAAATTGTATATCTTTATCTTTATCTTTATAATGACGACAATTTGAATTTTACAAAATTTAGAGAGAAAAAAGTCGTTATTAATACATAAAATAGCAGCTGCGAGCCTGTTTCGACGATATAGATCCTAATTATTATGTACAAAAAACATTCAATACTACACATACTAATGTATATATATAGTACGTAAAAAGTAAAACGTTGCAGTCATGAATCATGGGCGAGGAAAGCGCCGTCGGTTTTTTTGCTTTGCTTAATTAATGAAAAACGCTGAATCGCTTGGCCGATTAGAAACGTATATAAAGATTTACAATGGCAACAATTTAATGAGTCCATTTCGTGTTTAACAATTTTAAAAATATGCTTAAAATTGATAGTAGTTAACGTCGCTCTTATGTGGCAAATTAAGAATATAAAAAATTCAATTAAGTAACTATATATATATATGAACCTCACACAGTACAGATTTGAAAATTTATCGTTCGTTTGATAAGGTTCGACATTACTCATTGACGAAACGTTGAGAAAATGAAATAAATCGATTTGGTCTGATTTTAACCTAGTCATTACCGATTGAAAAATTATTTTTCAACTTCTTATTCGTTTAATTAAGAAGGATCAAAATAATGAAGTCGACGATGCAGAATATATTAATTTGCTTATCGTCGTCTGAAAATCCATTATATTTATGGAAAAATTAGGCAGGGGCGGAATCCCATTTATGTAATAAGAAACAAGAATAATCAACTTGAAAATCATAATTTTATTCATGGACGCAATCTTAAAAATATAATTAAAAAAAATTTTAATAGCATTAAAAATAGAATGAAAAATTAAAACTAATTTTTAAAAAATAATACAGATAGGTATAATATTTAATACTTTAAAAATCTTATAATGATTTTTATAAAAAATTTCGAAGAGAATATAAATTTTATTTTATTTTAAGCGAATATATAACTCAAAGTGCAAAAAAAAAGGTCAAACACGTGATCCAGTGGCGCATATAAAGCTCGAACGTCGTAAATGCCAGCTATTGAGCAGGCGCGAAAAACCGAGGTTCCTACCCGATTAACACGGTTTCGTTCATTTCATTTTAACTCCCGCGAGGGACAAATAAAATTTGTTGTCAAAATTTGTTGTAAAATTGCTGTCTTATTAAACGAGAAGGTGAACTTCTACTCCCCAAGGAGGAAAGATAATATTTTGCTTCCTCCGAACAGGCGTAGGAAATCGTATTGTATGCCCCGAGCGCGAGAACAGTACATTTCTTACGGGATACGAAAAGGCTTTATTGACGAAACGAGCAGTGTGTGCGGCCGTAAGGAGGTTCGTAAAAAAGCCTCATCGTACCGTAGGCAAGGACTATGTTTTACCTCATGAGAACGGGAATCAAGCGACGAAGGCGGGATTTGTATGGTAGAATGAGGAAAAAGTATTATTATAGTTAGTATGTATATGTTATAATGTAAAACATACAGTATTAATATAGTTTAAGCTTAACACTGGTCCTGACACTTTTATAGCTCTAGGCTCCTGTTTTCAACCATATAATCCATGCCTTAGTTGCTATATTATAGTTTAAGAGGGTGGTTTTCGATCGCACGATTGCATTTTGTTGTCTTGAAGAACTTGTTATTTTAAAAGAATTTTATTTAATGCAAAGGATATTAGATAACTATCGTGCACTTTAATTACATTTATAAATGTACACATCGTTCTAAACGCCGATTAAAATATGTTAAAATGATTCCTTTAATTTTTAATTAATCCCAAGATTTTATCATTCGTTAAATGTATTTTTTAAAACCTTTCTTTTCTAAAATGCATTAATATTTAGGTGTAACCTATAATGAAGAATAAAGTTTTCAAACTTTTTTTACCTGATTGAAGCTCATCATAGTTTCTTATATAAAAATACAATGATTTATAATTCAACATCAATATCATCTTCTCTATATCCGTTTACTATTATTTTCTATTATCGAATTTAGCCATGTAATTAATAACTTGCATCGCTGTTCATTCAAAATTTTGTTCATACGGAGAGCTTTTGAGTATATATAATTGAATGATGCATTTAATGCTATAGCTGAGGTCAAATCTATGATTAAATCTAAGGTTATATTATGAAAATTTATTAATTACTTATTTAAAATACCGCAACTAGCATGTGTGTTTTCTAAAAGACATTTGTTATTTTTCTGAATTATAAAAATTTTAATAACTGTTCATTCAATTATATACATTTGAGGAATAATTATAAAATAAATTAATACTCAAATGCCATGTAAATATCATTACATTTTTTATTAAAATTTCTTACTATGATAATAATTGAAAAAATATTTTATGTTGTACTTCTCTCGAGTTTCTGTTTAATACTTAGCAGCAATGTGTTGGTGGGTTATCGTCCCGTTTTTGTTGTATTCAAGACTATTTAATTAGTTTGTAAAATATATATATATTTTTTTTTACTTTTTGGAGTACTTTAGTAACCAAAGTACATTGACATATAGTTTGCTTGATATAATTATTTATAAGTTCTGATATCTGAAAGCATGATATCACGTTTATGCGTCAAATTTCTATGCATAAAAGGAATAAATTTGTTTCAAACTTTTTCCCATTGCCACAAAGATAAATATTATGACAACTCAAGCATTTTTATGAGAACAACACTGGCAAGTGGTTGATAATTTTTTATTCATTCAAAAAGATTTAGCAAAAGACTTAACTGGAATTTTCAAAATAGAACAGCATGACTACATTGTTCTTACAAGAAAATAAATAACATTTTTCAAATTGAAAACCAATTTCTGATTCATTTCAAGGCGAACTAACAATAATTTTTATACAATTTTTTTCAATATGAACTGAATTTGGAGAGAATGTTGTTAATAATTACAAATATTATTTAGATTACATTATACAATGAAATTTTATGATTCAGTTTTAGTAAATGTAATCTAAGGTTTTTAATGTTGGCATTCTTATTTCTTGATGGTGAAATCTTTATGTGTTCCAGAACTCAACTCCTTTTCGTTTCGGAATTCGGCCTTGCTGATACTTGATGCAGGACTGCCAGTATTTTGAAGCCAATTTTTCCTGAAATAGAATAAGGATAATCTATAGTAATTCAAGTGCTTTTAGAGCAAATATAATGAAAAACGTTTAGTGAATTTAAATAAGCATTTAACAAATCCAACAATTGAAGGATTTAGATTGAGTAAAAAAATATCTTTTCAATTTAATTACCCGAGTTAATTTATTAAACCGTTAGATGCAATAAATAATATTTATGTATTTGAATTAAATGATTTCATTAACAGGTAATTCTTATTAATTGTTTGATTATACTATCCATTATATCGTTGGAATGAATTGTAGATCTTTCTCATTTAATTTAGTTTTAGCATTTTTTACATGTTTTTTATAATGACATTGTTAAATTACTTTATTTTATAAGTAGTTGTTTATTTTTTAAATAAAATAATTAAGATATAAATAGTAAAACTATAAATTTTTTTAATATAAAATAAAGAATATTTTTTTGCTAAAAAGTTAGTTAAGCTTCCTTTTTCTTTTATATTACTTATCCTTGTGAAACCAACTTGTTAACTTACATTTGATCAATCTTAGCTTTACTCCCTTCCATGTATCCAAGTACAGTTCCTTGTTTAGTGTTCATACACCACCCATGAAGTCCCAGCTCCTTTGCCTTCTCTTGAGTAAACTAAAAGCAAAGATACCGTTGTTATAATATATTTACACTAAAAATCTTAACTTTAATGGCTTATAAAATTATAAGTTTCTGTATTTAACAATATTATGAATACGTTTACCGATGGTCCGTATTAAACCAAGTGCAAATAAAAAACGAACGACCCTCGAAATATTTACCTACACTCGTCAATACATGCGAGTAACTAAATAATTGATCTAATTCTTTATCATAGCATCTGTTACTTTACAAGCATGTAAGAAATATATAATTATATTTGCGTATTAGAATGATGCTACAATTTATGTTTTATAATAATTCATATAATCTTAATATCTCGTGCTGAATTCGATGTCACATAAAATATTTGTCATTATTCAAATTAACATACTAATTAAGTACTCTTGAATAAATGTTACAAGATAATCACATGCCATTAAAAATGTTCTAATATTTACCGGCATTATATTTATAATATAATAAAATTTATAATTTATTCTTTGTGCTATTTATAATAATAATTTCACAGTTGAGCATTGTTATAAGTTTTAATTTTGGCGCCAAAAATAGAATTTGTAAAGCTTAGATTGTTGATCCAAAGAGTGAGCTACCTTCTAGCGAAACACCTCAGTCGGTAAAATATAATCCTAATAATATTATGATTCATCCATAAAATCTTTATTCTATAATTACATTATGCTATTAAACTTATTTAATAAAAAGCTTCACTTATTGTTGAATAGAAAACATAAATTACCTTTCTGAAGTAAACTCCTGAAATCAGATAATAGAAAACAGTTACATTACAAATTGTCAGGGTTATAGCTATACATTTTTAATATCTAATTCTCTTTTATTTTCTGTTTTTTTTTATTTTGTTAATAACTAACCTTGTACTCTGCCGTGCACTTCGAAGTCCGTACCAACAATTAGCGGCATTGTTTCACAGGGCGGGATTACATAGACACGTATCGTAATAAAAAAGGCTAAGACAAGGGTAGAGTAAACCTCAAATCTTTTGAGGAATTCCAGAATTTCCATGGGAACGTAATTTTCCTGTTTTCAATACGATTGATAACAAACGAGACACGGTGCACAGTGGCGATGAAACATAATTCCGACCCACAACAATGTTTTGAATTAATTTTACTTTTTGCTTATATAAAAAGCACCGGGTAGCTTCAGCATAAGTAAACACAAATAAATATAAATATATATACTCAGCTGTTCAGGCGAACAGTATGCTGTATATAAGCTATAGCTGCAGCCATGCTGCAATTGCAACCGTCAGCTACGTTACAAGCATTTGCAAATTAGAACTCCAAAAAGAGCTCCTTGCTCCAAAATACGGAAGTTCAAGATTTATTAGACGTATGATGCGCACATTAGTGCGTATGATCGATCATCAGATGTCGCTAGCATTGATGATTGTGAGCAAACACGAAGCACCAGCGATCAAAATGGGCATTCAATTCGGCATTCAATTCGGCGGTTCAACAAATATATCAAGACTATCCTATTATATGCCGTCTATTTTTAAGCTGGAATTATTGAATAGAATTTGATGATTATATGTTAAATGCTTTTGTAATCTTTATACGTACTGTTATACATAAATTAAAGATATACAATAACATTAGATTACATATTAGATGTATTTTAAAATCTAATTGATTTAATTTAATAGCAAAATACGTATCTTCATAACTAATATTACAATTAAAGTAAAATCATTCCATAGAATAATCGCAGACTTTCGGAATATAAAATTATACATACATACGTGGCAAATTTACACCCAGTGATATATAATCATATTGGTTATTTTTTATAAAAAAGAACTTGTGGTTTCCTATAAAAAATTGAGAAGTATATTCATATGTATTCGAATTTATAAATTTGATTTAACGATAAATTAAGAACACCCAGGAATTTATATGCACACAAGGAAAGAAAATTTAAAAAAAATATAGACTATTGTTATAATATTTTTATTGCTTATTTTCTTAAAAAATTATCGCAAGTCTATGTTATTTTGCTCTTATATACAAATTTTAACGGTCGACGTAAACCTGTTATTATTATTTTGTAAATTAAGTGCGCTATAAACTTGACTTTCTATATCTATTTATATATATAGACTAGATATAAAGTATATCCTATAAATTCCATCGCTTAAAACTAGCAGTGCGCGAAGTTATGATTTTGCCCAGCGCATGTATTTAAACATGCATAGAAAGTCAAGTTGGGGCCACGAACAGTTTAGAAATTGACGCTTGAGCATTTGCATAGATTTATAAGGTAATTTATTAGAATACGATATTTAACATTTATAAAAATCAAAAAATTCTCAACATTTCTTTTTAATTTGTAGACATTCCATTTTTTGGATACCGTATTAACGATGTAACACCAAAAGATAATCGGCTTCTAATGAAAATTTAAATCGATTTTTTAAATATTCTGTAATAATAAAAATTTTAAATGAAGTGATCATACCTTAAATAACCTCTGTTTTTCGGTATCTAAGTAATTATTAGATATAAATTAAAGAAAAAAAAAACATTTTTTTACAATCTCAAAGTTATATAATTTTATAAATCTTTGAAATTGTTAGAATACAGATAAAAATTATTTTTTCTTATTAATACTCGAAAAAAAACTGTCCCTTGTAAGAGTTCCAACTATTATATTAATGCGATTATTTTTATAGATACTCTGTATATTGCACATTACTATATATTGTTAAAATTATTTTGAGGTTCAAATATATAATATAAGTTCATACAAAACTAATATGAGCATCGTAATTTCATTTTTCGACGTATTATATACACATTATCAAAAATCATTTTATTTTATTTTTCTTTACATTTTCTTTTCATAATTATGAATTAGGTCTACGGTGAATAGCGAATTGGATATTTATAATTAGTTTATACTTGCATGAATTCAAGTTTCTCTGATTCGAGATTTCCATAATATATATATATATAGCTCTAACCGAGGGTTTGACGATGACGTACCGTCTGGATTATTGTTTTGGCATACCCTTCAACGTGTACTTATTTTTGCGTATCCGCTTTCATTGCGATCGCTTTGTTAAGCAGCATCAGCAAACGACAGGTATATAAAGCTCTCTCTTTTTCTCGCGCTTCTCTCTCTCTCTCTCTCTCTCTCTCTCTCTGTAGAATGACTGTTATTAAATATATGTATTTTACTATTATGTATATATATTCAACTGATGAGTGTAAAATTGTAATAGAAGCCTAGACTGTACCCGAATTGATATTATTAATTATATTATTTATTATTTAAAGTGATATTAAAAGAAACTAACTATATTTATACATAGTTATATTACATATAGGCTTGTCTCACAACTAATGATTTAGATAAGTCGGAATGCTCTTATTAATTTTTTAGTAAACATAATTTCCTCTGTCCTACGGTTGCGCTCGCATTATCACTTTATTAGATTTGAATAGTATACATATATAATATATATGAATATAATCTAAGATCCATATAATAAATCATAATAGAAAGATCAATGATTAATATGTGTACAAGAACAGTATACACAAAGCATTGTTAAATGAATTGCAACTCACTCACGTGCTCAGCGAGGTATTTTAAACAGTAAGCGATTATTCATGTACCATTTTCATCTTATTCATCCTTTCCAAGTGAAGCACCCTACTGCAAACTCGATTACAGAGAAACAGATTTCTTTTAAAGTAAGTTCATTGGAATATGCGCGTATGCGTAATAGTTCATAAATTATTTATAAATAATTGAATATATTTGGCGTACGCGTATGATTATGGTGAACTTTTTGAAAACCGCGATCGCCTGCATAATCTGAGATCGGTTTGAATGTATCATCGTTTTTTTTTTAATAATATTTTGCACTGATTGATCAATACTATACAAAAAAATGTATTACAAGTTTTAATTCAAGTTCTGACGGTGAAAATAAGTATATATTTAACGTTTTCATCTTATGTGCCTAAATCTGATACGCGGGCCGTATAAGGGAAATTTTATTTTATCTACTGAAGGTAAATTTGGTTCAATCTATCTCACATTCGACACGTGCTGCTATCTGTATCATATCGTAATACACTATAAAAATTATTTTTATTAATAAACTTTAAATAAGTAAATTGCTCTAAATGTAATAATTTATAGTATCAATGTATGTCTACATGGTGATAAAAAGAATGTTCAAAATTATTTGAATAAAAACGTGAACACTGATATAAGACAAACGATTGATATTTAAAACATTTATCTAAATATGTATGAATAAATTAAATTTAAAATATTTTTCTTTTATTATTTTTAATTTTTAGCCTCATACATACAGTTTGTGATTATTCTTATTATTGAATATTCATAATTTCTTTTAATTTATGGATTGAAGAATTAAAATCAAATGGAACTATTACAAATTAAAAATTAAAAACAAATTATATTTACATACATTTGCAAAAGTTAATTTTTAGTATCTAACAAAAAATTGTCTGGATAGCTCGAGACCGTTAATAATTATTAAATATTTAAAACTATTTTGAGTCGAATTAAAAGATATGAAAAATTATTAGCATTTTATTATGAGTATATATTTTATATACATTTCATCATTTCATTCATATGTTTGTTAATATAATAATTTTAAATTAAAAAATTTTTAATTAATATGAATTAAATTAATACAATTAATTACATTTTTGATTAAAGACCTCCGTCGCTGATTAGCATCAATAGTTGTGAGCAAAAATAGAGCAACGTTAAATAACATTAAAAAAAGTAAATAAATAAATAAAAATTAACTAAATCAATATAGAAATTCGATCTCAGAGACTACAACTGATAGCCATTGTTCAGAACATACTATCTATTTATGTTTTTTTTTTTTTTATATATTACGTTCATATCTACGCCACGTTTTGAACGAGTGCGCGCTGCGGACACTGTAGCCAATCATCGCTATGTCTATTTGCGCATGCGTCATATGTCCGTCGAATGTTATTATAGCTTGCCTGGCTCTCTACCCGCGTCAGACGCAGAGTCCCAGCCAGACTGTCAGTGGACGAACTAGTATTGTAATACCAGCGATCATAGCGACCGTACATTTAAAATGTTTACGCCTGCGTGTGTATATAGTTGTCTTTAATCATTACTGTCAACGATGCAACGGTAAAATAGCTCCGATAACAAACCATCAGACACCGTTTCCTTAACATTAGTAAACAATAATAATACGTCGACGTTATCGCAGGTGTACGCTTATATGTATATACCAAACGTTTATTCGCCTGCATAATATATATAGTCGACAACTACATCCCCGCGGAGTCCTTGACAAGTTGTTACATGTATGCATATATAATGTGCATGCGTATATAGAACGCGTAGTGTCGTGTGCGAGACGCATCCAGAGCACCCAGTCACCAGACTGCAGCGACGAGCGGCCTGCATCAGCAGCCTGCTGCCTGCACTGCAGCCAGAGCGATCATCAGAATTGTGCGCGTGTATAGTGCAACGCGCAGAGAAGGACAGGAGATAATAATAATGCGGTGCTGAGAAACTTCTTTTATATATATACACCTGTATGTACATATAAATATACGCGCAAGTGCAGAATTACACCCCAGCCTATCAATATATCTGTATAGGGTATAGCGAAGGAACAACTGTGTGTGCGCGCGCCCGTGCGCGTGTGTGTATTATATGTCCGATGTACAAGCAATAAAAGAATCGAGGAATTTCCGCAGCAGCGGCCGATTATTATTATAGCCTCATCGTGCAGTGGGGGCGGGGAGGTATTATTGACAGAGGGGTGGCCCTCCCGGTGCGCGCGGTGCATCGTCGGTTAGTATGTGCGTGGAGGGAAAGGGCGCCGTTGGCGAGGTACAGTGCAGCAGCAACGGCAACGGACCGACGAGCGACCTCGGCGAGCGCATCATCATCGTCATCGGCTCGGGGTGTAGTAACAGCAGCACAAGCAGCAGCAGCGGCGCGACGACTGCAGGGACGCAGATCCTGCGCGTAGACGGCTCTCGAGGCGAGGAGTGAGTGAGAGGGAGAGACATTGAGATCGACAGGTACATTGTCGCCGAGGAGCGCGTATCATCGGACAATCGTGTAGTTCCTGTGTTTATTCCCCGCGGGCCCAGGAGGCCGAAAGCAGGTGTTATCAAATAGATTATTCGGACAGCGCGCATTGCAGCGAAAAAAGGCTCTAGCGCTGAAGAGGCACTACAAGAAGCTGCTCGGCAGAAAAATTGTTATAATATTTATATATGGTGACTACGCTATAGGTTAGAAAGATCTGCTCGTATATACGACGCACGTACAAAGAATACGTCGCGTGTATTGTGACAATTATATGTATATATGTTGCAAGTGTGTTACAGATAAAATTCTATACATAACCTCTCTTTTCGCCAAGGCAGAGGGAGTGAGTGGGAGAGAGAGAGAGAGGAAGAGAGAAAAGCGAGCAGCTTTATTACTAGTGCTGCTGCGCTGCTGGTGCTGCTGACCGGTGCTCGACCTCGTCGGCTGGTCGATGTGTGATTAGAGGGAAAAGGAAGATAGAGAGGGGGATAGGTTATATAGATATACATACGTGTGTCGGGTGCTTAACGTGCCTGATCGAAGGTGAAAAAGAGAGAGAGAGAGAGAGGAGAGAGAGAGAGAGAGAGAGAGAGAGAGAGAGAGAGAAAGAGAGAGAAAGATCACAAGCATATACAAGCAACGATGACAGCGATGCTGGTGTTCGTCGCGGAGCTGTCCTCCAACATCTTCTCCGTGCTCGCGGTGCTGATATGCTTCTGCGGCGTCTTCCTCTTCATCATGAGGTTGGTATATAAAATAAAATGTATATATATATATATATATATATATATATATATATATATATATTTATATATATTTATATATATTATAATATTTACCTTCCATCACCCGTAGATCCTGTTTTTTTTGTTTTGTTTTTTTTTTTTTTTTTGGAAGCACATTCTTTATACTTATAACAGACGAATCACGAGCGACGAACCGCTTGTTTATTTTGACAAATGTGTGGAATATCGTGTGCAGAGTGCCCCCTCCTGTCCCGTGCGTAAACAGCTGATTTGTCGAAGTGAGACGAACGTCGTTTTGTCATTAGCCGCGAGAGTTTAATAATTAAGGTGCGTTAGATTCGCTGACAGGGAACGTAGCTCGGATCTCTCTTAATGTCGAAAATACAAGATGTGGCTGTCGATATATCAGCTGTTTACGTTTTCCAGATGCTTTACAAGAAGAAAGCAGTTTAATGTAATGATGAAAGCAGTTTAATAATGATCAGGCTGGCAAATCAGCTGCTGCAACAACAGTTTATCTATGTTCCGTCGTCGTAGACATTTTTTATCTTCAAATCTATTATTTTCATGTATTTCTGAATGCCAACGTTTATTCATCTGGAACGGGGAGTTTTTTTTTTTTTTTTTTTTTTAAAGTTCGTCCAAAACGGGCACGTTCGCGCATTATTTATCCTTGAAAATTTCGCTCTTGAAAAGATTTTTCCGCGTCTCGTGCCTCGGCCGCGGAGTAATGCACGGAACCGCGTCGCGCCGCGGGATTTTTTAAAGAAAACTTACCCGAGTTTACGTAAGTCGGGTGGATTGTTTTTTTTTGTTTCTTTTTCTTTTTTTTTTTTTGATTATTATTATTGCGATTCCTTTGATTGCTTGTATTCGGTGATACCTGTGGGGTCGGTGGCGTCGGTTGCAGGTGGGGGGAATTATATTTTGACAAAACCGGTGGAATATCAATTTTATTTGTCCGTTTTACGTAATACGCCATATAAACTGTTTTACAAGTAACGTGTACAAGAGAATGATCCACGCGTGCATAATGCACGCAAAAATAAACTCGAGAGTCGTTGTCGAAATATATATATATATATGTATATATGTGTAATATTTAAAATCCACTAAAAAGTCACTCTCTTCGTCCTCTCGCGATTTTTTTTTCTTTTTAAGCTCCGATGGATTACATATACAGACATAGGTATATAGAATTGGAAGGCTCCTGTATAAAGTTCGCATAAATATTTTCTTATTACACGCATACCTGTATAACTGCGTGTACCGACGGCCGGCTGAATAATGCATATGAATGTTATTATAATAGAGACGCTTGATTGATTATCGTCTAGAATACCGGTTAAGACGAGCGAACACCTACCGCGTGACTATTTTTTACGGATATTATAGATTTTATCTACTAATTCGCTGCGAAACGTCGGATTGCACTGAGTAGACTTATTTCGTCTGCGCTAAATCAAGCGCCATATTAACGTCATAGTTGATCATAGTTCCTTCATATATATATATATATATATATATATATATATATATATATATATATATACGCGCGCGCGTTTGTGTGTGTGTGTGTGTGTGTGTATGATATGGTAGAATTCCTAAGAATACGCGAAAAAATGAGATCAACGAGACATCTATCTTATCTATCTACTATATATTGACGATTAACGCAATATATATATATATATATATATATATATATATATATATATCCAAACGGTATATAATCGATATGTTATACATTTCTTTAGAAGTTTTACGGATTTTCATTCGCGTTATTTATTCAATTCGTTGGCACGGCGCGCGAAGCGCCGACGCTTGAACGCACCGCGCGCGTGCCACTGCAGCGCTCGAATAAACAAAATCGCCGGCTAAAGAAATTAATACGCGTAGAGCGTGCTTTTATATATATATATACACGCGTGGAATGGAAAGAAAATTCGAAAGATTCTTTACCTCTGACGAATTCGTTTGGGCCAATTTTGGTGCGCGTATATGCGAACTTCCTCTCGGCTCGAGAACTCCAAATAGGTGGACAGTGGTGGGAGGAGAGAGATGGATATGTAAATTTATTCGTATCGTTGTATACAATAAAGCTAATTACAATAGTGCTTTTCATACAATACGAATAAAATATGTTATTCATAAAATAAATGCAGTATCACATAATTCGTATATAGTAATATAGTGCGAAAATTTGCTACGATTGCTTTTTGTTTTATAAAGTATTATATATATATATATATATATATATATTTATATATAATCAACTTAATAAACTAAGTTACATAAGCAATAAAGTAACATTACAAGTCGTCGTACTTCTAATATTTTAGAATAATTATGAAGACACCAAAATAATATAGATTATAAATTATGTATATGTATTCCTTATATGTAGATTAGAAAGAAAGAGGAAGAGAGAGAGAGAGAGAGAGAGAGAGAGAGAGAGAGAGAGAGAGAGAGAGAGACCTGCGCGTCACATCAATTAACTGACCTACGCAAAAAAAAACCAGTCGCCACCTGTGTCCACCTTCGTCGGTTCTCCCTTCGCATAGGAATTCTGGAATCGCCGGAAAAACGGGAGTGTTTACATATATGTGAGAGCCTCTGAGATCGATCGTTTTCAATATAACGATCGCGCGCGCGCGCGCGTGTGGGTCGGCGTGGGCGTGTGTACGTTTGTATGTATATAATCAGTGTAAAAGGCTGCTCTACACCTTTTGTGAAAATAATAATAGAACGCACGCAACCGGTTTTACTCCTCCATAAATCTATAATACACATGTTTATAGATCCGCGCGCCGGTATATACCAAATCTGCCACGGGGTATGTTATCTATTCCCCCTACCCCATTTTTTTCACCCGGAGTTCAAAAGCAGACGAAATTTATGCGGCGAATTACGCGAAGATCGCGAGTATTTAAAAAAACACCTGTTTAAAGAATTCTGTTTTGTGCGAGATTCTATTATAAAGTCCGTAAAACTTATCTTCTTCTCCTCTCTCTCTCTCTCTCTCTCTCTCTCTCTCTCTCTATATATATATATATATATATATATATATATATATATATATCCATCGCGTCGCGCGACCTCGATTGGCTTATGAAGTCGAACCCCTTTATATATAAATATATATATATATATATATATATATATATATATATATATATAATTTTTTTTCTCTGCGTCGCGTCTAAAAAGGAGAAAGTCAGCGGGAGACATCGACAGAGGTCGATTGTAAAATCCCGCGGCCGCGCCGCCGTAGGTAGGGAAGACGGCGGTGGAGTGAGGGGGGGGGAGAGGAGATAATTAACGCGGTGCTAAAATCCTTTGCTATTAAGCCGGGTCGCAACGTAATCGGCTCTTTGTGTGCGACGCCCGCTGCTGCAGCTGCAGCCGCGACACTGACTCCCACACACTGGCATTCCTAGATTTTTACGAATAATATACACACATATATATAGGTACCATCATCTTTTGTAATTGCAATGATTTATTTATCCTCTTAAGATATATATCAGTTGAAATTTTGGAGCAATTTTTTTCTGCATTGCGAACACTGACATTTGAATACAATAATTTTATGATTTCTTTTTTTTTTTTTTTTTTTTTTTTTTTTTTTTTTTAAATTGATAGGTCAAGGATACGTATAGGCAAATCGTTTTTTTATGTTCCTTTTAACCAAATGATATTTATTATTTTTTCCTCCTAATCTTTCCATCGATAGTTACGTATATACAGGGCAATTATTATAAAAAAAAAAACCTGATTGCCATAAACGAGCCCAAAAAGAAGAAAACAATGTATATCCTCGCCCCCCCCTCCCGGGGAGCTGCGTTCGACAATAACGCTATACGCTCGGATAATTGCCATTGCGCAAAAATGATTTGGCAAGAGCAAATTTGGCAAGGATCTTAAAATCTCGCCGTGTACAGCTCGAAAGTGACGATTAATGTAAACGCGTGGAAAATAGACCGATTTTTTTCTTCGTGCCTCGCTGCCGCTTTGCCTTTTCAAGGCTTTACGAGCATTCTCGAATTCGCTCCATAACCCATTTAATTAATAATAGGCTGCGATCATAGAGTTTATTGAATTCTGAAAAAAAAAATAACAACAATAATAATAATTACGGCGAGAGATTGAGGACGTTCGTGACGGGGACTCGCGCTACGGTCGTTTCGACCACATGTTTGCTTAGGAAAAATAACGTAATGGAAGGTGCAGAAAAAATTTGTATAAAAACATTTTCTAATTTATTGGAACTTTTTCAGACAATCGTAACTCGATGCTTGGACAAATTTATTGTTTATGAAAAACGTATGAAAACTCGTAAGATAAACGTGTTTCGAGTCGAATGAAATGTTGACAATATGTTTATCAGGATGTGTTACTGTATGTTTGTTGATCGACGATTTATTGTTAGTTGTTCTGATCGGAAACGCAATTTTCCCTTATCGTGTACTACAAAAAAGCTTTATGCTTATACTTACTAATTTTTCTTATTTGTATAAGATTGCACAAAATATAACAATCATTTTCGTTCTGACAGTAGTCGCACTGATTGTCATTAGGCGTTCACGTGTTAAGTTTAGGAATACGTGTTTGAAAGTTCTTTTTATCGGTAATCCTAGAAAATAAGATCTTGGATATCTGTTATCGATTGTGTCAATTTTAATACCTACTTATATATCAATACATTTCGCAATATATTCTCGCAACATAAATGTGATTATGGAACGAACGTCATGAATCCTGAAACACACAGTTTCAGATAAAATTATAACAAAATTAAATTAATTGTAATTTTCAAGCTTAAAAATATTTTAAAAAATTCGAAATCTCTTTCAAGATTCTACCTCTATTATTTATTTTAAATTACAATTATCGTCACGTTATAATAAGGCGGCACAAGAGTCAACCCACTTTCTATAATAGAAATATTTTTATTAAGTAAAAATAATTGGGCTTCACCATTGGAAAAAATAAAATGTCAATATTATATATTTTTTATTTAAACATGCCTTGTCGTTCTTTCCTAACAGTTATTATACACAAATTTTGCAGCGTAAGGAATATAGTTTCTCACACGATTACATAATTTTTGCGCGGTGCAACACACGAACACACACACACACACACACACACACACACACTCTCTGTATTTCCTCGTACATTATTGTTATATACTTTTTTCTTGAAAATATCTGGTGCCGGAAATCATATAAGTTGCCAATACCGATGTGGTTTTTTGCATAAAAGTTACGACGGTCTAACGAATTATTCAAATTTTCGTCTTGATTGATGCGTACCGTTTTTAAGAACCGCGCGTGGAAAAACACACGATTTCTTCTCTTGTTTTTTTGTCTTACATTCGTCGCGGATAATAACGTTTGGCCTCTGTCCCGAGCTTATAAACATTGTGTCTAAAAGAAGTCACGGCGTAATGACGATAGCCACATAATATTATACATATATATATATGTATACGATCCGATAGAGTATTTTAGTTTCAGTCCCGGTATTATGTGCGCATGCACCTTAGAAAATTCCATCTGTGCAAAATAAAAAAGAAAAGTATCGAACCGCACACTTCTATATATATACACGCGTATAAGTCTGAGAACCTTGGTTCACGAACAGCATACACTGACATTACTCCACTATTATATCTACCTTGCTCTCTTCCTCGTTTCTTTTTTCGATTATGGCATTAAAAAGAATTATTACAACGGCGAAGGTCGTCTCTTCTATTTATCTTCCATTGCCAGTGTACCTTAATGTGTATATATATATATATATATATATATATATATATATATATATATATATATATATATACAAATATGAATGTATGTATGTATATGTACACGCTCACGTGATTCTGGCACTTTGTCGGACCCCGAGCACGGTATGTTAATACATATAGATATACAAGTCAGGCAGCGTATTACTCCTGCATTCAACGTGTCGTTATAATTTGTATTTCAAATTCGAATTCGGAGGTGTAAATATTGACTTCTTCGCGCCGGTGAAACGGCAGGTAGTCTCCCGGCTTGAACGATGCGCGCGCTTGTCCGATGTGCATATGCGAGCAATGAATGTAAGCTATTGTACCGAACTGTATATAAATTATGTCCGGGAGGTTCTCGGCCGGACCGAAGAGTCACTGGTCTTTGCATCTTCCTTTTTCTTTTTAAAAAATTTTTGAACAGGAAAAGCGAGGGGCTCCAAATCTATATATTTTTTTTTTTTCAATGGAAAATTCGTAATTAACAATGGGAATGTTGACGACGTTATATTTATATATACATCTTCAGAGTTAGATTACATGGAAAATGATTCTTTTGTTGAAGAAGAATGAAAAGAGCAGTGTTGTATTATTTAGTTTAGCTTTAGTTGAGGAAGTTGTATTTTGCTTGGCAGTATTGCGCCTCCGTGAATTTTTCACGACTCCAGAAATACATTGCTAAGTAATTTAGAAACGACTAAAGATAAAAATTTATTGGTCGCATCAAAATCCACTTATTTAAAAACAAATGAAATTTTTTCTAATTTTTCATGAATTATTAAAATTGCTAATGATAAATTAGTTCCTTCAGGGATAGAAATTTTACTGTTAGCTACGTATTCTGTAAATTGCTGTTTTATGCTGTTTTTGTTGTTTTTTTGTTGTTTTTTTTTTTTTTTTTTTGTTGAAATTTGAAGTAGAAGGTTAAAAGCGGAGTTAATTTTCAACAGTGGTCTCGAGACTGATTTATTATTCGAATAATACGCTACGATGTAAAGCATAAACTTTTTGTCATTAGAAGTGAATTATACAATCGAAAGTTATTTCAATGTAACTGTGTTATGTTTATTACCTCCGATTATTTAACGTCTAGGCTCGGAATTCTTTGATAATTCGCAGATTATGTTTTTTCTTTTTTTTTTTTTTTTAAAGATTGTTTTAAAAAAACTCTAGTCGGTATTAAAATTTCGTGATTTATCATCTTTAGATGCGCAGTCATCCTATTAAAAATCTCCTGCCCAAGGGAGGTTTTAAACTGCACGCGAAATTGCATAATCATGATTATCGAGACTGGAGGATCCGTATGATAAATGCAAAAATACATTTTATCGTTAATTTTCGTCGTGAATTTTCTTTTCTAGAGGCTCGATAAAAATTTTATAATCTAATGCCTATATTCAGTAGGTTGGCTAATAACGTGCTACAATCAATTGTCATCATTTTTTATTAAATTAGACATGTAGAATTTATGAAAACAAAAAACAAGAAAAGAAAACAAACAAAAAAAAGCTATCAATGATTTGTAGAGTTACAGATTAATCGATTCCTTTTTACGAGCAATCGTGAAAAATAAATTTGAATGATTAGTTTAATTCAGAATATATCTTATTACACTATATAATCTTTTATCTGATAGCCTATACATTGTTCATATATTAGTAATTTAAACATAAGAAAATAAACTGACTAATTATTATACAGACTCGTCCGGTTTATTTCTTCCTTAAACATTAATTCCGATTAATTTTCTGCGATATATAGGAAGAAACACCGTGTTCGTCGAATCGTATACAGCGTTTTTTGTAACCCGGAATCCAATGATTTTATAAGCCCGACATACACACGCCCACACCCACACATCTAATCATAATAGTTAAATACAACCACGCGAATTTTCCTCCTTTGGCGGGACTTTGAATCGGCCCGCGATCATGGGCGCGGGTTTTACGACTCGGCTATTGGCAAAAAAACGTCATTACACCTGTATGAGGGCGCCACTGAATGAAAAAAAAACATGGCCGAAACGAGGATACGAGTTTAATTTAATTATAAAATAGATGTTTATATACTTCAATATTTATTAAAATGTACTATATTTTATTATCCCATACTACATTAAAAAAAAAAGAATACGTGTTATATGATTGTTTTTTTTAACATTTTAATTTAACACATAAGAAAAAAAGAACTCGTAATAAAACAAGAAATTATATAAAAATAATTTTTTAAGAGATAAGCACAATTTAGAAAAGATGTATTTGTTCTACTAATTGTAACGCATGTATTTTATTTATAGTTAAATAATAAGATAACTATATCGTATCAGTGATAAATGGTTTTTTACTTATCGCATTTGATTTTTATGATTTTGTTCCATTTTGTATGCTTGTTCGTCATTTCTAGCTCATAATATAAATTGAATCTTGGAACTTGGAGCAGCTTCATAAGGTTCAGGAAACTTTAATTAGTATCGATACTTTTATTAAAAGTGTATATTAAAAGTGTACTCCTCTTATCAAATCCTTTCGATGATGCGGTGAGTACTCTGTGCTGCATCCTTTGCACTTTTGACTCTTGTTATAGATTAATGTTATAATAATCACCGCTTATATTAAAAACGTTGAAAGTAATTTAACGTCTATTTAATGTAAAACTGAAAGCACGTTAATTAAAAATTTTCAATCGTCATTTAACAATAAAAGCAACACTTTGGTCAAACTGTGCGCGGTCACATTTATTGTATTATATACGCCTTAGCCTGTTTGGCGATGTTAAAGCATCGACCAAGACCGAGTTTGACTTAATCCTGGGTGGTCCCCGGCCCTTGATCTAAGAAGCAACGCAGAGAAAAATGATACGGTTAAATAATTATTATTTGGCCGTACCTGCGTTGAGGGCATAAATGATGAAACATTTGACCAAAGAGGTTTGTTCGAAAAGTAATACATTTTAAATTTTGGTGCAATAAATGTGTGCTCTGAACATTGGCGAGGCGGCTTTCTCGAGTCGGAGGCAGAGAAGCGATTGAAAAAGTTGATGTTCATAGAGAGAATTCGGCGGCAACTTCGCGGCACAACAAATTAAAAAAAAAAGAATTATAGTTGCACAGAAACGTGAGGTCAGTTTATCTCTAGACGTCGAGCAAACAAGATAATTAAAATAAAATAATTTTTAAATTGTTTAGCAATTTTCATTTCAATAAATAACAACTCTATTGTAACACTTTTAAAGCTTTATTTTCGATTCATTTAAGCAATGTTTACTTCTTTAAAGAATCCCGAAGTTATTAGTTCTGCTCCCCGCTCCTATTAGCGCATATTATATAATTAATTTGCCATTCCCCGATATACACTGCCTCATCTCTAGATTTATTTTCATACAGGTATTGCAATACAAATCTCCAGGACCAGGAAAAAATGCGCTCGCGCGAAGAAGCGCGGAAGGATAGCCCGCGCGTTTACTCGCACAATTACACACGCCAGGCGGTGCGCGCTTTCGTGTTTTGTCTCTCCCCCCACCCCCACCCCGTCTCAAGAGCATGCGCTGTTCTATAGACGTCCAGGCATTGTATCGTTACGGCTAGAGACGCCAAGCCCGATCCGCGCACGGCTGCACTCGCATGGATCTCCGGTCTTACGTAAGGCGCGCATTCACGCCGGTTTCGCAATTTCGCGAAGCGGGCGGGGCGGCGCGCTGTGCACCTCGTTCGCCCCGGGAGAGGCCGCGAGGAACGCCGCGGGACGATTTACATCGGGTTCTTCGTCTTCTCCCTCGTTGCGCGAGCGCTTGGTTTACGCGCATGAGTGTATATATATATATATATATATATATATATATATATATATATATATATATATATTACGTATAAGCAGTACGGACGCGCCCGCGCCCCTTCGAGAAAACACTGTCGCGGGCTCGTCGTCGCGGGCAGTGCGCGCTCCCACGGCCGGTGCTACATACGTAATAAATATCCTTTATCAAAACTCTCTCTCTCTCTCTCTCTCTCTCTCTCTAGACACAAACACACGCGCGCGCGTGCACACACATCCATATAAGCGAATTTTCTGGAACGTTGAAATGCTTAACTTTGGCCATATAAATATTCGATTGCGTATATAGCTATCAATAATTTTGTCTTTTATAGATAAACCATTCGTTTCATGTGCAATAAGTGACATAACGTCCTTGGTTATAGTTTTCGAAAAAGTAGAGGATTTTATACGATTACTATATAAATATATTTTTATAAAAGAACATGTGAAAGCCAACAAAAGCAAATGTAAATTTGGTTCCTTTACGCCGTAAAACTATTATGGGATCGTTGCTGAGAGCAATTTTTCACATTCTGTTAACAAGTCGTATTTTAAAATATTCTTATCGGAAATATTCATCAATTTGGATGCACAGATAATTGCGAAAAGAAAAACTTGGTCGCTGCTTAGATGATTGGGTGTCGTTACGCTTAACGGCCGAATTACGATTTTTTTTTATTTTGAGAATTTAAAAAAATTGATTTTTTTCCATATAGACTAGGCAGCAAAAATCCAAAATTACACGCGTTTTAATTCGATATGTGCTTGCTTCGATAATTATACGTTTCAAAAAATAGTATACTATTAAAAACGGTTACGAAATTTGTTTGTACAACCGTGAATTTTGATTAGGACATTCGGAATTTTCGTTATGCATCATTAAATTTCATTGCAAATTAATGGCTATGTTGTTTAAAAAATATATATTCTTCACTAAATTTACTCAGGATACAGAAGAACTTTATAAACATTAAAGAATAATTATATCTATCTCTTTTTTGAACATGCTGAATTTATTTTGGACACTCCCCTATTTTCCATATTCTTAAATCTTATAGATTTATAAGATTTTTAGAGTCTCAATCATGAGTATCGTCGTCAAAATTTCCAAAAATTAAAATTTCATAATCCAAATCATAAAAAGAAACATAAAATTCTGGATTATCAAATTAATCTTAATAAAACCGCAACTACCTTTCAAAAAATATTATAGACTGCAGATCACATCAAAATACATATTTACACAATTATATATATATATATATATATATATTTTGGTACGAGTAAGATTTTTTAAACAAAATTCAAAAATTACATCTGTGGATCCCTTGAAATATATGGAGGATGTATGACTGTATTATATATTTTCGGATTGACATTTTTCTCGGAAAATATATGCTCTTTAACAAAAATATATGACATGTAAAATATGTTTACCAAGTAATATTTGTGACATTTATATCAAACATTATTGTTCATCTGAAATTTTATTTTTCTTACTTCAACTATGCTTCGGTAACTCTTGTGGCGTAGTACTTTTTCATTCGTTTGGAATGCTCCACGGCTGTTCGGAACTAAAAATTTCAAATTTTTAGTACTTCGTTAAAGGCTCTACCAAAAATTTTATAATGCATGAATTTCAATCGAATGATTTTCACTATGTAACATTGATGTCGAAAAGTTCCAGAGGTTGAATTCTATAAATATGCATACTTATATCTGGCGTGCTCTTTTTAAAAAGGAATCTTCAGATAAATTTTTAAGTTTAATCGAACGTTGTATTTCGAGATGATATAGAGAGATCGCTTCGGCTTTTTTTTTTTTTTTTTTTTAATCGCAGGAATCCACACCTTCGGATCGAGCCTGTCATTTTTCACACATTTATCCCGCGATTCGCTTTCGCGATTAAATATAAAAACTCTGGACGATACTCCGGCGCGATAGTAGATTTTGCTATCTTATATTTGCGCGTATCCATATATATCCTATATTTTTCTTCTCTTTGCCGCGTTAACGATTCGAGTTGATTAAAGAAATTTAATCTCCATCCCGGCAATAATATTGAATGAAAACATTGCGATATATTATGTATAATTTATAATCACTGTTGAATGTTTTCGACTTTGATTAATTCTTATAATCTCTTTTGAGGCGAATAGTCATATACGAATCAAACGGTGCTTTCTGTCGTCTCAAAGAAGTCCTGTTTAAGTAAATGAATTTCAAAATAATGATACAGTTTTTTTTTCTTCATATTTAGAGTATGAGAATGTAGAAAAACGTTCGAATCCTTTATAAAGATATGGGAGAGTATTCTGTGAAATTCATATCCTAAATAAATTCACATCCTATAGGGACTCCAAAATTTCTTATAATTTCCTTACAATTCCCATAGTCTGACTTTTTTTGTATTGTGTCATTCGTCCATAAGAATTTTTAATCACTTCTTACTGCATTCATAAAAATAACTTTACACGATTACCTAATAAAGCCGCCGAAAACAGAGAAAAAATGAAGTAAAAAAATCTGGAGATAATTACCTAATTATGAAATAAAAATCGATTTTCTATATAATATCGTTGTACTATCTACCAATGCAGAAATCCAAATCTTCCATAAAATAATACTTGTTTCACAATAACGCTATTTATAGATTGGATTCTCTTATTAGATAAGTATGAATTTATTTGGAAAATATTTTCATTATTAAAGATTGCATTTAATTAATTTTATATACTTTTCATCTATTCGAATCACTCATTAATAGTATCTCTTATTTTTCTTTTAATATAAAGAACTCGAATTTGCATAAATCGCTCTAAGAATATGCAGGATTAATTAACACCTATGATATAACGGTGCTTAAAAGGAAGTTGATAAAAAAAATGATTAAGTCAGATGTGCCGAAGATGATTTAAATTGTAAAAGTTATTATTACAAATGCAAATATATATATATATATATATATATATATATATATATATATATATATATATAGCAAAGCCTCGTAATATTAGTCGAAGTCTAGGCTCGAGTAACTGTTTGCTTCCGGGGTTCGTCTCTATGTAGACGTATTAAAAGTGTCGGGAGCAATGTGTGAAAAAGAACGACAATTCGCCTGTTACTCACGAGTATACTCAAGTATGGTTATTCGTACCACTATACCGACCATATAGCACATTCTTTATATATATATATATATATATATATATATATATATATATATATATATTTTTACGTATATAAGCAGGGAATAATTGTCCGAAAAGAGGAGAAGAAGTATACGTGCAGATTGCGCCCCTCTCCATCGCAGCGTTACACGTCGCTTCTTATATATATATATATATATATATATATATATATATATATATATATATATATATTTATGTATATGTATATGTCCCCACGATGGGACGCGACGTCTCGAGAGGCGAGCTGATGCGTCTCTTAATGCACGTACAGCCTCTCTAGCACGTCGCATCTACTTACGCGTGTGCAAACGACGCAAAGTCGGCTTGTTTTCTTTTTCTATTCTGAATTATATGTATATATATACATGCAGTTCGAGCGTGCACAAGTGCAGAGATAGGCCAACGTAGCGGGAGTGAGAGAGAGAGAGAGAGAGAGAGAGAGAGAGAGAGAGAGAGAGAGAGAGGGGGGGGTTAGACGACGACTACGAAATGTTGCGCACGATTAGCGAACCTTCCCATATAGACGCGGAATCCATCCGAGTCGGTTATCTAATTTCGTTTGCATAATTAGAGGGTCGCATCTCGCGCGCGATATCCCCCTCCCCCAGCGCGCTCCCTATATCTCGGCGAGTGCAGACGCGCGTTTTGTCCGTCCATGCGCGGCTTTCGACGATCCGCTACGTCCTTCCCTCTTCCCTCTCCTCACTCATATATATATATATATATATATATATATATATATATATATATATATATATACTTGTTGAGGTATAATGCACATATTGAAGCACTGATGTGTATTGTCTGACGGCATATCACGAGAGCTGGGATAATTAAATTTCCCGCGGTACCTTCTCTCTCCCCTCTCTCTCTCTCTCTCTCTCTCTCTCTCTCTCTCTCTCTCTCTCTCTCTCTACCTTTTTCGCGAGACCTTTTGTGAAGGTAGACCGCAGTGAGGTCGCGCGTATCAAGAAGCCAGGGATTATTATTCCATGGATGTCCTGAATGCCATTGTCATTTTGTTTGAAATATTTTATATGGTATTTCGTTCCATTTTTAAAAATTCTCGTTATTCCGATGGTTCTTTTTCGTTTATGATATTTCATTAATTATAACTGTTCAGCGGGTTTACTAATGATATTTTTTTTACAACTTTTTCGCATTGTATGATACTATTATTAAACTCGAGTCAATTAAGTGCCAGATGAAAAGGACAGAACTATTTCACCCCAGATAATAATCCTACTTCTCTAAGCTTGCTTGAGCTCCAAACTTCCCTAACTTTAATTAAGTTTGAGTATATATAGATACAAAAGGTCCGCGCAAATTAGATCTAATAATAATGGATTCTAATAAAAGTCTATCGAGTAGTATGAAAAAATTTTATTAATTCATAATTTTTATAATCGCTAACTAATAATTATTTAATTATTTTACATTATGTCAGGCAAAGATATTACTTGTATATGTTAATGTATATTCACACTCGTATTTTTCCACATTTTATGTTGAAGGAAGTATCGCGCCAATTATATATATGTAAGACAACCAAGAAAAGCTCTTTTATGAAGTCGATGCGTGTAATAAATGAAATATTATAAGAAACTCGAAATATAAAGTGTATAGTTGGATAGATATTCGAAATAACCAGATAGTTTCCCCAAACGTTGGAGGAATATTACTCGTCTAATCCAGCCAGCAGTTCCTATTTCTTTGTTTCAGTATAGGCTATCGAACTCGTATGTTTAACCTTATATTTTCTTCACTTCAGTGTGGCAGATAATAATACACGTTATGTCTCTTTGCAGAGATGATCGATCGAAATTGGTTGATCACTCGCAAAAGATGCTCTTTTTGGTTAGAGATCGAGCCGAAAGGTTGATAAATTTTCAAGGAGTACAGGGTCATAAACGTTTTAAGAATGTTAATCAAAATGCTAAGCTTATTCCCGACTGTCTTATAAGAGGCCGTGTTAAAAGTTAAGATAAAAAAGCAATGGTCAATGTAAAATTTGAACAGTCATCTCAGCATTGAAAAATTTCATTCCAGTTTCTTTCGTACATGAAAATAACATTCTAGCAAGTCTCAAGATACTTTTTCACGAAACGCGTGTCATTTAACAATGTATGATCTTCGCAGTGGGTATATCATACTTGTCTCTTTTTTTTTATTGAATTACATACGTTTCTGAAATGTATTGCGTCATATTTTACCCAGTACAAAATTATAATAAGCTACTAAAAAGGAAAAACCACGCAATGGCATTCGGTCGAAATTGAGCGGAAAGTAACTTTGTTTGCCTTGACAACGAGTCCTTTAAAGTTATAGAACTTAACGCTTGTCCATTGCCAAGATATGTTTTTTTTCTTCTTATTTACAAATTGCCGGTTAATCGGCGGTCGATCGACTTCTCCTCGGATTAAATTGCGCCCAATGCAAATCAGTGTAATCGGAATTACCTTGCTCCATTTGGACCAAATTAAGTGTCAGTCGTCATATAACGCGACTTCTCGCTGTAATGATCAAATGTATATATTATAATCAATTCTTAATCTATAATTGTTTATTTAATTATTATTTTCTGATCTAAATAGTCCTTTCATGGAGATATCACACACATATATTGTTTTGTGACGCGAGCTCTGACGCGATCAACTTTTATTTAGTTTTTCCTTTCGATCTTGCAGGTCGTAACTCCTGTTTACTCGCGTTATTACAATGCACATATATAACGAAAATGAATCCTATGTAACAAGGGATAGATTTATTAATAAACAAAAAAAAAGTAGTTTTTGAAATTCATCGTATTTTCGAAGATAAGTTATTCCGAACATGATTGTACGGTTTTTGAAAATGGTTTTTTCTTGGCTTTCGCCATGATAGTTAAAACGAGGCTTATTTTAAGTGCGACATTTGTAATTAGTGGATTAAAATATTAATTGGAATAATATATTACTTTTATTTTTGTACAAGAGGGTATATTACTTTTATTCTTTGTACATGTCAAATAAAAACTTGTTTGTTTTTTCAATTGGTGACACGCTGTAATTTTGCATAAATCGTATTTGAGCTCTGGCGCACCTGATTTTCATACCTCAATACTTGATCTATCTTTCCGTACTTTTGTTTTAATATTCTTATTCTGTAAATTCACTTGCAACTGGACGTTTAAGCCATTTTTGACGATTTGGAACCACCGCGCGTCGGCTCGTTTCTTTCTATCCTATTAGTTTGTACGTATAAAAAACGTCCCTTATCTTTAGAATACTTTTATCTATCTGTAACTTAAAATTAACTGCAAAGCGTATTTCTTTTACAGAATAAAATTTCCTACATACGCAGAGTATCGAAGCGAAAATAGTGCATAATTGCTATAAATAAAAATAAAAATGCACGGATACGGGAAGTCACCGTTTGTAAAATTCTTCATGGCGAGCGAATCGAACTGTGCCGACCGAGTAAATAGCCTGAGTACGGCAAAAGAAAATTTCGTCGTTTAATACATTCTGATGGAGATAAACCGATGCTTTTAGTGCTTAAGCTAACAAAGCTAACAAAATTACTCTCACATTTATCGATTCAGGTCTTCTTATTCCAATGATAAATCGGAACCCATGCTGTTTGTATTGTGTGTGTGCGTGTGTGTGTGTGTGCGCGCGCGCGCACGTGTGTATGTATATCAACCAAACGAGAAAAAAGAATCAATTATCGAAGAATAAACTTTGGGATAAATAATATTGCAGCTTATATACTACTAAGAAATATCGTCGAACTTTCGTTAATTCTAAACTTTCTCATTTCTCGCCCTTCGTATAAACTGCGTTATTATTATTATTTTTTTTGTTTTGATCAAAAATACTTGACTAAAATATCGTTAATTCCTCGAATTGAATAAAAAAATTTTTTTATTACACTGCGGGGAAATTAAAAAAAAAAAAAAAAACTAAAAACAATCGCGCGATCCCCGCGAATACCTCTGGGAACGTAGAACCGTGCCCTGAGCAATTAACAGAAAACCTTGTCAGCAAGTCGAGGGATGTAAAACGCGTGCGCTCGAATTCTCGAGGTGGTGTGATATATTTGTGCGTGCGCGACAACGCCAACGGGACTATATATAAATATAATATATATATATGAGCTGCCGGAACACGGCACCCTAGACGCGCATATTTTACGCGTATATATATATATAAAACCTATGTATTTGCGTAAGTGTGTAATTTGGGCGAAAATGTGTTTCAGGAACATGATGGTGCTGCGCGTCCATGGGGACGACCTGATGTTCGGCGGCACCGGCGGAGTCATGGCCCACTCGCCCCGCATACCGCAGATGAAAATGATGAAGGTCCACATACCCTTCACCTTCAAGCTGCACGAGAGCTTCAAGAGCACTTACGCCGGTAAGTGGGGATATATATATATATATATATATATATATATATATATATATATATATGCATACTTGTACTTATGCGCGCGCGTACTCACGAGGCGCGTATGTAATGTCTCCCATTTTCTTCTCGATGCATATACGCACAAGCAGTCTCGTTGTCCGTGTTACCTCGACCCCTTATTCATCTCCCCCCCCCCTACTTCCAACCCAACCATTGGGGGGGGGGGGTACATTCCGCGGTAGAGCCTGTGCGTGAAGTATGCGCAGAGATTTTTTCACGCGTGCGACCTCTCGAAACTCGAGACTCTCTTTTGTCAGTATCGTTGAGGTGAATTTCCACTATAATGTGCACTTTGAGTCTCGATGAAGAGCCAGTACAGATAGGATATATTTCTGTGCTTAAGTTGGATGTTTTATATATTTGTTTTATTACGATATGGACGCTATCGATGTTTGCGATACCATTGCCATTTTTTTAACACGAAACCATTCGGAATCTCTGCAATTGAGCGGAAAATATTAATTAATAGAAGAAAAAAAAATTATTGCAGGAGTATCAAATGAATATTTATTCGAAGCGTATAAATGTTATTCGAATCAAAAATAAAAAAAAATACTTAGTCGAAATTACTGTATCTTGTAATGAACGTGACGGCCCTGCTGTCGGATTGGATGGGGTGAAAAAAAATAATAATATGACTATTTTCTCACCTTGTCCAGTTGGGCAGTACGACAATCAGATTCTTTACAACGTCTGCCATCAGGATTTATTACAATGAATGAAACAAATATAGCTGATTAAATTACCGAAATATTTAGTTTAATCAAGCATATTATTTATTTAGTACTATTCAAATAATTATTTAATTGTTTCTATCCATTCTAGAAAGCTCTTATGAGCGATTTATATAGTTATTTTATATTCGATTAAGATAAATCGGACAATAAAACACGAAAATTAGTTTTCTATTGTTAACTTCATATGTTTCTGCGAATATTTCCAATTATTCTAGAACAAGAGGAATAATATTTTATTTAGTAAAATATTAATAGTTCAAAATTTGAAAAGAAATTTGATTCTAAAATTAACAAATTAACTTCTTTTAGATGTTTTATCTCGAACTATAAACGTAACGCGTATATTAAAAATAAATAATTCAACAAATTACGTAATACTAAAAGTAAATTAAATTAATAAAGTTAAATAAAAAAATTTAACTATTAACAATGATGTTCCATAAAATGGATTTATTATTTTTCGTATGATTATACGTAAAGTAAATTACATAAGATAAGTAGAGACAGTAAATTCTGCAGTAAATTTGGCAATTAAAAAATTATTTTTTAATCATATTATAAACTACAT
The DNA here is from genome assembly GCA_018907035.1 of Sycobia sp. Sy_11. Taxonomy (NCBI): domain Eukaryota; kingdom Metazoa; phylum Arthropoda; class Insecta; order Hymenoptera; family Epichrysomallidae; genus Sycobia; species Sycobia sp. Sy_11. Next base: position 2,037,773 of record JACCIC010000005.1, on the reverse strand, counting down.
ATTATAAAAGAATATAATAATCGATGTGGGTTTTTTGCATACATCGTTTCTTTATACTTTTAATTCACTTACAAGCAATACAAATAGTTTTAATTATTATTGATTTACTTAACGTTTACTCGATAAACTTACGTTATACTTTGCTGATGCAAATATTTATAAAGAAAAAAGAGACTGCCTACTGAAGAGATTCAGTAACAACGTAATCGCGACATGTAAAATTTTTTTCGCTTTCAATCGTGTAAGCGTTTGCTATTAAAGCGACTCTCGCGTATTACGCGATTTATATATATATATATATATATATATATATATATATATATATATATATATATATATATATATATATATTATTATTATTATTAAGTAAACGTGATTTTCATATTTCGCCGAGCTCCATCCAAATGAATTTTCAACGCGTTGGCCGTTTCAATAACGTGACCGCGGCAAAGTCGAAGCATATATTATCTATGTACGCCAGATAATAGTCGTATTGTACGTGTGTTTTTGGGCGAAGATGTTTTTTTTTCTGGCAGTTCATTTAGATTGTTGCGAACGGGATCGATATAAAAATTTTTTTTGGCAAATCTGTGATCATGATGGGGGCAACTAATCGAAGTTATATCGATAATACATAAATAAAATGTAAATAAAAAAAATATATAATTAGAATTCTGTTTCAATACACTAATTATTACTTTGATACGGTGTAACGCACTTCTGGACTTACATATATTGGCATTGAAATTTAATTTAAATAAGGGTTAATTTGAATTTGAATTTTTTACTATTTTTTTACTATTTTTTTTCTTCTTTTCATTATAATTCTTTCATTATAATAGAAAATTCTTGAAAATCTTAATCCTTATGCATATAAATATTAGCTGATTTGTTTGTTAGTGTAAAATAGTCTTTTTAGCGTAAACGACAGTAGTGGAAAATAGGATTGTATCTCTACTTAAATAGGGAAATGTATTATAGAATTTTGTTTTCATCCGTCTGACGTAACTTAAAACCTTTTAAAAGTAGTGAGAACAAAAAAAAAAAATGAAACAACCCGCATATCTATTCTGTCTCTATCCATTTAGGGTAGACATCGATCGATTCTGTATATTTTCCTTTGTCTTAGTTACGAATAAATTTGAATACGTTGCGAAATAAAGAATTTCGCTAACAGATCTTAAAAATTGGCGGCCTTGTTTTCGCTGGAAAACGTTCGTTTTTTTTTTTTTTTACGTTTACTACGAGTATAAAACGTTCAATTTCGATTCCCATCGCGCGCAATAAAATTTTAAATAAATTCCATTTCGTGCATTACGTTTTATCGTTCCTGTATTATTAGCAATTGTTATTGAACCTACGCGCCGTTAAGCTATACGTAATGTTATCCACGATTTCTACGTAAAATGTCGAATTTTTCTTCTTCTTCTTCTTTATCTTGAATAGTCTCGCCTATGCGATTGAATAAAAGCAATTATAATTATAGCTATTGGGAAAAATTGCGAAACGGCGAGGGAACAGATGCTCGCCTGTAAATCTTCGTCACCGAATTGTACCGAAGCGTGTGTATATATATATATATATATATATATATATATATATATATATATATATGTACAACATAAGTTGCACACCCAATATAAGTTGCATAAGCTTATATATAAACACTCTCACACATACGCGCGCGCGCGCGTACACGCATCGGTGTATATGAAGTGGCGCTATGCCTCGCGGCACACGAAGTTCATCGCCACGGCGATCATCATATGCGAGATCTCCTCCGAGTTTGCGCAAACTGTTAGCGTCATTGCGGACGGCGAAGAGACTTCGCTGCTTCGTTACTTTTCGAGTTAACGCGCGCGCGCGCGGGATTACAAAATCATACGTCCGCCGCGATTCTGGCAAAAATTTTTGCTGCTTCGCTTATCCCTCTCTATTCTAATTTTTCTGCAGAAATGTCTGCATATAATGAGAGCGTCTATTTCACGATAATACACTGGCATAAAATCGCATACGTCACAGTTGTTTATTATGTACAGTCGCGAGTCAGATTTGAGATATCTAGGCAAGGCGTATATTAATGAATCTTCAAAAAGCCGTCCTTATCGCGCCGATGAATTATATCGTTTAATCTTGCTCTATGCTAATTTTCGCTTGACCTAAAAATTATCTCGAGCCAACGTCTGGTCGGAATTATACAAATAAACGTCATTTTTGTCAAATAGCCAATTAGTATATATATAATCTTAGAAATTCAAATTGAATAGTTTTCAAATACTCGGCGATATATATATATATATATATATATATAGACTGCAATTCCCAGCGTCGATTGAGAAATTCGTTAATTATGTTAATTTCATGCAATACATCGCCACTCATAAACACCAATTCGAAATGTATGTGTATATAATAATTTACGAAATATCATATATGTCGATTAGAAATTTTATTTTCATCTCTCCCATTCGGATCTCTAGTAATAAATGCTTTGTAGATGATGTTTATATGTGTCGGATTTTTATTGCCGAACCAATAAGTTAAGCGGAAATTTATTTCCAAGATGAACTCGAAAACGGATCGTGTAATATATAAACTTAATCTCGACCGCAATCTAACTTTGCGGAAAGTTCTGATAACTCGTGTAAGTACAGTAGAGAACTCGTCGATACGTTCGTTGATAATATTCGTTGATTGTATTTATTCACTTCGTACAAATACAAATAAATTAGATCTAATACTGATTATCCGATCGAACCTTCTTTTTCTCGTTCTATTATTTTGTTTCAAATTTGAGATAAATTTATTGTACTTTATTGTATTGTAATACATATGAGTACAATTATAACAGAAACTAATATATATATATATATATATATATATATATATATATATATATATCTGTATCTTATATACCCTCGAATATTAATCATTCATTCCAATCCGATCGTCAATTGAAAAACTTGAAATTTTTGCGAACTGTTTCCCCCAGTCCTTCTCGCAATCGTCGATTATACCTACCGCAATGCGATAAACATATAGAATTATTGTCAAACGCAGTCGACGGACGCGGGCGCGGTCTCGCGGTAATGGGCGAGCGTCAGACTGGAGGAGCGCATCCGAAGACTCAAAGGACACGAGTGGTCAAGGTGAGACAGGCGCGAGCGAGCGCGCGCCCGTGAATTTCGTAACTCTTGATTTTCTTTATGCGCACACTCGCATACCGATCAAGCCACCGCGCCTGGCGAGTCGATAACCTAAATTCGCGCGAGCGCCAGCGCTCTGGCATCGGAGGGGTGGGGGAAGGGACGTTCGTACATCTCGGTTCCTTCGTCCTTTTGCTTTCGCGCTCATATTATAGAGAACAGTTCTCTTTCTCTCTCGCTCCCTCTCTCCATTTTCCCTTCAATGCCCCCTTGCTCCTTTTGACGACGCGTTAATACTTATTTTTCACGTTCCGTCACGGTATTTCCTTTTGCACTAAAATTGCAAACGCTACGATAATTTTCTTTTTCCTCTCGGTGGCAGCTATATTTGCAGCTCAACGGTACCTTGGTTATTCTACCATCTAGAGTACCACCTTCCTCGTACCGCGACCGTCAGTTTTTACCCCGACATCCCCTTAGACGAAAATATGTACCGATGTAATACGGTGCAGATCGAAGATACATTTCGTTCCTAATTTGGACGTGGGGACGCGCATACGATCGGCAGGATACCGGATAAATTAAGTATACATATATATTCGCAAATTATATACGTCGTCTGCCTAATCACGCACTCCTATTCCTGAGCGGGGAGTCCCAATTATCGAGTGCGCCGTTAGATTCGCGTATACAGTTTCGACTTTCAGGTTTTCGCACGCATACACACACGCATACACGCGCGTGCGCGCGCGCGCATACAAATTTATACACATATTTCGCGAATTTCTAGATAGAAATACACGGCTTTGCTATACAGTCGAACGGGATAATTTCGAGCGAACTTTGCGCAATTTATAGTTATGTGCGCGCGCGCGCGCGCGCCCGCGTATACACGGGATAAAGCGTTCGCGCGCCCGAATGCTTTCCGTATCATTTTCGATAGAAATCCCATGTGTAATCCAACGCGGCTCGTAAAAGTGGACGACCCTGATTGCGCGTATTGCTTCACACGCGGTTCGCCCAGATTGCCACTTTTTGCTTGAATCCCCTCCCCCCTCTCACTGTCTTGCTCCTTCTCTCACGGCTCGTTCTCGCTTATTTCATCTTCATATTTGGACGAAGGATTGCGATGAAAGAAGCGTAATAAAGGATGCTGGAACAATTTTTTGCGCGAATATACATTTACCGAGTTTGCTTATGATAAATAAACACGTATGCGCATCTATTTTTCGTTGTATATTTCCTATCATTGTATCTAATAATACTAAGAGCAGTTGGCGAATTCAGGTACGATAATCGCCGGAGTTGAAATTCTGCAAATTGCTTGTAGAATTTTTCCATTGAACGCGATTGCTTGCATTGATCATATCGATCATTTTTCTTCGATAGGACATAAATTTATAAACTTTATAACTGTAAAAATATTTCGCGATCCTCCTTGTTTCATCTGTCATTTCCATGAGGCTTAGCAATAATTTAAAACAACAATAAACAGTGATCAATTTGAATTAAGTTAGCTCCGTTTAATTTTATTGGAATGAAATTAAAGATTTCGTTATTTTTTCTATCCTGCCCAAAACGTACGTATGCTTTTTGTCACCGCCTAAATTCCCAGATCAAGGTAAACCGTTCTCTCTCTATTTTGCACGAGAGCATATTTCCATGTAGCCGGAAATTCCAATGCTACAACTATATAGATACATTATGCCGCGTATTTGGAATATTTAATTGATTTTCAAACTCCCTTAATACTAGTTATCTCGACCGCGAGCGATGCCCGTATTTCAAAACCAGTACACAAACAGAATTTTTCAAGCAACAGAACATTTCGACACGCGTTATATTTTTTTTTTGCTCGTGAAATATGGCACTTCTATGAGGGGAAAGGGAAAAAATTCTCGTGGAGGTAAAAATAAACTTGCGCATTCTCGATCTTGATTTCACGTCGCACAGGAGCCAGAAAATCACGTTTTAGTAATCGTTAGATGGATGTGGTTTTAAAGTTAGAGAGGTGTACAATAATTTTTGAATCTTCCATTTTTTAGCCTTTGGCCTTTAGATGACTATTGATCAGTGCAATATATTGTTTACAAAAAAAACATTTATTTACCGTGTTTTTCCTGAGAAAACATTCTTTTTTTGTACAATATTAACAATATAAGCTACAGATAAATAAGATAAATAATCCAGTCTCACTTATTTCCATTATAAATCCAATAATTATTGTTAACTATTTTATATGCATAAGGACATTGTGAAATTGTATAAATGAGGATTCATCATATTAAATTACTCCATAACACTTGCGTCATCATCTTCTATATTAGATTTGGATTTTCATTCCAAATATAAATTTTAAATTTTTAATATTCTGAATATCTCCGAATAAAATTATTTTTCTATTATATATCCGTACGACAGATTCTGGCGCTAATACCTACTGATTAAAAATAGCATTGAAACCTGGAAAATTTAACCTCGTCAATTTCATCCTCATCAACAGAATATGGATTTTGATTTACAACCTTCGTAGATTGGAACTTTGAATTAGGCGCTGGTGTATCATAGTTACATCAGATATTTCTATCATTGATAACCTTCTGAAACCAGTACATTTTATTTTAATGAGACGGAATGAGTAATAGTTGAAACTATACGAATTCTATATAAGTTAAACGAATGTTAGATATTGTCTTCTATACTACTGAACTTGATTTCTAATCACCCTATTTCGTGTTATATTAACATCATAGTTATGACAAGTAAAGTACTTGCAGTTCTCTTTGTAAATACACGGCGATCGATATATTTGTCTGGATCTTTCAATTTCAGAAAAAGCCAACTATTTGTAGAAATATATATGGACATGTTGCATAGTTCTTTACGAAGACTACATCGGTGGTTCTTATTAACTGGTTTAAATTTTAAATATTTTATACTCTTGACCAATAATAAGTCTGTGGGCATCTTTCCTTAGAACTAAAAATAAACATCCCACATCGTCCAAATGCTTTACAGTAATGCTACAGTACATTAAAAAAGCTTCCAATCTACCACATATGTCAAGAAGAAGAATAATCTTTAATTATAAATCAACCAATTAAAAAAGCTATCGTAACAATAGATTTCTATGTTTGTGCTATAATTGATGTTTTACGCTACGCATGAATCATGTTAAAGCATTGAGTTTTAGGTAATGGGATTTTTTTAAGTTCTTCGAGGTATAAAAGCGATCAGTGTACTTTGATGAATTTCTTTACTTTTTATTCAATTGTTCTGCTTATAAAATTATTATACGTTCTCATATTTTAAGCTAGATTTAGCCGTAATAACTTAATGAAGGTCATGGACGATTAACTTCTTCTCTGGAATATCTCTCATATAAGAGATATAGATAAATTAAGTTCTATTATCTATAATAATAGTTTATCTATTAGAGCATAATACTAATTCATACTGCTTTTAACATATTGGAAAATACAATACTCAAAACAAAAAAAAGAAACTCGCGAGCAATGGATTATAAAAATATGAAAGATATTGCACGTATGGGATTAGAAAACAGACGACAGTACGAAACTTATGAAATAAGAAAAGGATTTTTTGTTCGCGCAACTGCAATGCATGGCATGATGCCAAACTTCGCTAACCTTCATACTTTGTCATAATCTAATATTTAAAGCACGAAAAAGTAGTAATGGATATATCAGTCGAGAGGAAAGTTATACCGATGCGTATGTAGTGTGCTGTCCCCCGGGGTGTCCGACCGTGGCTGTCATATGTCAACCGCTACACTTAGGAGCGGGTGAACTAAGGGAAAGATTTCTTCGTATGTACACATCGCAAGATACATGGAAAGCTAGAGTGATTTAGCTAGTTCACATTAGTGTTTCAAATATTTTATAGAAAAATTTACTCTACTATTAGTGGTGGCGTGTTCTGTTTATATTTACAGATTCTATCGCCACTCAATCCTTAAAAGTTATATTTTAATTTAAAACATAACCGCATATATCATAGTTCTGAGAAGTAAAATTCTTGCTGTTCTCTTTCTGAACGCATGGTAATTGATGTATGTCTGAGTTGTTAAATTTCTGAAAAAGCCTACTCTTTGTAGAAATATATATGGACCAAAAAATTTCCGGGGGACTTCGTTGTTTTGGAGTGCATACGTCAAGGAGGACTTCCAAGAGCAATATCGATAAGGTAAAATAACTTCTACAAGTATATAGTTCAATATGCTCATAAACAAGTAAAATAAGTGTATTTAACAGCACTCTAAAAGCTCCGCAGCTCGGATGCATGTCTTACTTAGAGTTATGAGTGTTCCGAAGCGATTTTGTCTGTTCGCAGCAAATGAGAGACACGCTTCACTACTAAGATTATAAAATTAAGAGAAAATTCTGGATGTATTAGAGACTTCAAAGTAAGCTGTACTTTGGCACGAGCCATTTCATTAATCGTGCGATTCAAACCAGACACGGCAATGTATACTGGTTTAAAATTTGTAGATACAATTTTAGCCATATTTTCAGATATGAAAGATTTTTCGGCGCACGAGTCTAATAAGACTCGAGTAGTAGTATGAGGAGCTTCTGAGAATTCAAAAACAGCTACTGCAGTAGCTAGCAACGGTTGAGAAGTCTTTCTATCTGAAGCCGTAAAGTGAATCCAATTTCCGGGACCATCTAGCGTCTCTCGAAGACTGGCGATTGTCTTATTGCTTAATTTCTCAGAATAAAGCTTCGTATGGTGTTTTCCATCGCAACAGTAGCAGTTAACTTTTGAGGGACACTCTTCAAATATATGCTTAGAGCTTAGGCAATTGAAACAGAGTTTGGATTGTGCTGCATATTTTTTCTTCTTTGCTGGTACAAAATCTGCGAAATGCTTACAATAGTTCAAAAAATGTGGTGCTTGACAAAAAGAACAAGATGTAGCATTATTATTTTTATAATTTAAAGTGTATGTCAACGTATGTTTGACGTTGACGTATGTCAACGTATTTTTATTCAATGAACTAGTGTTTTTGTTTACTCTGGTATTATTTTTAAGCCGAATAGTCTCACTTTGGCCATAGCCTTTAAAAATTTTTGAAGTTAATTAGACGTATCCACTCTAGTCGTGTCGATGATAGGAATTTATTTTCAAGTAATTGTATAAATATCTTGTCCTCATGTTCAACTTGCATTATTAGAGAAGTGAACACATTTTTACTTTCCAAGGCAGTATGCAAGAGTTTACGTAGATGCTCATTAGTTTCTATAGAAGCTGCTGGAATGATTAAAATTTGTAGAGAATTAAAATGGGTACATGGGTATTAAAGTACAAGAGTATTAAAATGGGTAGAGAATCTTAATAGAGGATTATCTTAACAGCTACACAATGTCTCCTAAGACGAGAGAAAGTTCTCATCCACCAAATTAAAACTCTTCAATTTTGAAGTTGTTTCGCTTTCACTTGCATTGATTAAGTGCTAAAATTTAATAGTAGTAGGCATCATAGTATCGTGTAACACAAGGGACGGAAATTTCCTTTGAAAGCTTTGCCAATAATGCTGAGTGCCATTGAACTTAGGTAATTTTACCTTTTGCAGAGAGGCCTGCGAAGAATGAGTTATTACCGGCGTAGTTGAGAATACGTTCCGAGTAGAAGGCTGAATACTTCCGAGGCTTATAATATGCTCATTTTGCCATGCTTTGGTTGACAACTATTCAGATGTGCTTTATTATATAAATCTAATTTGAAAGAATTACGTTCCTCAAGTAACTGCGACAGGGAACTGAGTTGATAGTCACGCTCACGAAAGTCATTTCAATAAGCGTCTTACACAGTGCTCCGTGACCGACAATCCTCAATGGTCACAGTTGCGGTAGCTTTCTGTTTAAACGTATTCGATTTGAAATTCTCCAATAAATCTAAGCGCCGTCTTTGTCTCATTAACAAATCTTCGATACTTTTTTAGTACGTATTAGTATATGCTCCTGCAATTGAGCGTAGATGACAAAGAACCGGCTCGAAGGACCAAAAAATGCAATACATGTATACAAGTATAATTGAAGATTGGAAATGTGCAATTTTAACAATCTTACGCTAAAAGTACAAGCTATTGAGCTTATATATTCTAGTACAATGTAACTAGAAAAAATTCCTTCAACTTATTGTTTAAAACACTGATAATTAAGACCATCTCAAAAGGAATTGTTTCGATGTTATTTCCATTAAAAAAACATAAACTATATATTCTGTATAACTACAAAATAACGTTAAAAATCATACATTCTTTAAGTTGTTATATTTAATAGAACGTCAATGTCTTAAGAAATAACTGCCTCCATCGATATATTCGAGATAACAAATAAATAAATTATCGGACAAATAACATTTATATTTCTGCAAAATGCTAATTTTAAGAAAGATTTATACAAACGTTATATTATATGACATTACGCATTAAATTTTTAAAAGAGAGAAAGAAGTGTACCGTGTACTCAAAGAGTTTTTATTCATCTATAAATAAAGACATTTTATTGTCATGTATTGTGGTGTTATTTTTACCGCCGGCACAAACGTCAGAATCCCATCGCGTAGTAGGAGGGAGAGAGGGAGGCTGAAAAGGAGAAAAATTTGAAGAGAAAATAAGTAATAAAATACAGAATAAAAGGGGGAGGAAGAGAGGAAGAGGAAGGCAAATAAGAAAAATTCAATTGCATTGTAAACAAAATTTCCATTCTCGCGAGCAAAACCTTAGCAACCGTTCTCTTTCTTCCATTTCGTTTTGTCGTCGCGACAGAGCAGCTATCGAGTGACAAAAAGGTCGCAAAGCTTTTTCAATTGAACCACGCGCACAATGTGAGAATCTTTCTTTATGCAATTGGACGCGAACAATGCAAACAGCAAAAAAAAGAACAAAAAGCACACAGGCCATACGAATAAAACGAAGTTTATGCGTATACTGAAAAAGCATCACGGTGCAGCAAGACTAGAAGAGGGGTTAATGTATACCAGTAGAAAAGATTTATGTTGCGTTTATACTATATATATATATATATATTTATGGTATTTTTTCTGACTTGCAAGCTGAACTAACGGTGAGTAGTGAACAATTTGAAGTGGTGCATTTTGTTATTTTGAAATCGGGTTAGGACGCAAAGATGAATAATTTCATGGTTTACACTTTCAAAAGAAATCAAATTAGCATTTTGAATATTTGATTTAACAAATTTCACCGTGATATTTTTGATCTTATTAATATTCTTACTTGGCTGTTCGATCCATAATTGCAATATCAATATGGAATTGACTGTTTTTGAGGCTGCTTAATCAATAAACGCTATTGAAATTTGGAAAAATGTCCCTTATCTCGATGACATTTGCAATTGTGAAACGGTTGGTTTTAGGGTAGACTGCATATATTTTGTAAAGAATTCATTATATAGGCGAATTTTTGTCTAATATATAAAGACCAATATATTAAATTTTTTTCATCGGGGGATGTAAAACCACCCAGTATCGGTAAAAATATTCATCCAATCGGTATGTGACAATTGGTAAAAATAAGGGTTGCTTTATTCTCATGAAAAGGTTTTATGATTTTTTTGATAACATGTTCAATCTTTAATTTTTCCCTAGAGGGTTAGGTTAAAAATCAATTGATTTGATATTGTAAACATCAAGAATGGCAAAAAATAATCTTCGCCGCGTTTCATCCTGAATGCGTAGTACGCAGGATGTTATTTATTAAGGGTTAGCAATATAATTCAAAACAAGTCGTCACATTTTTATTGGACCAAACAATGCATATCTTTTAAAATACGAGTACCTCGTTTAATGCCGATTTTTCATGCCGGTATTTCAACAAATTTGGCTCGTTTTTATACTTTCCAGTTAAAAACAAAACAGAATTAATGCATCACGTATACATTGTGTACTAGATAAAAAAATGTACTGATTCCGTTAATTCTCTAAAAATATTCATTTAAAAAAAAAAGAAAGGTACAATCCTAAAAAGGCACGTTTACGTACTGGTTTATCACTGGTACACCATACAACAGTTAACAATCGTTAGTGGCGATAATGTTCTGACAGTGAACATCATAGTGTAATTGAGCGAATCAATGCACATTTCACTAGTTTCGTTTTCAGATATACTAGAGTGAAATGCCTACGGTGGCAGGTGCGATAGAATAAGCGATAGAATCGGAGGTAAAGTGAACAGCATATATATATAAAACTCGCACTCTCCCGTGGTTTGGTTTGCTCGACGCTTATGTAGCGCCCTCTCCACCCCTCCCCCCTTGCAGCGTCCCCTCCATTCCATATAGACGTGAATTCGTTAAACAATGATTCACGCGGTTCGTATAATGCCGTATATATGCAAACTCTCGCGCGCTCGCCCCCGCGCTCGCGCATATAAATATATTTATGCACGTGCACGATATTCTATATATATATATATATATATATATATATATATATATATATATACACATGCACATGCGAGCTTGGAACCCCATTATTCTCTGTCGCGTACATTACTATAGAGAGAGTGCGATGTACGCACACTTACCCATCTGACACATGCAAGTCTACGATGGTTTATATATATATATATATATATATATATATATATATATATATATATATATATAGAACGCATTGTCGCAGCGATTTATAAACGCCTCGCGCGCATATGCATATGTGTGATAGCTCAAACGCAAATTAATCGAGGCGCGACAGTGGAGCGGGTGCTGTTGACGCCTATATATACTGCCCTACTGCTGCTGTTGCTGGTGATGCAGCACTGCGCTATATAGTGATATATATATATATATATATATATATATATATATATATATATATATATACACGTATACATAATGAATTCCGGCATCATTTGAGACTGGAAACGTAGTGAGGGGGCTGAGTTTGTTTTATGCGTTTCTACACATATAGGTGGAAGTTGTTTGAAAAAATTCCGCTCAATTGTGGAATGAACCACATACAAATTTGTATGCAATTCAATTTTTTGTTACATTGGAACGATGTTACAGTCGTGTAGAAATCTAGAATTTAGACAAATCTAGAATTTAGACCAGGAATTGGCCAATTGGACTGCTCGGCTGTCAAAGAGTCGATCGTTAGTCTCGGCCAAATTTCCTAATTCCTGTACCAAATGAAACCTGTTTCCAATGATCAACAATTTTTCAGTTTGAAAAGACCAGTTAATCGGAGACATTTATCGCCCCATTAAAAATGGACGAGTAGATGCCTGGCAAGTTTTTTTCCTATACCTCTTGGTCAATAAACGCGACATTAAAATTGGTCATTTGTTTTCGATTTATGGCACGGCATGGCGTGGGCTTTCCATTAATTTGCGATTAACATTTTCTCATTCTATTTTAGGGACGCCCGTTGAAGATTAAAATGCCCCAGCATTTTTTTTTATCTCGATTGTTGGCCAATTACAGAATATGATATTGTAACTATTTACACTTAAACATTTTGGTCGGTCATGAAATCTGGCCAATGAGGTAGATGAGCGATTGATTTTATTTGTCAGAAAAATCTAGAGCTCTGCGTATCCAATTCCGTACCATTAATATACCTACCATTTTAGGCGCATCGACTATCTGTAAATTATCCATCAATTTATACATTTTACTTTCCGAGGGGCAAGAGCCTCGCCGAACTCCATAATATACTGCCGCACGCGGAGAGATGCGCAAAGATCTCGAATCGAAGAACTCATCGGGTTCGATCGCATTCGATCGCAACGGCCTTCGTCACAGGAGACGGAGCCGACGCACCATCAATCACAAAGCGCCGGTTTACGTTTAAATAGCCTCGGCTCTTAGTACGGACGCCACTGATTTATATGTAAAAAGCCTTCTTGGCACGGGACTCGTGCGCACGAGGATGATGGCCGTGCCGCCGAGGATTCGAGGAGGATGAGGATGAGCGGGGCAAAAAAAAAAAAAAAAAAATAAGCGAAATAAAACAGAAGAGGGGAGTGCTTTTTTCCCCTATAAAAGCCGGATCAGATGAGGATCCATCGCGGACATCCTGAGTTCTTAGCGGATTAACGGATTGCTCCACTGCGTACATGATTATCATTGCGTATTTGCATGCGTGTATATATATATATATATATATATATATATATATATATATATATACGTATGTATCTATGTATGTATGCATAAACACTCATATTCGCCAGTATATTCGCCACCCGCGGTGCGTAATGTTTCAACAGTAGGCTGTAGATGTTAATTTTTTATTTTTATTTATTTTTTTTTTTAATTTGGAAACTGTCCAGAAGCGGAGTAAAGGTATATAGTTGTAATGCAATAAGAGTTGTAAATTTTTCCTTCGGTCGGACGAACTTATTTTAATGTCCCCATTCGTTCCTAATGGCGCGATTGTGTTTTTATTTTGAAATAGCCAAAGTGTTTATGTAGAACATATATATCTTTTTATCAATAATATATCTATTGAATCTGATATAGATTCTACAATATGAAAGACATATATGAAATGATAAATATGTCAATAACGTTAAATGTAGTGGTGGTTAAATTAGAATAGGTGTAAATAGTAACCATAGTAAAGGACAAAGTTCCAATCTACATATATTTTAGATAAAAAAAAAATTACATTGCCATATAGAAATTCAATTGAGCACAAGATTCGTGTATTAATAATCATAATTTGAAAGTGCATTTGACAAGAATTTCTAAATAATCATTATATATGCAAAATTAATGAAAGATTAACCGACAATTGTCATGTTAATACATTCGAATTTGTGTGCTTAATTCTGCAATAATTGTCACTTAAACGAACGAAGAACCTGTACCGTGAGAATAAAAAACAACGTTTCGATGAAAATCAATGTCTTGAATCATTTGTTCAATTAAATTTTTTCCTGACATAATTATCTCGTAGCTTTGCGCGTATAAAAAAGTATTGGGCGAGTAAAAAAAAAATACCGGCTCGATTTAAAAATAACGTATTCTAAGTTTTCAATAGGTATGTAAAATATTCAATAGACATAAAATATATATTACAAATTTATGTTAATTGATAGTCTACTTTTTTTTTAACTCGTCCATTTTACTTAAATGTCATCCATAAATGCTTCGAATTCTGAAGATAGAACGATGAAATTTATACAATTATCCTTACCAATCCTTTGTCTTCGGACGATAAATTTCATGATTTACGCTTGTCTTACCAGTCAATCGCGATTAAAATACAACGTCGATTTTTTACGCTGCGAGGGATTGAAAATTTACGATTGGATTACGAGAACGATCGGCGTTAATGATTGACAAAATGTAAATTTTGAATCGGTGAATATGTATAGTGCTTAATTTTTTGTTTCTTTTTTTTCCTCTTTTCGTCTCGCTACATAGCACATGTGTAGTGTACTTCTATATTTATGTACTACATTTGCTGGTAAAATTCTCGTTTCCATACTCGACGGGCATTTTTACATACGTCGCGTGCAAAGACAACGACAGTTAACTGGTTTAACGTACCTGTGGCGCGAACTCTTCATCAACTATAGTGTTAATGAAACAATGTTACGCAATCGCGGCAATTTCAATATAATAGCCGTTCTCAAATCAAATAGTGCAGGAAAAAAATAATTGAATTTCACTTTTTGTACGGGTAATATTCATCGAATATGCACGGGGATTCGCGATCTGGATACGTGCGACTAAAGACTTGGAGCTAAAAACTTAATTGAGTCCAATGGTTGAACAGCGATGAGAAGCCAAAAAAATGTCTTCGGACAATTGAAACGATTCGTCCGTTATATGTTCGAAGCGATACCGTGCAAAAGAGAGATTTAGGATTATTTTGGATCAGTGTGATATGAGTCACTTCTTTCGCTTTCGGACGTATATGTCAAGGTATATATATATATATATATATATTGACAAGACGTTGTATTACGCTCTATTTGAAATTTCTGAATTTTCCAAGCAGCAAGTCGAATATACTTTTCCCGGCCAAAGCTCGCTTTACGTTTTCGGGTATCAGAGCTTGTCGGCCGATTCTCTCTTATTGGTTTTCATGTAGATCCAGGCATCTCCATGGTTGCACATACGAGCCATCCCCGGCGTCCCATCTTCCTCCACCCGCCACCACAAATAAATTATTCTGGCTTCGTAGATAGTCCAACTATCCGGCTGCCGCCGTGCGGTTTCACGTGCAGTACGGGAATGAAATATTGGCTTCACCCCCCCTTCCCGTGCATTATTATAGACCGTAGTGCCGGTAAAACTTTTTTGTTCTATGAATAATTGCTTATTTCGCTAAATAAGTCTCTTGTGTGTAGATAAATTAAACTGAAAATTATACGGTAATAGAACCTTCTGCAGTGATCAGCTGTAATCAAATAAGTAATAAATCACAAATTAAAAGTAAAAACAATAAAATGTATATAGACATTCTATCACGGTGGGATTCGACTCGCTTCCTGATTCTGTTATCGGTATACGTATGCTATCTACTTGATAAAGTCAATTTATTTAGGATTAGTGCAGTTGTGTAAGCTATATCTTTATATGAGTAATTTTACAAAAAAACATGTCCTGTCTCGATTGCCAAGGTTGGCGAAGAACTGATAACGGGCTTTGAAGCATTATGTACAGCGATACGAGGGCATATTGTATAAGTTGTTAATATTAATTAACAAGCATTATCTATTCAAAAAAATCAATAAACAAATGAGGAAAAACCTTAGTAACGGTATAAGCGCATCTACATAGATTTAGCCGAGGATTTAGAGCAAACATACTCGTAGCATTCGAGAAATCCGGATTCGGGGCGTTAAAACCCCCCCCCCCCTCTCTCTGTCACTTTTTCAGCTCGCAACGACTAAAAGCCGATACAAGGTTGATCGGTTATTTTCGGACTTAAATTGGACAGACCGCGAAACGTAGTCAGCAGGCTGCAGCATGCGTGCTCTCTCTCTCTCTCTCTTTCTCTCTCTCGTGCTCAAAAACCTTGGCAGTCGCCAACGGGCGACGTATTACACGCGCACAAGCAGTATATAAGAGACCAGGGGGAGAATGTCGAAACCCGCGCGTTTCTGAATTGGTGCGCGAATAAGGGAGAAAAAAAATCCCGCGGTGCGCGCGGGTTGCGCCATAATCTAGATGTATATCTATATATCTATATATATATATATATATATATATATATATATATATATATATATATATATCGCCGACGCCACATCATGCTACGCTGACGCAAGGTCGTGCGTTCGAACGCGAAAATTTTTTCGTGTATGTGCCTGTATGTGTATGCGGCAAGATTCGATTCTATATAGACTGAGAAACGATCTCTAGGAGTGGATCGGTATTTTCGGTCTACTAGACTCGACGATCTTTAATTGAATATACAATTTATGATGTATCTATATATTCGTTTATCTATTTTAATATTAATTATATTCATTGGTCGAGCACACAAGTGTTTGTTTTAATTTCTTTTTTGCTGCTGTGCTTTAATCATTCGAAAATGCAAAGAACTTGTGAAATCCAAATGAAGCCGAGCTAAGTTTTTGTTTTTTTTACTTATGTAGATGAGTAAGTAAATATATTTATGAAGTTTTAATGTATGCAAAAATATACACGAAAGTGGGCCAAGAATAGTTTTATTTATTATGTATATATATATATATATATATATATATATATATATATATATATATTCATGGATGGCTAAATATGTGCCGCAGGAAAAAATAGAAAAACAAAATTAATATAGCTATTTCCAAATTTCATGACACAGAATTTTGTCTTTTGCAAGAAAATCCTCTTCCAAGTATTGTCAGTACTTACGTTAAAAAGAATAAAAGATTTACACGAGGAGACAAAGTTAAAGGCAACGAAGATAAACGTTTTATAGAACAGTACATCCGGAACAAGAGATTTAACACATTATAGATAGTAAAAGAACGTTCTAAAGCATTACATTTCATGTATATGTATATAGTAAAAAACCGTCGTGACGTTGTTCAGCTCAAATGCTTTCAAATAAAACCTAAAGTGGTTGTATGTTACGCGTCGCTACCTCAGTTAAAAAGCAACGTTCTACAAACCATTCGTTTAAAAGATTCATATATAAGACTTACCTATACTCGCTAAGAAAGGTTAGACCAGAGAATGGGCTATCAAAGGATTTACGAGAAATGAAAGATCTGAGACAAGTTTGTGTGTTAAGTTCTATATTGTTAAACATATATATTAGTGAGTTATTGGCGGTATTCAAGGCAATAGGAGAGTACGGGTGGGTATAAAATTATATATATATATATATATATATATATATATATATATATCAACAAGTATAATAGCAGGGGGTAGAAGATGTCCTATATACACCTCAAAAAACTTTTTAAATAAGAGAGCGAACCGAAAAAAGCGTTACGTAGTAGTATTTACCGCTAAAAGAAAGATAATTAATAAAAAGTTCAGTATGAGAGAGACATGAGATTAATGATGTAAGGAAATTGAAGGCTATAGGGCTTATATTTAATAGGGAATGTAATTATAGGAAACGTATAAAAGAGTTATCAACAAAGAGCTTAAAGTTGTGGAGAAGCACGTATTTGAACGTGGGCAAGATATTGCAAATTAGATTTCAGACGTTACTGAAAACAGCGTTACAGGGGCTGGGCGAAAAGAAAGGAACATCAATCAATATAATGGGATTACGTGAAGAGAATATTGAGGTTGGATATCTGCTCTCAAAGAATAGGCATGGCATAAAGAAATAAATGAAAGGAAAAGGGGCTGCGAGGGCTTCTGATCTTATAGAGAAGGTTAGTGAAAGAGAATAGAAAGCGTTAACTAAAGTTTAACTGAAGAGAGGGAGAGAGAGAGAGAGAGAGAGAGAGAGAGAGAGAGAGAGAGGGAGATAATTATTTAGGAAAGGAAAACGTATAGAGCGGCAGATAAAATGTAAAATAAAAAGAGTAAAGTCCAAATGAAAGTGTTAGAGCATATTATGAAATGAGATGAATTCTAGTGTACTAGAGTATGTAAGGAATAAAAGGTTGGTAATATAGAGGAATAATAGTTATGATG
Source organism: Sycobia sp. Sy_11 (assembly GCA_018907035.1). NCBI lineage: Eukaryota > Metazoa > Arthropoda > Insecta > Hymenoptera > Epichrysomallidae > Sycobia > Sycobia sp. Sy_11. The sequence continues at coordinate 2,019,514 of JACCIC010000005.1, read as the reverse complement.
AGAATGTCGCAATGAAAAAAAAAAAAAAGAAAAATGTTCACTGAGCGAGATGGACAGGAAATTTAGATTCTTTAATTAGAGCTAGGAAGCTGCGGAATACGAAATAAAAATGTAAGCTTAAGAAAGCATCGACGAAATTTTTCTACCCTCTGTACAGAAAAATGTTGGACAAAGGTATTGAACGAGAGAAAAGACACATTGCCATGTAAAAGATAATTTAGCAAAATAAGCAGAGATAGGAATGCGGATGCAACGGGGAGGCAGGAAAAAATTAAAGAGGACAAGAACGGCAAGGTTATAGTAATTATCATAATAGTAGTTTTAAAGAGAAGAATGTGTGTAAGTAGTAGTAGTAGTTGTGTACGGTAATATGTGCTGTTGAACATTTGAGTTTTTAAGGGGATTAAAAGAGAAGAATATGCGTATAAAGTAAAACGGTTGCAATGGCCAAATGAACGCAGTCCATCCAGAGAAAGGAAGATATGGAAAATGTTGACAGAAGTGCGATAGGGGCAGCTATCCGATTATTTAGCCTTGCTGAAATAACGTGTCAAAAACTGACCCGCGCGCGAAAGACGCCGTCGCGTTTATTGCACCTGTTTTAATGCAACACCATTATTCGCATCGCGATACGAAATTACGATACGGTATCTCTCTCAATACTGTAAAAAAAATTTTTAATCCTCCCCGAGTTTTTGGGCAATGCGTAATACCGAATCGAACGACCGCTACGCCGATGCCATCGCCGCTGCCGCTTTATAATACTCTTTGCACGCTCGAGATCGCTTCGTTCTTATACACAGAACGGTGAGTCGAACTGTCGAATGTTAAATACAGCCGGATAGTCAACTTTACAAATGCCAAAAGTCCAAAATTCTTACATTTACGACGGTTTTTTGTACGAAAATTCAATCGACGACTAGCGTATCGTTTAATCGATCAACTTTCGTCGCGGTTCACGATCCGATAAAAGCAAAAAGTAAAAATAAAATAATAATCGCTATAGTTCAAAGCGTAGATTACGGCGAGAAGAATACTTTCGACAGAGACGCCGTTCAATGCTTCCGATAAATGTTAAAGTTCGAAACGACACGTAGTTTTTCGGTAATGGAATTGTAGGTCCACGTAGCAATCTTCGTTTTCGCCTATATTTCGTCAATCAATCGCCCAATCTCTCTATAACGTTACGAACTCCAGTCGGCAACGTATACGTGAACTGATACGCCGTGCAAAAATTAAAAGAATAAAAAAAATTATGTCACCTCGACTAGAAGGGTCTAAGATTTCCGAACAATGCGGCGGAGAAATCCGCGATGTGAGGCACGTCTATGATATAGGCCAGGTCGACCTAACGGTGAAACCAGTTTTATTCGTTACAAGCGTGTAATTTGCATAGACTTTATAAAATATACGAAAACCGCGCGAGGAATCGCAGGGGTGAGCGCGGACAGATCGCGCGACGGTTATATATATTGCATATATATATATATATATATATATATATATATATATATGCAACATCTCGAAATGCCGAAGGCAAGAAGAACGCGGAGAATGGCCAAATTTGAATAATAATCGGGCAAAGTGTTGGCGAGACGAGGCGTGGAGGGGGGAATGTACACCGCGCACGCACAACGGGCCGTTCGCGCGTATTATCGCGAGTTTATCCCCCCCCCCTCCTCTCTCTGGGCTCCTCCCGCAGCGGTTGGCGGTAGATCGTCGTTTGTGCTATATCTCGTGAGCCGCGGGAGCACGTGCGCGATCTCTGTCTCTCGGTTATATGCTGAGAGTGAGAAATCGGGCGATTCCGTCGGTGATACCGATACTATATATAGCGTGTGTGTGTGTGTATATATAAAGACAGATAGCCAGATAGATCATTTTCAAACAAACGCGTATTGTATAGATAAATTTAGATAACTACTTCGGGATTGATAAATCGTTAGGTGTGTGATCCCGGTGTTTGCCACCGCGGGTGTATTATGTATTTTATCTATATATATATATATATATATATATATATATATATAGATGAGTCGTGCGCGGCTCGACGCCGAAATACTTTATTATATTTGACGATCTGTCGCGCTCTGTTAACGTTGATACGCGTGTTTTTTTTTTGGTGAGCAATTCTATAATGGCAGCACGAGACGTTGTTGCTCTTATCGGTACGATTCCGACCGTCGACGTTTGTCGCCGCGCCGCCGTATCGAAAGCATCGCGGCAAAATCTCGTGCTCTCTTCGCTTTCATATATTTCGCATTCCATTGGCCCCTCTCTCGGACTATAAGACCGATTCACGTTTTGCTCCCCGATGTCATTATTAATGTAATCAGTCTTGATCGAAGGTATGAGCGGGGCACAAATTCTGTACATATATATACGGTATATATATATATATATATATATATATATATATATATATATATATCGATTATAACATTGCCCGAGGTATGAGAAGCGCAAAATTCTACACAATGAAGCCGGCTATATACTTGCCGAATGCGCTTAAACTTCGAAAACAAAAGGAATATATATATATATTGTCAGAAATCTCTGCCGGTGGAAATTCGCACGTGCATGTCATAGACTATATATATATACACAAATATAAGTCGCACTATAAAGTTTGATTGTCGAATTTGTCGGCAAACGTGTCCCCTCCCCCCTTGACGCGCTCCTAGCACGCCAGAATCGCGCACGTATCTCAGGGCTGTGTACGAGATCCGATGCGCAGTGCTGCACGCACTGTTCATTCGTATTTATGCCGGATTACGGATGATCCGTAGCCTCGAAGTATGCACTTTTTGCGAACTATATATACATATATTAGACACTGTTTTCTAAACACAGTGAATTTTTTTTTAGCGGAAACATGGTAAATGAATTTTTCGATGATACTGTCGTAACGCAATCGAGAACGCAATCATATAGAGAATATTAATTAACATACTTTCTGCTTCTTAATTCTTTGATTTCCGATTAACATTTTATTATACTTATTATTTTTTTTTTTATCAAATGCGTTAAAATCATAAAATCTTTATCTCATTATCTTATTCAGTACTACCCTACCGTATTAGTGGGCTGCTAATAAAGTTTTAGTATTGATATTCTGATAATCAACGTTGATTGGTATATAAAATTTTATTTATCGCCGACGTATAATGAAATGACGAAGAAAATGAGATTTCAGAACTTGTTTAAAATTCTGTTATAAATTTTAAACCATTTTAAAGAGCCGCGGGCACGTCACATTTCATATATATATATATATATATATATATATATATATATATATATATATATATATGAAAAGATATCAATTTTTATAGGAAACATCAACATGAATACTCATAAACGACCTCATATCCCATCGGTACCTAATCACTGTGCAACAATTACCGTACTGGAAGATTCAAAACATCTTTCTGGATATATGCCTTCGTCACAAGCGCTATTCATATTCAACATATTTTGCTTTCTGTAGCATTCTGTAACGTTTTAAAAAGTATTCATAACAATTTCTATTTATATACATAATGTTATTGTCAACGCAACTGTTACCCGAATCAACGTCCGTATGTTTCAGGCGCGCCGGAGGGCTACCGTAGCAAATTCAAGGTGCCCTCGGCAATTTGTCGTTAGTTACTTTATGTTTTTCAATGCACTGAATCGTTTGCTCGAGATTGCCAGATCTAAAAATAAGGTCATTTTCGAGATGAGGCCCAATTTTGTCTTAAAATCGTTATTTTTCGAAAAAATTAAATAAATTTTACTGTATATGCCAGTCATTTCCATCAATAATTGCATTTTAACAGATTTCTATTGCGTCAATCTGTATGAAACTTTTTCGTAAAATCCACGTCTCGAGAAGAAACGACGGCGGCGCGTCGTACGATCCTCACATCGCGTATAATCGTGCACGCCAATTGTTTCGGCTGAAGTAATGAAGATAAGGAAGCTTTGCCATTCACGAAACCGTTCGTTATGAATCGAAGAATAATTATATCTACTGTTTTCTCTTTATGGGACTTTTTTATCGGAAAATGTCGGCATTATCTTGGAAAAGACCCATTTTTGGGCCTGGTAACCTCGAAAACTAAAAGAGAAACAATATAGCAACACCGAGTCATCGAGAGGACCTTGTTTTTGTTACGACAGACCTCCTGCGTGGCCGGATTAAGAATTGACACCAGAAAACAAATAAAAAGAAAAAAATAATTAGCTATATCTGAATCGATATTATATGTCCAAATGTATGTCAATATCCTGTAGAAAACAAAAGAATCTTACTTCGATCAATTCAAAAATAAGACGATAAAAACATATCGTCTCTATAATAGGATTTATATTGAAAACAACAGAGTTTCTTCCGAGACCGTTGTATATCTTCTAAAAATAGTGAACCTTCGCGTAGGCCACGTCGGACTGAATGGCCCGCAGATGTATGCATGAGCCTAGATGTCTGATCTCGTAAATGTCCGCCGACCGCCGCAAATATCTCTGTATCTTCGATCTTGACAGGCTACCCACTGCTCGAACGTCATGCGCGAGAGGCCGAAACGGCGCAGACATTCTAGAAAGGACTTCGTATATTCAAATTGGCCAAGGGGCTTGCAGTCGAGTATCCGTGACCATTTGCAAATATCTGACGGGGCAGTAAAATCCGTCGTATGCCTTGGAGATAGAAAAAAATGTATCGTCGCGCAAATCGTCGTAAAACCAAATGCACGTCCCATGAAATGCAAACGTGAAAATCATTTACAAGTACCCTAAATTGCATTGATAATGAAGCATGAATCGTAAAAGATTTTTATCCCTCGTCTTGCGAACGAATGAATAGGATTGGATGCTGACGTAATATTATCAATTAATGAAATGTTTAAAAATGTTCAAAATTTGCGGCTTTACATTATAATAACGCGGGAAATTCGATAATATGTGGCGTTGACTTAGTTTCGATCCCCTGATTGGGTGGCCGTTGTATACCCACTGTCCGTCAATAATATTCAACACTTTCCAACACACGACGTGTATATCTATACATATACATATATATATATATATATATATATATATATATATATATATACATATACATATGTCTTCAAAATCCCGGTGACGTTCCATGTGATTAATTGTATAATATAGTGACCAATAGTAACGCTTGTCGTTCTGGCGTGCATTGCTTCATATTCTTAAAAATTGACCGTCTCTAGCTTTTATTAAAAATTAAAATACAAGGATCATAACCGGATCAATATCGTTGTGTGTATAGATTTCGGATGCTCGCTCGCCTATAATTTTCATACACCCTGGCCTTTTCAAAATCTATTATCTATATATATATATATATATATATATATATATATATATACACACACATCTAAACCGTAAATCGCTACCCTTGCTATATAGCAAGAAACTTAATGCTGGTTAAGTAGTCCGACCTTGAACGTAATAAACCTTTTCAACTATATATGCCATCGGCATTGCTGTTAGTCATTTTTGTTTGAAGCACGCGGCCGTACGGTATAAAATCGTAATTGTTGCATTAAACTTTTTTATTACTCATCCCCGGCCATTATTACCTCCGGCGGCCGCAAATGAAAATTATCAACGTTTTAATATGAGGCTTCCGTGGAAAATTGACTTAACTGCAGTCGTTCGGCAAGCATATATATATATATATATATATATATATATATATATATATATATATATATATATACACTATATATAGCCGCGTTTCGATTTCACTCAATTACGGAGACGTCTTTGAAATTTACAAACTATTATTTTATGCAAATATAATGCCTGTCATGATCTGTATAAAGGCGCGCAATATAAACGCCGAATGACGTATACGCGTCGATGGGATGAGCTATTAGCAAAGGCTGGTAAGGTGAAAAACCAAAATAAAAAAAATAATAATTGCAGAACTCAGCAGAAGCAGTAAATATTTACCTATTATTATTTTCTATAAATACACTCGGCAACATCTCTCTTCCCCCCTCTCACTGTCACTCTCTCTCTCTCTCTCTCTCTCTCTCTCTCTCTCTCTCTCTCTCTTACATTATGAACATGTCAAATTTTCCAACAATAATTTCCTCGCTCTCGCGAATACATAATGCCCGTACCGCTCGTTACGAACTCCCCGGTTATCAGCGAAATGTTTATATGCATGAAATGATGCATAAATTCTATGACCTACCATAAAAAAGAAAAAAAAAACGAACGAACGAACGAATGAATGAATGAAAGACAGAAACGCGGGAGCCGCGGCGCGCGTTCCATACCTCCCGAAAAATTATTATTATGGAACAAAGCCGCGGACTCGGCCACTGTACATATCTCACAGTATTGCCTTGTACAGACAGGTATGTATAGACGTTGCCCGTATGTTACATCATAATAGACGCGCGCGATCGAGGCAAAATTCTTTTTCTTATTTATTTTTTTATTTTTTGTTATTCTGTATGTTTTTTTCTTCTTATTTTTCGTTTCCGAGACCAACGGTACAAACACACGCGCACGCGCGGGCACACACACACACACACACACCTCGCGAGAGTGTCGCGCGGATTGAGCAATATTGCAGAGCATATATATATATATGCGCATTGTTATACACAAGCACCAGACCGCGCCGTCGCTCGATTGCGCAATCCTACACATGTATGTATTTATGCACATATATATATATATATATATATATATATATATATATACTTGTATATACAGGAAGTGTGGAACGAAAAGCAAAACATAAACATCGGCTTTGCATAAAAAACGCGCGGGTAGACTACAGAGAGGGAGAGAGAGAGAGAGAGAGAGAGAGAGAGGCAGTGAGGGGGGGGGAGATGGCATGGTACAATATGGGCGTTTCGCTCGCGGTTTTCGCGGGCTATTGTGACACTTCACTGTTAATACGTGACCGTCCTCGCATGTCTTTAATCCCGTACACAACATTTATATATATATATATATATATATATATATATATATATATATATATATCGTATCGCATGGCTTTGGCTCGGAACAGCGCTACAATATCACACAATGTCGGGTATACGATAATAGGCGGGCGCGATAGCGCGGCGTTGCGCATCGCCGGCGGGAAGGTGATGGAGACACCCTACCTCGCGTTCTCGCCGGATAATTAGCTCCTCGGGGGCTAGCTCCCCTATCAGCGTGTGTGCTCTGCTGTATACTTATACCCTCGATTCTAATCTATATATATATATATATATATATATATATATATATATATATATATATAGTGCTGCGGGTTTTGCGATTCTACTGCATTGCGCGCGCTGGGACTGCGGCACGGTACATAATGCAGTCGCGCGGGTTCGCTGGGTGGCGTTGTAAGTTACAGGTCGATCGGGTGCCTCTGTATGTCATTAAACGCTGCTGTCCGCGCGATCTTGACAATTCAACGTCGTCGTTGTCTTCGGTATACTACAATATTGATACATCTGTGTTCGTGGTGGCCCTCAAAGAGTGGCCGCTTGGGGATACATTGGAGAAGGGGGTGGAGGGGAGATGCCAGGGCATGCTGAACGTTCGCGAAGGATGGCGCTCTTAAAAATACGTATAAAGTTAGGACAATATATCGATTTATGACAAGATTAAGCTCACTGTAATGATTTAGAAACGGTCTTGTGAGTCGAAAAAATCAATGGGGAAAAATTAAAAGATGAGAAATAAGAAATCAGTATCGAATTTTATGTATGTATGTATATATATATATAACAGAATATTTCGAGTCAATATATGAAAAAAAAACGCTGACGTCGAGAAAAAAATTTAAAAGACACCAAGAGCTAATACTGAGTAACAAAGTAAGCTTTGTATCTACGATGGTAACTAATGGTGCTATATAGAGAATTTCGTTAATAAAGGCCAAATTGCATTGACAAAAACTGAGGGAAAAAACCTGCAACTCAAACAATGGAGCGTAACGCATACGCATAGAATACAAAGAATACACATAGAATACAAATAATATACTTAAAGATGAGCGGAGGCGACTGGGAAAGTTAAGAAAAAATCGGATTATCCTTTGTTAAGAGTATGGTAATTCGATTTTTAGTTGTATTTCACATTGTTAGCGGTTTTTTTCTACTTGAAGTTCTGCGTATTTGATCGTAATCAAGGACAATCCGACTGTCGATAATATAATAATAATTATATCATTTTCTAAACACTATATAAAGCCGATGAAAATATTTGTTAGTTTGCAAACGTAGTAATGCGAATACAACAGTACAGGTACTATTCGTAAAGCAAAATAATTTGTAAGCAATTGGGGGGGGTGGGGGGAACAAGTGCAAACATACGCTAATTTCTTGAACGTTACATGGGACGTGTCAAAGGTTCTGAGCTGCCGATGGTAACGCATAGCTGAGGTCGGTATAGTAACTATAATATTGTAATGATACGTATGTATCATATAATTCAGCGGCTTTAAGAGATAAGCGCATTATATTAATGAAACGTCGATGCAGCTGAAAAAACATGAAAACGTATTTTCTATCGTTTCCCTAAATATCAAAAAGTACATTGTATTTTTACTTGAATACTTTATAATATTTTACTAACCAAAAAGAAAAAAAAATAGATCTCCGATTTACGAACCCGTACATTCAAATCATTCGATTTTTGTTCATTTAATGCGATATTTTTTAAGGTCGAGATTCAGTTGCTATATATATAAATACTTGTTTTAAAAAGAAGCAAAAAAAAAACAAACAAGAAAGCAAAAAAAAAACAAAAAAAAACAAAAGTAGAAGGCTTCTATACGTACAGAGTTAGCCGTGCAAAAGGCCGCGTACAAAAGGTTTTCCATTCCTCGTCATCGCGTTAGATGAGTGGAACGACTGCGAGAAAATATAAGCGTGCGGCAATAATAAAGTTCTCGCATTTTATAGTAATTTTAATCCGAGTTAGACGCATTAGAATGCACTTGCCCCATTAAATCTCCCAATGCCGGCTTAATTATGGAATTGCGGTAAAAATCTTAACGCACGCGTCCGTATATGCCAAAATCTTACATTAGTGTTAAAGCAATGTAAATATATATGAGCGTGCGCGTATGTATGTGTGTATATATGTATATGTGGGTCTGTAAAACATACATCTAGATCAAGCTCCGGCAAGCTCCACTCGGTGGATGCTCGCGCATCCGCAATGAAATAATTCAAGTGAAGGATTGCGCGTATATCTATATATTCGTGTGTCAATTCGCATCCTGCTCCCGCATTTCACCTATATATATATATATATATATATATATATATATATATCTATATATGTATGTATGTATGTATGTATGTATGTATGTATGTATGTATGTATGTATGTATGTATGTATGTATGTATGTATGTATGTATGTATGTATGTATATATGCATGCATGTTTGTATGTATGCTTGGCGACTCATTTCTACGTACAATTAGATGGCGGGACGCGCGCACATTTTTTCTTTCCTTCTCCTTTGCTTTTTCTCTCTCATCGTTTTCAGCTCATCGTTCTTTCTTTACAGAAGGGGGGGGGGCTCGGAATAGTCCTCTGCCTCGTTAAATTCACGTCGTCGCCGTCGTTACCGCGCTAGATTATTTGCTTTTCTCCGCGGAGTGTACTCTTGTGCTGCTCCGAACGATATATATATATATATATATATATATATATATATATATATATATATATAGAGAGAGAGAGAGAGAGAGAGAGAAAGAGAGAGAGAGAGAGAGAGAGAGAAAAAGGAAAAAAGAAGAGAGATGGTTTTTTCAGTTTTCGTAATTGCCCTTTAGTATATATATATATATAATTTACCTGCGTTATTGACGCTTATGAGGTCTGCAAAAAATTAACCGTATGCCGAATAGATTTGAAGTTTTGCCGCGGTTATTACCGAATTCGGTAATATTACCGAATCCCATGTAGAAATTAACAATTTACGGCAATTACAACGATTATTTAATAATCGGTAATAAGCTAATATATCTCAAGCTTTGAGCTATAATTGGCTGTAATTGACTCGAATTTATTATGCGTTGTATAATTTTTGGAAGCTTGTTAAGGCAATTTTCACGAGGGTATGCAGGAAATATCAGAACTAATGTATGAATGAAAAAACATCTTCGCTATAAGTGAAAATTTGTGAGTTTAAGAAGTTTGTGAGTGAAAAATCTGATTATTATGAAAAATGACTGTTCTATGTACGTTTGTTTCCTTTTTCTTGTGATTAATTGAAATAAGAATTAATAGCATCTATTATCTTTATAGAACTATAGATTTCCTTTTCAAATAAAGATTCTGTAAATAGTGATCAAAATCTTGTTTACTGCATATTACATCAATTTTGGTTTTTCAAAGTTTCCCCGAACACTTAATCAATTTACGTTTAATCAATATGTGCCTTTTCGTGTTTCTATATTTTTATATAAAAATGCACGTTTTGTCGTCTTTCATTAACCGCTAATCCATCATTAATCCCTTTGGATATCACTAAAATAATGTATAAAACAACTTAAAAAACTATAGAAATGCCACGTATATGAAATACCGAATTTTTTGCTCGCGGCTCAAGTATTTTTAACAACTTATTTGGCATACCATTTTCACAACAATACTTACATACAATTATATATACGGGAGCAATTTTTATGGTATTCATTAGAATTCCTGAAATTCTTTATATATATTATAGTCCCGAATTAGAGCTGAGGAAGATTTTTAAGCCAAAAACGACATTACGAATCTGTTATATATATATATATATATATATATATATATATATATATATATATATATGTATATATAACGCACATAACGTAAGCCAATGACTCTGACATCCCAGGCGATTCTGACGGCGCATTGCTAATGTTACATCGAGACCGAGCGTCGTTTTCGCGTCGTATGTTGCGCGGCGTTACCAAATCGCTGTAAAATTAGTACATAATTCCTTGTTATTTCCACGAGAAATAGAAAAGCAATATATATATATATATATATATATATATATATATATATATATATATATACGAGTAATATAGTGCATAATCGAAGACAATGCCCCCCCCCCCTTGTTAAATATTGAGCTCTTACTAATGATATATAAAATTCATATATCTCTATCATTATATTTTTCTTCTTTTTTGATAACAATAAAAAAACTGTTGATTATAATATAACAATCGAATTTCCGAGCTATTGTACATAGTACATAATAAATTATTTTGCAAAAATAATAAGTATAATGTATACTGGATATCCTTTCGTCTTACTTCATTCCTCGCTTTCTATATATATATATATATATATATATATATATATATATATATATATATATATATATATATATGTCAAGCGACTGTAAGGTTTTATTGGTAACGCAATAAATAAATCGTAATTGCAAATAATATATACAATTATAAAGTAAAATCTAATCGCGCACTTGCATTTTAACCGAGAGGAAAATGGATTCATTTTATTTATGGGTGTAATTTTCTCTTTATTTATTCATTCGCAAGATGAGTGCCTCTAATTCCAGGATTTTTACGACTCCTATATATATATATATATATATATATATATATATATATATATATATATATATACTGAAAACGAGGCATTGCAACAGACACCGGCCAATATATAATCTAGTAATTGAGAATTGGCGAAATACTGCAAACATACCCACTGCTTCTCTCTCTCTCTCTCTCTCTCTCTCTCTCTCTCTCTCTCTCTCTCTCTTAAAATATCGGTAAAAATTTACGAACAAAAGTGTGCGCACACGCTACGGAAGTACTGTACACGTGCCCGTAAAAGAGAGAGAGAGAGAGAGAGAGAGAGAGAGAGAGAGAGTGCCTGTGTGTGCGCATGTACAATTCTGACCAAGATCGCGAAATCATTTTTCTTTCTTATTATGCAGATTATACGTGCGACTTATGCAAGCCACGGTCGTAACGCGTGCGCGCGCGCGCGTCACAGACCGCCTAAGCTGTATACATACATAAATACATACATATATATATATATATATATATATATATATATATTATATATATATATATATATATATATATATATATATATAATAATATACATGTATATGCACTTGCAACTCTCGTAAATCGCATCTCGTACGAAAATACGTATACGCGAGGCAATGCACCTGAGCAGAGAGCCAAATTTATGTGTGCGCGCGCGTGTGTATGTATACAGATTATTCTCTCATTAGCTAGGTGTTTCCATTATTTCTGAAAATGTCGCAATTTTTTTTTTTTTTTTTTTGCATAAATTATTATTTATCAACTTTCTTCTGTTTTGCGTAAGAATTTTGTTGTTTTCACATTACTCATTATACAGGTTGTCGCATTTGAACTAATACTGGTACGTTTTGAAAACTATGTAAGATAAGAAAAGCAAATGTTATGAGCTGTCTTTCGGGTTATTTAAGACTCTGTCTGACTAACTGTTAAAAATTTGTTGGCCCTCAATGCCATATGAATGAGGCTCAGTGTTGGCCTTATGTCCGTTTCTTTTTCCATAGAGTGCCTTAAATTATTGAAAATTTCAATTCTACGGTTCAAAAGACATCCACAGACGCGTGTCCTTTTGTTAACATTCTCATTTAGCCCCATTCTCGTTTTGAAACGGATAATGTATTTCTAGTATAATTTTGACTCCCTAAAAGATTCGTTTCTCGATTTTTTTTTTTTTGGATTTTTCCATTAAGTCCTTGCAACGTTTTTTTTTTTTTCAAGTCTTAAAGCTTCGAAGGATTGGTTTAATTTTTGGCGTCCTGCTTTATAATAACAACTTTCCGAGAATATTTCCACTTTGAGGCGACAAATTCCCATCGAACTGGATACCTAAATAGGTGATTCCTAAACTAGCCACTTCCAACTCTCGAATTTTCTCAGTTAACGCTGTTACGAATTAATTGCATCAATTAATTTTTACGTTTCAGCACGTCTTCTACCTGCTCAATCACGATACAGTCGATAAATGAAATAAACTGTAAATGACCTGCTTTAAACGTCTGCAATGAAAGTTAGAGAGTCTATATACGATAAACCACTAAGAGCCAAGGTAAATGAATCTCGTGAAGATTTGTGATCCAAAAATTGTACGAACCCTGGGCGTAATCGCAATTTACAGGCACGAAAAGACCCTTGCGGAGAAAGCAAGCTCTTAATGAGACTTTGGACCCGAGCTCGTATCAGTTCGACATTTGCATTCCAATAGCCCCCATCGACATCCCGAGTCGTCGGTAACTCGGGTTTGTCCATCACTTCGTCCTCCTCTCCGCCGCGCAAGTCCGAGCGAGACACCCCGTACATAACGCGCTCGGGCATATTTAGCTTTCAGAAATATGCGAGACGATCGCCGCTCGTTCTCGAGTCATCGTACTTATTCATATTACTATTTTTTTTCTCTCTCTCTTCTTTTCAGCGCAACATACAGTGTCCGCGCTCATTTACAACGTCCGCAATGGCGACCGGTTAGAATTTCAGGGGTAATTACTGTTATACGCGTGGAGGCACGTTGTGCGCAAGAATTATACTGTACCTGTGTAGAGAGGGAAATTGAGAGAAATTACAGAGGGGAGCATTATATGGATATTTTGAGGCACGCGCTTCTAGATACCGTGATTCCGACAGGATTTTCCGCGTGATTGAAAAATTAACTCTCGTTTTAATTGCCGTCGATCCCCGCCTCGTCGGGCTCTCCCCTTCCCCCTACCCCTGCCGTCTGACGCGGGAAAAACGAGTTCTTCCAGGCATTATACTGTTCGTTTTGCTTACTGCACGCATACGCATTAATATACTATACCGTATGTACAATAACACAAGCGCAATGCCGCGGATGGTGCGTACGCGCGCGCCGGCCGCCTCTTTATGGCGTATACACATGCAGCTCGCGGCCCCTCTCGGCCCTCGACGCAGCGGCGCGGAGGAGAGACAGTCTCGCTCTCCTCTCCTTGGCCTCCATATCGGCTAACTTCTTATGGCAGTACCTCCCCCCCCCTTCTCAACGCCCCCCACCCTTCGCGACTGCAGCTAACTTTTGAATTTTTCTTCTGATTTTTTTTTTCATTCTTGTTTTTTTTTTTTTTTGTTTCTGCACGCCCATTTTTGCAAGATCGATACGTACGCCGATGTCGATATATATACATATACATATACATATATATATATATATATATATATATATATATATGTATATACATAGCGAGAGAGAGAGAGATAGAAATGTCCGATAATAGCTCCTACGCGCATGTGATGAGTAGATAATACATACCATATCTCTATTATTTTTGATAAAATGAATTATTCTCCCCGGTATAGAAATAATGCAAAATTTATTCATTATCATCATCATTACCATCATATTATAATTAAATAATAATTTTAATCTGAATTATCAAAAAAAGCTGAGACATTTTCTATGACAAACGTTCTATATATATATATATATATATATATATATATATATATATATATATATATATATATATATATATATTAAAAGAAAGAAATTTTTAATGTTTCTATTTCTGTAAAACAATATCATCAATCCATATTTTTTATTTATATTAGAAGGCAGTCGGTCCACTCATTCATCCCATACTGGACTTTTTTTTATATTATTGCAATATGCGTGCGAAATTCATTGAAAAAAAATGTTAATGACTATTGAAGTTTATTTATATTTTCTATAAATAAGCTGCGAGATTTATTTATATTTATGTCTATAATGTTAAGGATTCGACCACTCATAAACCTTTTATGCGTTATAAAATGCTTGCCAATATATTTTGTTTTATATTTCAAGATCATCACTACATCTTATGGGCTTTAATTAAGCGATACTATACAATAAAAATGTTCTCAGCGATGATCAAAGAAACATTTAATAATGAAGTTTTTGTTTTCGACCTGGCTTCGATGTCCTCCAGCTGTGTTCGAGAGAGAGAGAGAGAGAGGGAGAGAGCGAGAGAGAGAGAGAGAGAGCAAGAAGGAGAGGGAGGGAGGGAGAAGGTCAAGAACAAACTTCTTTTACCGTGAAAATTGAGACGTGCCAGGGTCATCGCCATCCTGGTTTACAATCTGGAATTGCTCACTAACTTGTAAAGATTAATCAATAAATCCAGCAATGTCTGCCAACGGAATATTTTATAGTGTTTTAATGGCGACTGGAGACCAGCGGATAATGATCCATTAATTCCTCGATATTAATAAATTAATGTATACATTATATCGTATACAATTTTCAAGCTCTCTCGGCTCATTTTAACATTAGCATATAAGGTTATTTTTATGAAATACGCTACCATAAATCATTCATTTTTATTTAGACAAGTTACGGACGCCCGGGAATAACATCATAATATTTATAATAAAACTTCTCTTTCCCCATCATATATCTAAACGAGTGTTTTGACAGTAGATCGGATAAATTATAACGGCGGCTAATAATATACGATTGCTTCTTGTACATATTTATCCATTCGATCAGTTTCTTTTTTTTTATTTATTGATTTTTTTTTATTATAAGCGATTATATACGCAGTGATAATATGTATAATTAATCATAGATAAAACTTGGCTTTACGTACGTTTAAAATTAGAACAAGTATACGTGTAATATCATATATTGTTGACAGAAAACGAGCGCCAGTATTGACCTGGATTGCGCTTTTTTCTTCTTGCTTCTTGTTTTTTTTTTTTTTTATCGACGCCCGACAATTACCCGTTCGATTATCATCGCGGATTGCATTTGTATGGCCACGGTCGACGCGATGATCCCCCCCCCCTCACCCTACCCCTAATTTCGTAGCAAACACATGCATATGCAAAATCCGCAGTCAACGAAACTATACCTGCAAAACTAGTTGCACGACGGTGGTTTTGTTTTTTTTTTTTTAATTTTTGCGCGCAAACGCCGCTTCGACGAAGGACAACAGAAAATCACAACTCAATCGAAGAATTCGAAAAGACGCGATATATTCCACTTCGATGATTTATATACAGGTAGGCCGAAGTAGAAAACCGTTTAATTAATGAGAAAATTATTTCTCGCTTAAAAAAAAAAAAAAAAACTATTTTTAAAGCTCGTCGTTCGCGCAGTCTCGCCGAGACGGCGCGCGGATAATAATTATTATACCAGCGGACAATTGGCGGCGACAAAAGACAAAAAGAAAAATTAAACGCCGCTGACGTATATGCGCTATATAGGCGTAAAAATATGCATGGGGAGAGAGAGAGAGAGAGAGAGAGAGAGAGAGAGAGAGAGAGAGCTCAGCTCAGAAACATTATTCGACCGCGATGACTTCTTCGATACTATATACTTCGGCGCGGCCGCGTGTCTCGATTTCGAAATCCGTTTGCGTCCAACGCTGTGGCACGATCAAGGCCTGCTGCGAGCAATAAATACTTATATCGTGTATGCATATATATATATATATATATATATATATATATATATATATCGCCGCAGATTACAATTCGGCCTCTATACGGATGCGGCGAACGGAGCGCGCGGGGTCGTTTTTGATTTTGAAAAATCGTGAAATCGTGAAGATCCGTCGATGAGATACAGGGAGCTGGTATAATTATCTCGTTCGAAGCTTTGATAAAGCATGTGTAAAACACAGCTGCGCGATTAAACTTTTTGACGAGAGTTCGATGTGTGTGTGTGTGTGTGTGTTCGGGTACAGGTTTTTTTTTCTGTTCTTTTCGTATTTTTTTGTCTTACATTTTTACCACATATAAATAACGATATTTCGCAATGAGTAACCAGCTTTTTGATGTTTATTGCTCGAGCAATTGGAACCGTCTAGTTGATTCTGATTTCAGCTGTTCGATTTGATCGAACGTACAGTGTACCAGCAATATATCTATAGTTATGTATAAAATTAGGACCGGATACTTTTCGATGTTCTAAAAACATTAATGGTTCTAATCTGTAAACGGCGAGAACTTTTCGATCAGTTTAAGTCGAACGCAGACAAAATTTTCCAGCCATAATTTTTTATGCAGTTATCGATGGTTATAATATTATCGTTCGAAAAGCTCTATAAATTCGAACTGTTGGAGAGCTTCAAGCCCATCATCTTGTTCAAACAACAAATTTCTTGGCCCTTATTCGTTCATTTATTAATTGTAATTAATTTATAAGTTAACATTATAGTTAACAACTTGAATATTTATTTCAGCTGTTAAAACCTTCCAGTGGATCGAACCATTCGGCCTGAACAGTTCGATTTTGAACAACTTGATCGAACTATTTAAACATTATATATATATATATATATATATATATATATATATATATATATATATATATATATATGCATATACAAGCTCTACAGGAACAGTATGCGTGTCAATTAATTTTTGCAACAATTGTGATTAGGAACCCGTTAATCTTTGAACGACGTTAACCGCTCGAAATGTATACGATAAGCTCAAAGAGCCGAAATCTGTAAAACCAAAGTTTGAAAATTTCCAACCATTCTATAGTTGATCGGACCTCCTTGGATATCTTCGTTATACCTTGCTCGAGTATTCAGAAATTCCCAGTCCTAAATTTTTACATACATAGCTGTTCAAAACATACTTTGCTCTACGGTCAGCTCTAAAGCTTTGAACCCGCGTTCGAATACTTTCAAGTTCCAGCTCACCTGGTTTTTTTCATTCTTATATACGATTTTAAATGCAAACTCGCGCATTTCACAAACAACCCTATATGCGAGAATAAACATTGTACCTCGTTACGTTTCTGATAACGTACATTTATTCGTTAAACTCGTTATAATTATATTTGCTATTCATGGTGCTATTAATAAATCCTTTGCTCTTGTATGCGATATATATATATATATATATATATATATATATATATATTAGGCGCAAAGCAAAGCAAGGCGCAGCAACGAACAAGTACAAAAAAGGCTACCGTATAGAGGCTTCCAGAAATCTATAGGCGCTCACCGATGAGGTGCGGCGAACGAATTTCTTCCGCCGCGCCGCCGCGATCGAGTTCGCGGCGAGCGGCGCTGCGCTGCAGGTGCAGGTGCAGCAGGGCCGCAATCGGGACTGTGCCTACGTGACCGCTCGTCGATCGTTACACCCGTGAACATATATATATATATATATATATATATATATATATATATATATATATATATACACACGCGCGCGCGCTTATATATAGTATGGAAGAATATTGGCGGAGCGACCGGCGCGTGCGTTCGCGCTTACCGCCAAGGCCGCGCGCGTGCTCTCCTCTGCCAGTGGGTTTTTCACGCCTTCGTGCCTATAGACCAATTTTCCTCTGCGCTCGCTCGCAGTTCCCCCCCCCTCCCCTCCCCCCGGGGGGACAGCCGGTGCCAGAGGAATTGCCGGCGCACGAGTGTCTATATATCTATATCTGCGCCTATCGTGAAAAGCGGAATGGAGAATGGGCGAATTATAGATTTCGCAAGTGGAGTCGAAGGAAAACGTGGGTTGATACGCCTCAAAAGCTATTGGTCGGCCGAACGAAAGATTTTTGTCCATCCATATGTGGATTTCGTTCAGTGTTCGTGTACTATTTTTATAAGAGGGATCTTGATTTTTCTAATTGATGATTGTACAAGAATTGATTAATTAGAATTTTCAAATATATATTACCTGAAATAGTTAAGGGTTGCTTATGATAATTACTGCAAAAAGTATCTCCTGAAAAAGTTTATGCAAATCGTACAACGAATCTAATTGTTTTTCTCGTTTAGCACTATTAATATTATTCATTAGGTTAAAAATTATTTAACGCTAGACTAAAGCGATGAGAAGATTCGTTAAGATAATAGCTTAAAGTATGAAAAGTTTTAACACATTATGTTAAAAAATATCAAATTTTTTGCCATTAATGAACTTATTTACTTTAACCAATTAATTTGGAATCGACGAAAATCCGTTGTTATAGAATTGTTCATTTTCCTTCCATAATCAATAATTTGAGGTATTCGTAAAAGGTTATGTAAGCAATTGCTATTTTTGTTGTTTTTAAGATAAGGTAACGTAGACAGTATGCATTCAGCCTGAACTGTATAAATTGACTACACTAAAAATCGGAATTGTTGTAAAAAGTCAGTTTGTTATAACACGCCAGCTCCATAATGAATTAGTTATTAGATAGATACATTATATATTATACATGTCCCTTGGGAAACTTAAGATTTTACACGTAAACTTCTTTAGGCATTCTATAACGAAATAAAACTGGTCAAGACTTGATCGCCAAAGCATTAAAAATGCCAAGATTGCTGTAACAGGAAAGTGAACTTCGTAATTGAGCGACCGAGAAACTTCTATTACT
This sequence comes from Sycobia sp. Sy_11, assembly GCA_018907035.1. Classification (NCBI taxonomy): domain Eukaryota; kingdom Metazoa; phylum Arthropoda; class Insecta; order Hymenoptera; family Epichrysomallidae; genus Sycobia; species Sycobia sp. Sy_11. The sequence goes on along the minus strand of JACCIC010000005.1, from coordinate 2,000,124 downwards.
AAGCTTGCAAAATTTCAACCTCATATATGCGCATTTCTGATATTAGTAGGCTGAGGTCTTTGGCTACGCCGCAAAGATCACGTAGTCGATCGTGTACTATATCGAGATTAATTGATATATATATATATATATATATATATATATATATATATATACACAATTTACCTTTTTTGGATTTACAATCTACACCTATAAAAGATTGTTTCATTGTTTAATTGATTTGTTTATATTACGCCCCAACAGAAAATCATCTGCTGTATCGATGATTTAAAAAATTAGTAACAATATTGAACGTATAAATTATAAGAGCATTAAGAATAATCAAAAATTAACAATAATAGTATGGCATGATAGATATTGAAATGATACAACAATGTAAACTATACTAATGAAATAAAATAATATATATTAGTCTAGAATAATATAGAAAATAAAGTTAAATACCATAAAATAAGATAATAAGTGTATAATAATAGGTTAATTTGTACACATTTATACTAATATTATTTTAGAGGTAGGATAAATTTTGCCAAAAGAAAATTTTTTCTTTTAATCTTCATTATTTCTCGATCTCACGTGTGTAATTACTGTTTTAACAAGTTATAAACAGATAACTATCAACAATTCCGAACGAACATAATGGTATATACTTGAAACTGTAAAAGTTTAATTGCGAATTACATAAAACTAATGAAACATACGTATGTTAGATGCCCAACTGTTGCATAACTTACTACAAAAGTAGTTGCATGCATTTAAAAGTCACACCTGATTTGAAAATAATGAATGCTAAAAGAAATAAAAAATTGTATTACTCGATTAATTTTTTTCGGCAAAAGTTTGCTCGATAAAATCTACCCTAATGTATTAAAAATCGTTGCGGTTTGTATGGTGAAGAATTGTTTTAGAATTTCAGTTCGTGGAATAGGATATTTAAAAGCTTGATGAGAATTACCTACTGACCATCGAATTGAATTTGATTGGTTGAGAAAAATGTTCAGATGATGGCACCTGCTTAATCAAGTCTAGAAAAACTAGGCTTTCTAGGATAAATTCGTGTAACAATAGTATAAATTATTTATTTATAATAGTGCAGCTTTGAAAGAAGATCATTTATTAAAATAGAAAAGAATAGTGGTCCAAGCATTCTCTTGTGATTATCCCGAGATCGAACGTCTCTCCTTAATGAAAACATTTTTATCAATGATTGCGTGTCATCTTTAAAAAAGTATGAAAAAAAAGAAGTCACCGTATTTTGGATAGTACATTTATATGCAGTTTGGAATCGAAAGCTTTGGACATTGACAAAGAACGAGTGATTTACCAAGTTTCGATAGCTGATTTAACATCCTCAAGTACACCGTGTATTGCAGTTTGCGTTCTTTGGTATCTGCGAAAACCTACTTGCCTTGAATCACTAATATTATATGTCTCTATAAGTTGGGTGTAAACTAATCTCTCAATTAAATTAGATAGTTGATGTGGATGTGAAACAGGTCTAGTGTCAGTGGGAGAAAGGGGAATTTTTCATTTAGTGAGAGATAATATAAGTGCTTGTTTTCAAGTGGACGGAAAAATTGAATTATGACACGATAGATAGCAACGTTGAGTGAGAGGACTAATATAATTGCAGGGAGTACGATTTGACGCGGGCGAATTTCAAGTAATAAGAGCCGGCTTTAATAGAAAATGGCCGATGTAAAAGATCATATACCTCGGTCATTAATCTGGCGCTAATAAAAATAGGGGGACTGTCAGACTGTCAGACTGTCCCCGGCTTATCGACGGATGCTTAATTAATACTTAATGGAAGTTGTCATTAAAATAAATCACAGGTGGATAATTCTTATAGTCGAGGTAATACGCATGGACCAAAAATACTTGACATTTATTTGCTGGATTAAGTAATGTGGAAAGATTCATACTAAATTCATTATATGTCCTTATCTGAATCAAGCGCATTTTAAGCCCATGTATGTAACTTTTTAAGGTGCAAGCAATCAATGCATAGAGTTATATTTTTAGCAGCTATGTAAGCTCTATCACTCTCTTTTTCTAATTTTAATTATAGGACCCATTATTTACATTATAAGTGTAACGTAATAGTCCTTTCTGGAGAATTAGATATTAATTGTTCTCTATAGATCATTTATATCAGCAGGCCAGAGACCAGAAGTATTTTGACAGGGGGTGGAGAGAATGAGAGATAGATTCATTCCTGTAGCTGCACATTATACTGTACAAATACAAAATAATTCTCAATTACTAAGCAGAGTATTAAAAGAGATGTACTATAAATGAGCTAATTAGAATATATAGATTAATGAACTAGGAAATGAATAACATTAAATTAAAATTGTAATAAAATTAATAATACATAAATTGACTTAACATAGCCAAGCAACAGGAAATATATCAAGGAAGCCTGAAAAAATTATATTAAAAAAAGTAATTGTGAATTTACTAATGAATTTATAAGAGCCACCAATCAGGATGAAAAGTATTAGATGCTTTTCTAACAACCGAAAGTTACTGTTTGCATAGGTAAGAAAAAGAGGCATGAAAAGGTTCGCGACAGTAATCGATCTTGACGTTGAGGCCGTATAAGAAGGGTGTAGCATTAAGTACCGATCTCAAGCTAATGTGGATTAAAAAGAAAATATTTCAATCAGCCATTCGAAAGTGGCCAATATGTTCGGGATTCCTAATCCCTTTTATCAATAATTGATAAGTTATAATATATTTAATAATTTATAAGTTTGGTATTAAGTCCAGGAGTAGAGCAACAAGGATGGGAAATTAATAGTTATACAGGAGGGGAAGGACTACGAGGATAAGACGTTTCGTGAGATCAAAAGTGGTACCTCTCTTAAATTAATTTAGAATGTACGTTAATCAATTAGCCCGTTTACAGATAGTAGTGATATTTCCTTATCAGCGTATAAAGCTGATAGCTCTAAACTAAGGACGAAAAATTAACATTACTACTAGGGACTACAGTACTTATTTTCGTCATAAAATTGATCTTCATAAAAATATGGGCCATGGAGCATAGCTTTAGATGGTTCTGACATGCCCAATTATGAATAATATGAAATTGTTTAAAATGAAAGAGAGAAAGAGAGAGAGAGAGGGGAGGAGAGGGGGGGGGGAGTCGGAATTCCACTATAGCAAATGCACGGCTGTTTCACTATATCGCAATCAAACAAGCGAACATAGGTAATTCCAAATTCTACGGCTCTGCGATCGATGTTCCTCCGGATGTTTGCCCGAGTGTGCACGCTTGATAATTAAAGCCCCTGCATGAATCTGTTTATGATTTCGAAGCCAATTCGAAATTCTGAAAGTTTAAAATTGTATATATTCAAGAAATGACATAATTCTATATTAAATAAAGTTTTTACTTACATTTTTGCGTAAAAACTAGCTTTACATATAGAAAATTATATATAAAGTATAAAAAATGAGATGTTGGAAGGTATTGGGTTAATAATGCACGCGACCAAGTAACCAATTGAAATATCTGAACGCGAATGGAAGAATGCAGCTGTTTTCCGCGAAGACATTGCGCTGCGAGGCTCGAACGAATAAAAAAAATCTTTCACTGAGGATAGAGAGAGAGAGAGAGAGAGAGAGAATGCATATATATAAGGAAAAAAGGATGGAGAATCGCGTATAATTTCACACCCGTGTGAAGAAAGGAGACCGCGGCGAGGCCCAATTCTCATGGCTCATTGACGCAACGAGAACTGCGCTCGCGCTCGCTTGCGCAACTGGATTTGATAATCGGTGCGGTCAGACAAGATATATATATATATAATATACATGCAAGCGTGCATGTGCTCCATGTATATGTATTTAGTTAGAGGCCGCGATGCACTAGCAAGTTTCCATATGTGCGTTAAGAAAAAGCAAAAATAAAAATCATAATGATCGCCCTTTCACATTATCTGAATTCTTTTAATCGATCGACACTGGAATGATTAAAGACCGATTTACTTCCCGTCCGTTATACATCGATCGCCTGTTTCCTTGGATCTATCGACAGCTCGGACTCGCGATCGAAAGAAAGAAATTAGAATTTCTTTGGGCGCTTTCGATACACTTTCGGAGATTTCGACACCTTTTAATACACACTACGGTCTGTCGACATCCGATGAGTTATTGGATTCCTACATGTGTATCTCTAAATATAGCTACTATAATTGTATACTAATAGTACGTGGTATATACTAGATACTATTATCCTTGCTTGGATCTATATAAATTACGATCTCTTAATTGCCCAATACTTAATGATCATCTCTATCGTTACACGTTATTGCGTGTATATATATATATATATATATATATATATATATATATATATATATATATATAATTCGATTATTGTGTTTTCCTATTAACAATGTACGTGAGTTATATCGTTCGATAAGAAGTTTATGACGAATGTAAGCCTCAAATTGTCGATATACAATTCAATAATTACGCCCATTGATAAAACCCTCTTAATGTCTTCGCCTCCGTATGCATTCCGATGCAATTATGCATCTGTATCGACCGTTTACTATAGAACGCCGCTATGGAATTTTCCAATTACCCGCCGACAATCGAGGATCGAGAGATATCAACGTTGAAGCCCCTTATCGATAGATGACCGGCTTCAAGGACCGATACAGCGTGGGCTCGATTTCATAATTTAATCCAACAGAGCCTTGGAGCATAAGAGGATCCCCACTTCAAGCAGCGTGACGTGCATAATGCAGACGCGCGTGGACGGCCGCAGCGGTGCGAGGGAGGCACGGTATCCAGCGGCGGATCCCAGGTGTACGTGCGCCTCTGTGCGATTGTGTGTGTATGTGTGTGTGTGTGTGTGTGAGAGAGAGAGAGAGAGAGAGAGAGAGAGAGAGAGTGTGTGTGTGTGCGTGAGCAGGTATGATACTCGGGGAGAATCGAGCCAGCCTTTCACCGGACAATGACCAGCACCTATCTCGTCGTCTCGGAGAGCAATGCTACTTTCTGCCTCTGCTCGATGTATATATATATATACTATCCGAAGCAGCGGTAGTGCTTTCCCTGTCTCCAGTCTCGAGTGATGCCCCCAAGCAGTTCTCTTACTCTAACCCCCTTCACTTTCCTTCCCCTCTCCCCCCTCTCTCTATCCCGCCCTCCATCCTTAATATTTCTATTGATCTATCTACCCATCCGTCTCCGTAAAACCTGCACTTGGTTCGCTTGACTCGTCGCGCGGGAACGAGGTTGCGCGCATCTCGCGCAGAAATCACGGCACTGGCGACTATACACCGACGTTGCTCCTGACGCGGTATTTATGTGTGTACGCGTGCATGTGTGTAGGCTGCCGCGCGCGCGCGTTTATGGAGTAAATCGGTATACTTAAACGGATTTTGTATATATATATATATATATATATATATATATATATATATATATATATAATAGGGTGACAGAGAGGGAGAGGGACAGACGTAAAAATCTCTGAGCGGCCTGAAAAAAAAAATTATTTAAATAGAAAGATTCGAACATCACATTCCATCTATTCAGAATAATGTGCATATTTGATACTTATGAATTATGAGTGATATATACATAACTGAAGTGAAGCGTGAAGTATTTTTTTTATCAATGGAACGTATATAGTTATATAACTACACGTCGAGTACACTTGTAACACAATGTATGAATGCGTTTGTCGACAGTGCGCAAAAATGTGGAATTTAATCATTATTATAATCATATTCCACTTGCATACACGTGTTTCGAATGTTTTTAAAACTTGTTTAAACAATAAAGTATTTAGAATGCGCGCTGCTTCGACAGCGGCACTTTGGGGCTCTAATCGGCACCGAAATACTTGTCACATTAGAAAGCATTGCACGGTCGAATAATGGCGTCTCGTTCATAATTATATATTTCGGAAGACTTTCAATGATTTTTCAATAAGGATTTAAGCTTTAGCTTGTAAAGAATGAATTAGCTATGCATGTCAACGTAGATAGAATAATTGAATATTTCATTCAAATGAAAATTTCTACGTCTACAGAATGTATACGGATATAGAAAATGTGTCTTGCGCGTTAATTGTTATTTTTTCGATAAAATGACGAATAATCAAGCAATTAAACGTGACAAGTGCGCTTACTAACCAATTCACGACCTTTCCTTTCGGAGAACTCGCGAACTTATAATATTATACACGACTCATGCCCGCATGCACGCACGCGCACACACACACACAATGTGCATCTATAGACACACACATATATATATATATATATATATATATATATATATATATTCGCGATACCTTATCATAAAAAAAAGAAAAACAAGAAAGGAGTAAGAATCAACTTGCGCTTCATATTCTTGGAAAATTTAATTCGACTTTAATAAACGAAGCAATTTTAATTTTCCTCAAACGGAGTGTTCGCGTGTATACATATGAAATTATATGTGCTACAAAAGAGGGAGGGCGGAGGGAAATTAAGTTTTCATCTGTATGCTACGCACGCATGCACGCGCCTAGATAACACACACAAACACGCGCACATACATAGGTAACGAGAAGTTCTCCAAAAATTTTACGACGTGCAATTACATTCGATTTATTATAAAATTCCTTAATGCGCGCTATATTGCGAAATTATAATTATCACGATAGTTTTTATGCCGGCGATCAGTGAATTGTCCTTCTTTCATTCTTCTTTGTAATATGAATGTAAATACATAGAAATTTTAAAAAGATATGGCGATTTAATTTCTGGTCGTAAATTTGTCAATTTCTATATACGATTATATATAATATAGATAATATAAGAGCTCAGAATGCAGGGATTTGTGGGTCACTATATTATATTGGATTTCATTATTCCCCGTGACGTCCACGAATATATCAGAAAATGATTTATATATATATAGACGAGCGTACAGGAACGGTATTGTCATCCGATGAGTGGGGGTGGAGGAGATTATAAACTCTCTGTGAATTGGAATCGGTAAATATTAACTCTTATAATATTTCACCGATACTATAACCATTTTCACTGAATAAAATAATTTGCCTTTAAACAATCCTTCTATATATATATATATGTGGCTATCGCGAGCCTGTAAATGCAACGCTCAACAACGGTGTAACTCGCGCAATTGATTTTCCCGCTTATACAGAGGTTTCTAAAAATATGAGCGAATGCATTACTGTCGTCGTCGAGGAGCGTAAATAGTATCGCGTATATGTATATATGTATAGAAGGTGATTCATAATTCTTTCAGTTAAACTGAAAGCTTATGCGAAAGCATCTTAGATTCTTTCACGCGCGGCGTCGAGCATACACATACGCATCCCGTCTCTGACTTAGAATTCGCGCGATCATAAAGAAAATCCAGTAGCGGGAGTAAGAGAGAAAGAGAGTGAACGCCCGAGATGCTAGCAGATGCTAGAGAGTAGAACCGAGGTCGTCGCACCTGTGCGCGCCAAGGATTCATTGACCTTCTCTCTCTCTCCCTCACTGCTCTGCTCTGTCTCTCAACGGAGCACAAGCCACCGGTTTCGGTGGCGCGCTGCTCTGCAGACCGTACGTAAATTAGCATAAGATGTAGCCCTGTCTCGACGACATTATATATGCTTATATATATATATATATATATATATATATATATATATATATATCGGATTAGTAAGGCATATAATTGAGTAATACGCGCGCGCGAGACGGCAGTTTTTGATTTATCGATTTGGCATTCGAGTATAAATGTAAAAATATACATTTGGGGAACGAGACCGATCGACTGTTGCTTTACGACAAGATTTTTTTCTTCTCTTCTTTTTTTTTTTCTTTCTTTTCTATAGAAATACGCATGCAGCATTACACGCCGACTGGATTGTCAATTTAATCTGCTGCTCGGGAGGTAAAAATAGCTTTAGATATTTTTACGATTGAAAGGAGTTGGGCAATTGGAAACTGCACTTATGGCTCATTGTATTCTTTTTTATTTTTTATATTTACACGAGATTTTTTTATGCTTTCTTAGGAACACTAAACACACACACACACACACACACACACACACACACACACAAAATATATGTGTTTTTCTTTGAAACTAGTTAATCATAGTTTCTTCTTTATATTTATATATTATATACGTAAAGCTTTCAGTCATTCTCAGACAGTCTATCGCAGTTAATATTATGAACAAGTTCATCTCGTAATCTCGTAATATATATATATATATATATATATATATATATATATATATATAACTTTTTTCTACTATATCCATAATATTTATTTTAATAATCATTTACATTTTCAAAATTAAGATTCTTAAAACCGAATTCCTAAAGTAACCTGCGACCATCGAAAAACAACATAAAATCTTTGTCACAGTCCTTAGTGGAAGACATTGGTTGGGCTTGTTAATTGTATATGGTACAAATAATCGAGTTTTGTACATTATGTTCTTTTTTTTTTTTAAAAGCAGCTATCCAAGGACCCGAATTCATTTATCCGAAACATTCAGCGTCAGAGATACTTGCCAAATATCTCCTCTGTATTTTTCCAAATTTGCAGTGGAGTTCGTTAATAACGATATATAAGAAAGTCACTAGAGCAATATGTTCATTTCGATTTTTTAGTTTTTCCGTTTAAGAGATGATTATCAATATGGGAAATTTGACTACTCGTATAATTATATACATATATATTGTAAACAAAATCTGTGACCGATCGAAATAATTATTAGTCTATATAGAAAAAAGAAAAGAGAAAGCTGCCCCAAGCTAACGATGAAATATCTGTCAAAGTATTTTTTACGAATTTATGCAAAAAAGGATATTTGCGGCAATGCATGCGTCTATAAATTAGAAGAAGAAAAAGAAACGACACGAAGTAATAAGTAAACGAAGGACGGCCCGAAGTACCAGCACGGCTATCTTGCGGTCGCACGTTTGCGTTTTCCTACTGCAGCTCTTCTTTTTTTTCATTTTTCTTTAGAATGTCTAATGTACGCTAACACTCGTCTGAAAAAAAAGGTCGAGCGCCGTCTCCAGAAAAAAAAACAAAAAAAAAAACCAACAAAACTAACAAGACACGTACAGAGAATCAAGCGGAGTAAAATAACACGGACCTACGTAAGTATCTGTCGGTCCAAGGCAAAGAGAGCCAGAAAAAACATCGAAAAGATGAATTAAAAAAAAAAAAACAAACAAATTCCGCTTGGCAAAACTGTACCCCGCGACCGTTGCGCGCACGTCCGACCTCTTCCCTAAAACGGGTCTCTCTCTCTCTCTCTCTCTCACACACACACACACACACACACACACACACATAGCTCACGTGCTGATTTCAAAATCCGCTATGTGTATACATTCCAGTCCAGCCCGCCCCCTCCCCCTACTCCAGCGGGCGAATTAGCGGCTGCGCGGCCCGTAGCGGTAAATTCGCGCTCGCGCGGCGCGGTTCCCGTCGAGGGTATACTTCAAAACTCATTTCCTCGCTCCGCTCCTCTCGCGAGCACGCGCGACCTAGACAGCCGCAAAAGAACCGGCGATAATTTTCGTACAGCTGTTTATGGCTATGATCGCGGTGTCTTGCGTGCGCCTTGCGTGTACGTGAAAGAGAGTGAGTGAGAGAGAGAGAGAGAGAGAGAGAGAGAGAGAGAGAGAGAGAGAGAGAGAGAGAGAGAGAGAGAGAGAGAGAGAGAGAGAGAGAGAGAGTTCAGAAAATTACATGGACGGACACAAACGGCGTGTTGCCGGTCTAAAGGATAATATGTAAGCGTCTGTGTCAGGCTGCTCCAATTGCCGGGACCTAGATTGCATTTTCCGACATTTCGTAACGCTGTTATTGTAATATGTTGTGCTCTTATTAAGCGGCGCTTGCTTACGAAACTTTTGGTATGGTTATCGTGGTCTATCAGGCTATATACATATACATATACATATATATATATATATATATATATATATATATATATATATATATATATAGTACCACACCGTAGAAGCAATGACGCACACGTTTAAGAAATACGTATGCATTTTCATTAAGTCGCCTTATATGTTGCATAAAATATATGCGCATCATAATATTATCTAGTTTAACTGTATATTTATAAATGTATGCGACGTGGAATCTGCTTTTTAAAAGTTTCATCACGTCCATTATATTGGATAATTCAACAGTGACGGTAGACCTTAATTTGATTAAAAAATTTTGCATAAAAATAAATTCAACAGAATTAAAATTATCTCGCATACTCCTGAAATATGAAATTTGATATAGAAATATATATATATATATTAGATTATATAAAAGTAGGCTATCAGCTTCAGTAAAATATTTTATAATTATTTTTAACTACCATTATAAAAAATATTATATGACGAAAGAACAAGGAAACATATCCATCTTAATCCACCATAATCCTCCGCAACCACGCCTATAAAGATTGAAATTAATACATCCCATTCTTAAGTTCTGGTAATTTCTTACTTACAGTTACAGTAATTAATTCGGTACACCTAGTCAAATAAATTTGTTAACTTCTGAATTGACTTATATAGGTTGTCCATTGCAGAATTTGATAGTTACATTGTAAATTAAAGTTCATCCAATCGTAACCATCTTAGTTATAAGGTATGGTGGGAAGGCACGCATGCGTTAACGCGCATACATATTTGCCTGAAATTTAATTGACAATCACTAAGAAACTGAACGTATTTCTTGAGTTTAGATTCATCAGAAAAATCTGCGAGGAATGTTTTCTTTCTTTGAATCCAGTGAATGAAGAACGTATTGTGTTTAGGGAAAAAAATAAGTCTCTCGCCATATATTTCGACTTCTAGGGATACTCATTGCAAATCAGAAGGTGCAATATTCCGGGAGTGGGGGAGTATTAGGTACTCGCTCAAACTGCAAAATACTTTATCCCTAGGTCGTGGCATCCCCTTCTAAGTTCAGCTTCGGCATAGGTTATTGGGTCGTTCCGTAATTCATTCAACGATGTATCGGATTTGGGAAAACAAGGGACCTCGGCATTAGCTAAGTGTAGGAAAGATCGTAGCTATAAATATGTCGTTCGTTGAAGGAAAATCGATTGTGTAAAATATTAGATCATCCAAGTTCACGTGGTATCCATGACCAAGATAGGCCAGATCTTGCATCAAGCTTTATTAAATTTATAATAAAAATTCCATCGGTATGATCCTATAGACCATCCGTATATGAAAAATTAAAAAAAAAAAAAAAATACTTCCCTACGCGCGAATACAAACAATGCTCGAATTGCTTACCTATACCCGTAATATACATAACGTATAAACGTGCACAACATATTAATAATATATTATGGCAACTCGAATCTAAGTTCGAACGATCGCCATACCCATCGTGCACCCCCATACATCATCGCTCGTCTATAGATCTATACACACATATAATGATCCCCTTTTTCCTTCTCGTTTCAGAGGTCGAGTGCGAGGTATCCAGCCAGGTCGAGTACTCGCTGCAGGCGATCTGGGGCGTGAGCATACGCGAGCTGCACCTCGCCCTGTGGAAGCCCTGGAGCGCGCTGAGGGACGCCTCGCTCAACGGGACCCTCCTCCAGGGTCACGCGCAGTACTTCACGCCACCGCAAGCGTATCCTTTTTATATGTCCGTCGCCGCGACGAGCCGGGTTGTTCAAGGGATAAAACGGGCTTTTCCTGTAGTTCTTTACCCCCGGCTCCCCTCACTATCCTTCACACGTTCCCCCTGCCGGTACACTCGAACGGCCCCTCCCCTCACCCTCCGTCGACTCTTCATCCTCCGCTGTGCAGAAACTCTACTTTTTAATGGGTTTTAAAACTTTGTCCCGATGCCGCGCGACGCATATCACTCACACATACACGCACTATATTTACACCACGTTGGCCATATCGGACAAACTTACACCGAGTTCGTCTATATACCCGATTATCGCGAATTACTCTCTCGGTTTCTTCTTTTCTACCGCGTGGCAACCACCCGTGTAATACATATATAATATATATATATGAAAGTTCAACAGCGACGCAATGTAAACTGCCCGGCGCGCAATAAGCGGGCTTATAGTTTACCCTTCTTTGATTAACGGGGCGCGCCGTGCAAAGCCGATTTCACCGGGATTTGAACCTGCGGGTTTTGAATTTCCGTTAAGCTCATTAGAGAAAAAATGATTTTAAAATATTACAAAGTTCTTTTTTCGTGTCTCGCGTTAATTTCGAATATACGAAAAATTCACGGGAGATTAAATGGCATAAAATTCACTTTTCTCCCATGGATTTTAAACGTATTACGTTGAGGGAGAGAGCGCGCGGATTACGCGAAAAAAGTACATACAGTTGTACAGAAATTGTTTTCAAATGAAGAAGGGGTATTAAAACGCTCGTATTTTATTACGTTCTCGAAACAATAATCCACTATTCAAAAAGAATTGCTAAAGAATTTTTCTCTAATATTCTTTGTTTTGTCAAAAGGTATTAAAACGAGTTCTATAGATAGCAAATAATATATTGAACGAATGTACGCCACATAAAGAGCAATTGAAAAATAATCAAAAAGAATTATATTTTTTCACAAAAGTAAATTTTCTTCTTTAAAAAAAAAAAAAGTAATCTATTCAATTTTAATGAATAAATGTAATACAAGTTGAAAATTCTTTCAATTTTCAGTACATAAATGTTTATTATAAAATCACAGAAATCAATTATACACCATAATTATACACATTATTTTTGCTCAAAGTAGACTCATCGTATGCAACTGACAATATTTCAAGATATAATTTCAACATTTTAAAAGAATTGCATTTTTGACAAAAAATTTAATGCGAACTCTTTGCTCCATTTTTTTGGTAATAGAAAATCACCGAGCACACGAAACACTAATAACTTTTTATTCCTATCAGAAAATAACAAATAATACTATACAGCTTAAGCCGCGAACATATGATCGTACACCTGTACCAACACAAAATAAAAAAAAAATCGATAAAGACACAATGCGCGCCCTTTTGACATTATCATTATTAAAATAATCTTTTTTAACTCAATTTTTCCTTGACCATATTCTGTCGCGTTTCGCGTGCGCAGTCGACAGCCGCACGGCGAGGAAACGCTGAGACTCTCGCTGCCGGCGCCGGAGCTCGAGCTGGGCACGCCGCCGAGGCTCTGCTATCCCCTCGTCATCTTCCTGACGCGCAGGGACACCAGGGAGCTGCATCCGGACGAGACGGTATGAGAGGAATATTGTATATGTAGATATTTATGATGATAATTGCGCTACATCGAGAGCTGTCAGTCCTGCCCCATTCCTTTTTTAGGGAAGGATCAAAACTTTACGAACGATTATTAGAATATATATATATATATATATATATATATATATATATATATATATATATAAATACCTGTTATCAAATAAATATTTTCTTGTTTTGTACCAAGTAAATTATTTTCTAAAATTCAGAAAGCATCTTCTTAAACCAAGGAAGTATTTACTTAATGCAAGAAGAATTCACTTGAATCAAACCACGTACTCTTAAATCTAGTGAATATTTTCTTAATTTAAGAAAATGATTTACTTGGTACAAAACAAGTAAATATTTACTCACGGAAAATATTTTTTTCAGTGTATATATGGGGAATATTCATTTTCTCTATATATCCAAAGGCCATTTGCTCTGCTTTCGTTCAAAATAGTAGAAATTATACAGCATACAAAAAGTCACTAAACAGGGATGTATTCGAGATAAATATTATAGAGGGTGTTAAGTACAAATGTTCACTATTGCTAGGTCTACAAAATTATATAACAATTGTGCCAAATGATCTAAGATATGGATTTTCTGCCCCTTTCAAGATATCGAAGCATACGTCATATAAGACAAGTCGAAAGGATTTCGACGCACCTAAAGTACATCTCGTTCATCGACGAGGTCGTTGAATTACGGTTGCAATCGCGGAATATAACTCGTCAGAACGTCGTTTTATGTTTAAACCGATATAGAACTTTTTTACACAATAAAATCATACCTTTAACGAGCCCGTAATCGCGCGCAAAAAGCAAGCTTATATAGACAAAACTGAAGCCTTTGCAATAATTGTGATTTAATATTTTTTTCCTAACATTTCCCTGTGAATTTTCGCGCGGAATTCGACGGAAAATCAGGAGATCTCGTAAAAAAAAAAATTGAAAAATAGTCTGAGACAGGATTTTTGAGTGCGCAGGGGATTTTACGTGGCTCTATCAAATTCTGAATAATCTAAGGATAAACGTGAAAAATAATTGAACATTATATATTCGGAATTCGGATTATAAATTCTGTGAACAAATATAGTAGGGCAAATACGAAGGATATGCGAACAGAAAAAATAATGTCCGGATTCCAATTTTACGCTTTAATCTTCAACTTTTACGATCATTAGAAAACTGATCGATCAAAGATTATTTATCCTGGATCGAGTATTATAATGTCGTAAAATATATTGGTTCAACGCGCCGATGTTTTAGTAAAATAGTGCTAAGGTGACGTTATTTATTATGAAACGTGAAATTTATATAAACAAGCAATAGTTTTATATAAAAGCAAATCGAGCCCCCGCCGTTTAATTCGGCCAGGGTCCGTTTCGCTCGGTTAAAACCATAAAAAAATTGCTCCGAGCTCTGGACGGCGCCCAATGAAATTCTTTCTTTCATTCAAACGTCCCGCGGAAGAAATAAGTGCAAAAACAAAATCGAAACCTTCGATCCCCTCCACGCGGTCTAGCACAAAGTCCACAATACGCCACAAATAATTGAAATTTGTTCATCTTTCATTGCCTCTCTGCAACAACGATCATTATATATTTCTCAATTTGATCATTTAACCACACAATCGCCTTCAATTACATTTTAATCAAAACCTCGTGTGGTACGTGAATCAGAACCGCTATTCAAGATCGGTCCGTTTATAAGCCTACTACAGTATGTGATGTAAAAAAAAAAAAAAAGGAAAAAATTATTTTTGAACTTGGATAATTATGAAAGCGACGACTAATGTGCTTTCACTTTAACATCGGTTCGATATTAAATATACTGTGTCTACATTTTGTTCCGATTTGAAAGAGCCACATTAAGGCAGTTAATTATATCGCGTCTAGAACATAAGTCCGGTGACTTGGTGATTTCACTTTTGCTTTCCTTCCAACGAGGCGGATCGATTTGAAGTTTTCCGATCAGTTGAGAAATACGAGTTCGAATTAAAACGGTTATATTGCGCCGCTGCGTAAGCTTTTACCCCGAGGATGGACAGCAGCATCCCTTCTCGACGCTGGATTCAATCGTAATAATAAGAATAATACAAAGTCTTAAATAAATGCCATTCTGATCAGGGACATTTCTGAGAAATTATTTAGGTAGATCGATATTTTTTCATTTATGTGTATCTTGAAAGGTCGGCATTCCACCATATTTGTTGGAAAGAAAAATTTAGCTAACACTAAAAAAAAATTTCATTACTGCTCCTCGACGTTCTTTTATGCGTAAAATTGCAACAATTTTCAAAATCCGTTATATTGTATCATTCATACATCAATATTTTTCCGTTCATCGTTTCATAATCATTTGAATTGTGTACTTTAAAACGAAGCGGCTATATCGCAAATCGTCGTATCGATGAATTGAAGTGCATGCAATAAATCATGAATTACAGGATTTTCATAAAGGGCACCCTTCAAGCGGTTCGCATGGTCGAATTAGTTTTGAATTTTTTTTTTTTTTTTTGTAGCTTTTTATTGTATAAATCTTTTAATTTCAATTATTTCGAAAGTAATCGATCATTCCCCGAATGAAAGCAGAGGTAAATACTTTTTCTATTTTTATCAACAGTCATTCCGCCAAATTAAATTCCTAAATGGGCAAAAGAAAATGTGATTTCTTTAAACTTCTTTTGATTTTTGGGAGAGAATAATGTAAAAAAATTGATAATTAACACCTGTCGGTTTATTGGGTTTTTAAAATTAAATTGCCCATAAAATTAAATTTAAATGTCGTTTTATGATCATGTTCTATTGGTTGCTGATCAAATTGAAAAATTCACGTCGAATTTCTAAAGATATAAATAAGCTAAAACTGGTTTACAAATCCAAACTTTTTAAAAATATTCGTGTTTATTTATTTTTTTGATACAATGATACTCAGATAATCAGTTTTGTGTTTCGTAGTTTAACACATACACAGACATAAACATTTAATGTACAGTATAATATTCAAATAATGTAAAAAGAAAGGACTGTCAGTAATAAAGATTTAACACGCGAATTTTCTTCTCTTGCAAGCATCAAGCAGAGCAATAATTTTGTCATTTCAGAGAGAGAGAGAGAGAGAGAGAACGAGAATGATAAATATGAGAAGTGAAAGATATTTTAATTTTCGTATACATACATTATATATAAGTATAATATTGAGCAACTTCTAGATTTTAAAATCTTTTATCTGTTCGCAGGTTGCGCTGGTGAATGTCGTTCACATTAAGGATAGCGTTTGCACGCTGCCGACCTCGATTCTCGCCCAGTATTTGAAACAGGCTAACGGGCAGTTGTCCTGCCTCAAGGTGAGCCCCATCTTGCTTTGCTGGATTGGCATTCCAGATATATATATAATACTCTTTGACTCCTCTTACACTCGCACCGCAACATTTTCAGCTCCGATTCAAACCTCATAATTAAAATCCTTTTTATGGAATTATACACGTGTATAGATAAGTCGAAATTGTAGAGAACTGAATAATGTTTCGATTATCGATCCGTAATATTTGCGAAAAAATCGCAAACAAAATGAACTCTCGCGCGCGCGCACGCCAGATGCTCATCGGCTCTCGTCAGCTTTGAAAAGCGAATGAGATGCGGTAATTATTATATAGAAAGAGTGTATATTAGTGCGTGTATGTATATGTATATATATATATATATATATATATATATATATATATATATACGAGTAACCGCGATGATGCAACGCGATTCGGGACTAAAAAACGTTGCAGATATATAAAAGTCAGCATCACTAATATTTATTGCGGACTTTTATGACGTGCCGCAACCCCTTTTCTTACATATATAAACATACATGCATACACACACACACACACACACACACATCCGTGTATATGCACGATACACGCGAAATGCCGTTTATTTCTTCATACATAATAAACTGAATCGACGACGTCGACTAACGCATTTCAGCAAACAGACTGCACACACACATACACATGCACACGCGCAAGCGCGCGCCAACGCCAAACGAAGATAATGTCCGAATTTGAAATTATGACCTAATCCTCGAGATAATCCCAAGCGCATTCAAGGTGCTGCATAAGTGTACGCGAAATAGCAATTCAACGCTTGTAGAGGTGAAAAATTGTTTCTTAACGAGAAGGGGAGGGGGGTAGGAATTCCAGCCGATGAACTACGGATATACTCGGTATAAAAATAAGAATATGCGCGCGCGCGCGTGTGTGTGTGTGTGTGTATTCGTGCACGGCCAGACTCGTTATCTATAAGTCGAGAGTTTTACAAAAAAAAAGGACAGGTCGAGGGGGGGGGGGAAATATACGCAAAGTCCTGCTCGTTTCGTAAAATTATGATATATATATATATATATATATATATATATATATATATATATATATATATATTCGTCGAGAAAGGCTCTTCGCTGCCGCGGCTCGCTCGCGCGCGCGTAGGAGCGAACTTTCGGCCTATTGCGGCGCGTGAGGCCGTAATTGCCTTTGTATAGAAGTACGGGCGAACGCGCGCGCGATGCGAGGCACATCAATATAACGTAACAATATAACCGTGTATTAGTTCCTTTCTCCCTATCACGCACGTTTTGATACATCGCGGTGCACGTGTACTCTCCGCGTTCATTTATATATATATATATATGGCCGATGACATCGGGTCATTGATTTTCTCCCGCTGATGCGTCGCCTATGACATCGGCAAAAAAAAATAATTATTTTTTCTCCGTACGTTGCGTCGCGTTACTGTAAACTTTTCTCTTCGAACCTTTTCATTTTGTTAATATTAATTGAAAATCTTGTGAACTGATGATTATAATAGTCCAAAAGAACATCGTCTGACGTAACAAACGTATATCCGCGTATGTAAAGAATTGCTTATTGATTCTTTTTTTGTTCAACAGCTTCGTAACTTTGATAAAAATGAACGTCTCAAACTTCGACGTACATTGCGATTATGGTATCTACCGTTATAATTATCAATGCATTATATACGTAAATAGTATTTATGATATATCGACGCTGGATACATACGAAAATCGATTAAGTTGCAAGAATAACGTAGCCTTTCAAAACTTGGAATTTGTTTTTCGGTACAGTGTCGTTATTAATGACTATACGAGGGATATACGATTTCGAAATGAGCCCATAATGTATGGTTTTTAAAAATACACGCTAAATTTCGTAAGTAATATACATTAAGCTTAGCCTCTACGAGCATTGCAAAAGAACTGTACGCAAAAATACGAGAATTAATCAAAAAATAACTCTGACCTTATAGGCCTTTCGACAAAATCTTTAACATAATACATGTATTTGTACCGTGCACACAAAGTGAATTCGGACTTTATTATAATCGTAGCAAAAAAAGAAAACAAATTTCCTCATAACGCTTTTTTAAAATATTTTGTATTTTGTAATTGTAAATATTTTTACAAACTTATTTTTCCCAAAACTTGTGCAATACGATTGTTTTTTTTCTCCGTTTCAATTGAAATAGAGCTCGAGTGCGACTTCCGATATGGCCCCAGAAACAGTCATACGATAATAAAACTTTAGATTATTTAATCTATACGTAAATAATGTATAAAAATTAATTTGATAAATTTTTAAATCTGTTCTCCATTCCTTTTCGTTGTTTTTAAGCCTTATAAATATTAATTGAATTTTATTCTTTTTATTTACGATAACTGTCAAATTTTT
This sequence comes from Sycobia sp. Sy_11, assembly GCA_018907035.1. Taxonomy (NCBI): domain Eukaryota; kingdom Metazoa; phylum Arthropoda; class Insecta; order Hymenoptera; family Epichrysomallidae; genus Sycobia; species Sycobia sp. Sy_11. The sequence goes on along the minus strand of JACCIC010000005.1, from coordinate 1,981,098 downwards.
AATCTCAAAGCATCAAAATACTTCAAATTCCTTTAAAATGTTCGAGATTGCATAGCATCGAAAATATCAATCGAAAGTTTAAGTTTTGAACTTTTTGTACATTGTTTTAAAAATAAATCGTTCAAAATAATTAATCAAAAAAGTATGAAGCATAATACTTATATAGATATATTAACAATATAAAAAGTTAAATTTATAAAATGCTTTATCATATAAAAGATCAACCAGAAAATTGAATTGACTTTTTTTATGTATAATTTTTTTTTTTTATGAAACATTTATGACTAGTCTCGTGTAATTTTATACTAATTGTTACTGAGCAAAAAAAAACTTTCTGTAGTCAAGTAAAAATTGTTTTCTTTTGGAACATGTAAACAATATCCTAAAATTAAGAAAATATTTGCTCAATGCTTGAAAGAATTATGTAAATCAAATCAATTTATCTTTAAATCTAGTGAAAATTGCTTTTACATACATTAAAATGACAGTGTTTACTTTTCTACAAAAACGAGTAAATATTTACTTGATATATAGCAGGAATTTTTTTCAGCCCAGAGTCGCCTCAGAATCTACTTTTGTTTTTACACAAATGTAAATTTGTCTTTTTATTATAATTAAAGCAAAAAATATTTTCAGATCACGCACTTTTGCCATTTTCATATAATTAAACATCTATATAGCTTTTTTCTCTCACTCACTTTATAAAACGGCCGTTGATTCTATTTAATTAACACTCGCTCTCCATAGATCTATTCTTCATTTCTTACAATAACATATATCTGTATAAATATAATCTGTAATCATGTACTTGCTAATCCTATAATTGGCGCATTAATCTTTTACATAGACGGAGAAAAATTTTCTATTAAAAATTCTTGCAATACTGCCCAGTAATTTAATCGGTCTGTATAAAACTAAAAAATTACCATATTTTCTAATAAATCCAACTTAATTAACGGTAAATCTTCGACTTCTCACTTATAGCATATTCAAGATTCAAGATAGTGTAGTAATTTTTAATGGAAAATTTTTCTGAACATATACATAATTAATCATATATATATATATATATATATAAGAATGTATAAATAACGCTTGCAAAGTACTAATCGCCACCTCGTCTGTCCCCGCGTTACCCAGCAACTCTACCTGGCCACCGGGAACTCCACCAACTACGACGAGATGGGCGTCAGCTCGGGCCTCGGGCCCGCCCTGGCCCTCGCCGAGCCCTGCCCCAGCAACGGGGCCAACAGTCGCGACGCCCTCGTCGCCAGCGGCGCCGGTGACGGTGAGGGCGGCTCCCTCTGGAACAGCGCGGGCGAGCAGCTCTGCGTCGTCTGCCAGTACTTCCCGCTGTCGCGGGCCCTGCTGCCGTGCCGGCACACCTGCATCTGCGCCTCCTGCTTCGGCAAGCTCGATCGCTGCCCGATGTGCCGGAGCCCGATCAAGAGCTACTTCTGCATCAGGGGCGAGGAGTACATGCCGCCCGAGAAGGAGCTCGGCTCGTGCAAGCATCAGCGGGGCAGGGGCGGTGGGCCGCAGCACGGCACCGGGCCCTCGCACTGGCTCCACGACTGGAACGACCGGCTCACCGACTTCCTCGGCTTCACGCGGTAGAGCGGAGGCGGCGGGGACGGGCCTGGACATAGTTGCGTTACGCGCCGACGATTTTTATTTTCTTTCTTCCTCTCCTTCTTTTTCCTCTTCTCCTTCTTCTTCTTTTGTATTTTTTCTTTTTTTTTTTTTAACAAGGCAGGGGACGACGGATCATCCGCACGAGTATGTGACTCCTATTGTCGGTACGAGGAGCGTTCTCACGATGACGACGCGGGAGGGGGGGGGGTCAATGATGTTAGTACTGTAGACCCGCCACTGTGTGGCTGGTGAACACATGGCTAACATTGTCTAATATACAACAGGTGGATAAACGGCGAAACATTTTCTACGGCAAAAATTCTGCGATACTTTCGTGCTAATTGTGATCGTAGACTGTAAAAATCTGAAAAATTACCATACATGTACTTTCTAGGAAAATTGATAATTGCTCATTCATTATCAAAGTTAATGGTAATTTTTTTTGTTGTTTTTTCTTCTTTTAGATTTTTACAGTTTCCCATGGATTTACTGGTCGGCATTGTAATTTTTACTGAAAAATATTTTCTCCCTCCATAGGGAGGATTTTACGACCTGTACGTCCCATTTCAGCGGTTCAAAAATAACTCGGTTTTTCTTTTTAAGTATACAACTCGAATCCGTAATTCTTCGATGCGATTTTTAAAAAAATTCCAAAAAATGGGAGGCAAAATATACGAGTTTTTAAAGTATTTGAAACGACCATATTCTAACACGGGTTTTTCCTTTTTTTAATAAATTGAAAAGAATTTCTAGAATTAGCAGATTTTTAGAAGTTTTTCGATTTAATAATTGTCCTTGGAATGTAAATTTTGGTGCAAGTGCGCAGATAATGTAACTATGGATAATCAATTGAAATAGCTCCACGCATTGGCCGGGAGTTAAAAGTTTCAATATTAGATCTTATACTGTTTTTGAACATAATTTTTTAAATTTTTTACCATCGATACTTTTTTTTTCATTTACCATAAATTCTCATAATACTGTAATTGGACGGTCTTATATTCGCAAAAAATCATTATCTACATTTTTATCGATGTTTGACAACTCTCCAAGTAGTATATCTGTTAATAATCATGACAATACAGTGGAGGACCTGCACGAAAAGTTGATCGTGGCTTTCAGTAGTTCATCGTGCTTATTTTAGTTAGTCGGTTCTATACGCGAAAAATTCCATGTTTTATCCTACCAAATAAGCATAACTTTTCTTTTTAAATAAGTCATTTGTACATTTTTTTTTTTTTGTTTTGCCCATCCATATGACTCACCATATGGAAGGTCGCTGTCAGCTAGTCCCGGGGCAGGTTCGAATACTTGGAGTCCATTATCTTTTTGGGGTAACCCTGAATCGAACCCTGCGACTATTATCAACAACGCATCCCTCATTCCCTCTTGGCTGATTATGCCGATCCAATCTACTGCAATGCGGCTCTGCTTCGTTATCGTTCCCTATGCGGCCACAATGATCCAATCGCCGTCTATAACCGGTGTGGTCATCGCCTCGTCGTGCCTCCATGTAGATCTGTACCTGACCAATCTGGTCTTCACTATTGCGGCAATAGCGTTGTAAACTATCTTCCTAACCTCTATGCTCCAGCCGTTAATCCTATCGTTATCCACCGCCCAGGCTAGTGCGGTCCTCAGGATCTTTTCAATCGTGACATCGCGTCAATTGTATATAGGGAATTTGTCATCATCCCCTAAGCTTGGATCCACCCCGACGCTAAGTCCCACTTCTCGCCCGCCATTGATGGCCGGGATCGTAAGTCATTTGTACATTGATCGACAATTTTTATTTTAAAAAAATCTTTGGCTTTTTCTTTTTATTGATAACTGCACTTACTGTAAGACAAATAAATATTTATTTAATATAAAATCTCATGTAACGAGAAAGAGATAAAGAAATAGCTAATGAGATAAAGTTATTAGCACACGAACAAAAATATTCGCTACTATTTAGATTATGGATTTTTTATTAAAGATATTCTTTTAAAAAATCATAATTATCTACCCATTATTTAGTTGCAAATCTTCTAGTTCCATCCATTGCTTTAATTATTGTAACGATAATGTGCTACAGTCACAACGAAAAAAAAAAACAAAAAAAAAAAAAAAAATACGTGGTAAGACTCGAAAATTTATTTCATCGAACGAATTGCCAGTCGTCATCGGAGAAATCCTCGATCCCGAAGGGCGTTTTGTTGCTCCTTCCTGCCCGAAGAAATTCCTTTTTCTCAAAAGATTCATACATATTATGTGCTAACTTTTATTTATTTCATTTATGTCGATCGCCATGCATCATCGGCATCGCGAAAGGATTCGCGAGCTTATTACAGTTGTCGATCGTCGTTTGTTTTTTTTTTTTTTTTTTTTTTTTCAGCAAGCAATCGACCGAGAAAGCTCTGTACGTCAATCTTTCTGCCGGTATAGTAATACGAAAATTGTCTTTCTTTTGCAAAGGGTATGTGTATAAGCTTTGCGAGGAACCTTGCTTCTCCGAACTCGCGCGCTAATGGAGCTCTCGATTGCAATGCGTACCATTGTCATTAATTCTGTCTTTTTCTTTTCTTTTCTTTTATTATTATTATTATTATTATTTTTTTTAATGACTTCGCATTATGTTCTTTTGTATATCGTCACAGACTGGGACTTGCCAATGCCATTCCTCGTTCAGTAAGGACTCGTCAAAGTGGTGATTGACAAGACTTTTGTTTTTAATTTCTTTTTAAAATGCATAAATAATAACCGTCCGTAAAGTATTTCAATGAAGGAACGAAATCGTTAGGTTTTTTCACAGTATAATGTTGATCATTGTCGTTAAGATTTGTTATTGTAAATTATTTTTTAATTGCGCACGCAAGGTATAGTGTATTTAAAACAAAAAATGTAAACGTACGCCTGGTTTTAATTACTTTTTAAAATTTTACATTAAAAGTTTTATTTATTGATAAAGATTATTTTCACTTGGAGGAATCGAGTGATTAACAATAAAGAAGAAAGATATTGCTTATGCGTTACATGTCCAGCGTTAGTTTTGTAGGTGCAAAAAAAAAAAAACAAACAAACAAACAGCAAAAAATACAGACAAAATAAAATGCTGCGAGCTGTTAACCTACGGGAATGTGTTGTAAACCCACGAGCGAATATATTCGTTTCAAGGTGCCAAATTAAATGTTCAGGATTGGTATGTGGCTCCATCAAAAGAATGGACAATACAGTAGCACTGTAAATAATTCACCTAGAATTTCTTCTCTAATAGCTAATCAATGAAAGTATATAATTACATGCTATATTTAATGCTCGCAGCCATATACAATTTTATATGCTGATGAATATATATATATACATATACATATATATGTGTGTATGTATATGTACATGTATATGTGTATGTAATATGATTTTTGTATTTAGTAAGAATTGTTACTTTTTAACACCGTACATGCAAAAAAAATGTTACACATTCGACTTGTAATATTGTATGTTTCAGGCCATTGTGTCAAAGAGATTAAACTGCATTTAAAAATTGAAAGCACAAATCATGTTAGAACTGGTTTCTGAGAGACCATTTTTTTAACTCTTACATCTTAAATTACGTATAATAGAAATTTTAAAGAACCATAGAAGAAGCGATCAAATACAATCACTTAAATTACATCTTTGTTAATGCTAAATACAGACAAAAATATCATATAAACCTGGTTACATGTATTCTCTTATCAAGTATTTTTATTCTCTGAAACTATGTCTTGAGAATTCTATACTTATGAAGGTACTCCGACTTTTGAAGTTTCTTCTTCGATCTCGTTGATTATGAGAACGTAGGATTGTTAGTCTATTAAGAAAAAAATATTAAGCAAAGTAGAATCTATCTTAAGATAAAGAAGGAAACCTTAAAGATAAGTTGTAAATACACAGTCTGTGATAATCCTGATATCTGTATAATTGTGGATTGTGCTCGGATGGAAGGTGCTCTGATTGAAATATATTTAACGATCGAGCCGTAATTTAATTCTAAGATTTGCGCACTGACAGATCGAATGAACATAGAATGTCGAAACTATTAACTAGCCTTATTCGTAATCTCCAATAATATTTACAAAGTTTTATTACTTGAATAGTGAAAATAACTCAGCAAGCCATAGTAATTTGGCGAAATTGTATATAGTTATACATTCGATGTAGTATCTAAGGCCTATGAAGTCAATGTATTTTATTAGAACGAATTTAATTATCAAGTTATTAATTTATGCATAAGCATAATATTCCAGTGATGCAAAAGATACAGTACCCGTATACAAGGACTTGTACATAAATTATTTAATAAAGAGTGTCGTTCCTATGTATTATTTTATTTATTTATTGTTCCTTTAAATATTGAGATAGTAATATTTGTTTTTACACATTTTTTACTTTTTATAACATTCTTTTATAACATTGACAATTATTATCATTTGTTCGTTATTGGTAAATCCAGTTTAGATAATAAATTTGATAGAAACAGAATTCTGTCAATATAAACTTCGTTTTCAAGTCATTGTACATTTCTGAGTTTTTGATCATTTTAATAAAAAATAAATGCACTAAACCACAAATACAATTGCATTTTTAATAAATTTAGAATAAATGTCGTACTATAATACAATTACATTTTTAATAATTTTAGGACAAATGTCGTACTCAATTTCTATGAATATTTAGCAAAATATAATCTGATATAATTAAAAGCAAAACATTATTAAATTGTAATCTGTTTCATGATATTAATAGAAAATAGATTATACAAAAATGCATCATTATAACGTAAAATATACAGATAATTATTTTAAACACTATTCAGTCTTTAAAACTTTACATGTAGACATTGTTAAACAAAAATATTAAGTTTTACTATTTAAATATGAATACAATTGGAAATTAAACTTAAAAGAGTGCGCAGCTCAGAATTTAAGTCTACTCTTTTTTTCTGTAATTGTTCACTTATATCATCAATTAGTTTTCCTCTTTCATTTAAGCATGTATTCACTTCAGTAAAACAATTTTGAGCTCTTAAAAATCTTGAAGGGCAAATTTCAATGGAATTTAAAACTGAACCATTCGTGTCATGATTTTTCAAAGAAATTAATCTTTTTTTTATAATGGCTCTCAAAATATAAATAAATTTTGCTAATTCTTTCTGACAATCATCATTTAACGTTGTAATTTCAGCTTTCTCATACTCGTCTTGAACAGTATTCTGAAAATATTAATTATATACTAAGCTGCAGTACATGGCAATATATTATATTATTAATTATTCTATATATGTAATACAGGTTTTACTATGCTATTATTCATACCATCCATATGAGAAATAGAAAACTTGTTTTTGTCCATTTCATGTGCGTATCTAGCATCAATGCTGTCTTTTCCATTTCTTTTATTTTTTCTACTTCTATTTTATTATTACCTTTATTTATAGATATTTTCTTTATTAAAGACATTTCAGATACTGATAAATGTGGTAATCCACTTACACTCATACTTGCTGCATGAACTTTAGTCATTAATTTTATTTTTTTTGAATACAGTTCTGAAATAGCTTTAAGGTTACTGCTTAATTTATTAGTTTTGTGTAACAAATTATTTATTTGATTTTCCACTGTTGATAAATTTGCGTCATCATTTTCTTTATGCTATAACAACAAAAAATTATATAAAATTAACAAGTTAATTCAAGTTTTTTACATTGTATTTGTAATGAAAAAAAAACTTACATCATTAATATTTATTTTGGAAAATTCTTGTCCTAAAGAACTGTTTAGCAATTTTAATCTTACAAGATTTTCTAAAACATTGTATTTTGTTATTAGCCATGCAAGAGCAATCAGCATTGCTCTGCTACTAGAAGTATTTGTTGTTCCTGATGAACAATAAATGTCTAGGCATGGATATTCTAAATAGGCTAGACGAAATTTCGTTCTTAAACATTCATCTGAAAAAAAAGTCTTTGAAATATATTTTTAAATTTAAACATTTCATCAATTTACACATACCGAAATCGTCAACGGAAATTTCACTATTTAATTGTTTTAAAATAAAGTACGAAATCTTATCTAATGTGATCCAAAATGCGTTTATCTGAGTTAAAAAGAAATTTCAATACAATTAATAATATAACAATATGTTATTTACACATAACCTTAAAATTAAAAATTTGTACTTATTTAAATGCTGCACTTACAATTTCATCGGAATTGTTGTCATATTTTGCTAATCTAAAGTGTTCCGGTGTCAATGGACTATCAATCGTATCCTTTAAATACTTGCAGAGATTAGTAATTACTTCTTTTATAGCAACCATGATTTGATGTTATTTTATAATTATAATAAGTGTTACAACTTATAATCACGTTATAATCATTGCACTGTCGCATACGACTTATACTGCAGCTGCAGGACTATGGCAGATTTTTTTATGGTTATAAAAATAAATTATGCCGCATCGTCACGGTTCAATACGTAAAGTAGCTTTAGTTGGATTTGAAATGTTGATCACAGAAGTTACTGTATGCAAATGGGAATATGGCCAACTGTATGGCCAATAGCTGACAAGCAGACAAGGACACGTTGAATTTAATTGAGCACTGCATTTGGCAGTTGAGTTGCGGGCTATATGCGGCTGCATGCATGGCGAACACATGACGATTTAGCTATAGTATGATACCCATGATACCAGAATGATACAATCAGGTACCGATCTATAACCAAAACCAAAAATCCGACTTGCTGCAGTTGCAGGATTAACAGGCTTTATAGTAAAGGAAATGCGCGACTGGATGGTATGTCAGACTAGATCAGTACGGATACATAGAAAATTATGGTTAATTGATAAATTTCAGATAAATATATATTTTAGTAAGTTTAATTAATACATAATTAATTTTACTTGTTTAAAATTTTCTTACTCACAATCAGTAAAGCTATAATTACAGAAAACAACAAATTGTTATTTTATAATAAATTTATTTTTTATTGTAATAAAATATTAGCATAAAGTTATGGTACATAAAATAAAGAAGTACAATTATTTATTTTTTATTACGAAAATAAAAAAAAAAACACATTAACAACAATTACAGTACATATATTTACAGTTATTGCACGTTACATACAGTATACTTTGTATAAACTTTGTCATATTTTATAATATATGTTTAATATTAACATTTTGTAGATAAACACTTAAAATATGTATATATTTATTAAGATGAGGGTCGAGAGTACCCCGTGAATATTATATTTGATATTTTTTGAAGTTAAAAAATTGTGACGAAAATTTAAAAAAGATATGATCATGAATTACACCTATTTTTTTATTGAGCATATGAAATAATAAATAAGGTATACATACACGACAAAAAAAATTATGAATTAATTGATCTCGAAACAAAAATTTTTATACGAGTAAATAAATTGTTTAGTTAATGATTTTGTTTATTACTATTTCTATCGGTTTTTAAAGATAATTTGATTATTTATTTCATAACAATTATTATCATAAAATTACGAAAAAGGGATAAGATAAACTAATCGATGAAAAAAAGATCGAATGTAAGAGTGTATGTCCAAATACTTTTTTTACATTCCTTGAAGCCATCATTTGACTAATTAATATAATATTATATTTATAAATTATGTTCGACAATTACACATTTTCACATATAGTATAACGGTACATTTTATAATATATAATTATATAATATACATCGTATAAAATTTTTAATATCGTTACCCTTATAGCTTCCGAAAATTTATACAACTAATATAATAACGCCTATTTTAATATAAAATAAAAAATGCAAAGTCTATAATGTAATAATGTAAACTACTCATTATAAATTATACATATATAAAATTTATATATGGCAACGTTTACATATAATTTCGTTTCAAATTTTTTTTTTTTTTAATGTAAATAAATAAAAAATTATATATTACTTGAATAACTTTGATGTGCAGGGGTGGTATTTCGATATCTTTCTGTGACTCCTATTTCTATACCCCCACCCTCGAATATTGCGATTGTAACTGTGAAAAGTCCTGAAATCGCATCAATAATACGCAAAGGTATTAGAAACAAAACTAAATTTTATTCACTGCCAAGCAAATGTCATCGGATTGTAAATCGTGTTTAATTAGAAATTCATTTGATAAATAATTAAAATTTAAAGCTTCTGATTTTTCTTCATACGCATGCATTATTGTCAAATAATTTAATCGTCGCTGTTGCATCGACAATCGTCCATACGACTTTTAATTGGCCCAGAGTCGATAAAGAGCACGCGTTTGTACGCGATGACCGGGGAATCGTAAGATTTAATTTAATAAGTCTTTTTCTTAAGAAGAAATAACCGAGGGTATCTAGAATTTTCACCTCAGATACGAAGCATAAGTTGTTTTTTTCAATAGAAGATTTCGCTTGTCGAATTCCTCTCCTTTGGTATACACGAGTTCTCAGCTCCTCTCGAGTTTGAATAGTTGTTTTTCTTGTATTTTCATTTTTATTTAAATCATCGAATTCTATCTTTGGTGATTAATCTCTAGTATCAAAAGGTCTCTTTCATTTCCAAGTCTGATACTACATTAAACGCTTTTTCGAATCATTTATTCTTAATTGTGCGCGTCCTTACGATTGTAAAAGAGAAAAAAAAAATCATCGTAATTTTCTTCTCTGCCGGTGATAAAAGTTTGGCGACTACGGCTTCCCACACAATCGGTGCAGCTCTGCCTGGTTTTACCAGAGCTACAGTTGGCTACATCTTACCGACGCCCCTGTTACTATATATGTATATAAATATCCTAGATCGTCCGGTGTGCAATAATGAGAAGTGTCATCCCAACTTTTGGACAGCCTCTCCGTGTCCGAGATAGGTAACAAAAACAAAAACAAAAAGCAAAGAAGAAAAAAAAACCAAAAAAAAAAAAAAAAAAACCCAACCCACCGATCCCCGTCAGGTCCCGCCGGCGTTGCCGGCGTTCGCGGCGAAGACCGCGTCCGAGGTGCCGATCACCCCGAACGACGAGATGAAAACGTTGAGTATCGTGACGAGGAATATGGCGATCACCGTCCAATTGTTCGCCCGATTCGCCTTGCACATCTGATCGTCGTGCTTGACGTTGTAGCGGCTGTTCCAGATCAGGCCGATGCCGACGATCACCTGGAGGAGGAGGCTCATGCCGATCATGGCCAGGGATGGATAGTAGTAGGGATGCCGATCGCTGCTCTGGAGCACGTAGCGGAACTGATTCGCGTTGGCGGAGATCAGGGCGAGGTCCATCATGCCCTGGGCGATCGTCTTCTTCTGCTGGTAGAGGTTCATGTCCGGGGTCGGCCTGCCGCCGGCGACGTCCGCGAAGCCGAAGGCGGGAAAGTCGCCGGCTCGGAGCCGGGGCGAGGACGGGCCCTGCGTGAAAAGTCCGCGCGCGCGCGCGCGCAGAGCATTATTATTTTAGTTTTCATCCATTCAGTTATTTGCATAGGTTATTTATTTATTTTTTTTTTTTTTAATTGTCGGGAAGATTGCTCATCGGGAGACACGTGCGGACAAACGCTAATACGTGCGATCGATTGTATTGCCGAGTAAAATGAGGTAAGGGGATGGTGAGGTCAATTTTTACCGATCGAGCTGTACAAGTATGTACTACGTGTTAAATAATACCGTGCATCTCTGAGCATTCAATTGCGGAAGCTTTTAATCGATCGCGCTCTTTATTTGCATTTGTTACGCGTCGCCGAGAAGATTCCAATAGACTCGTGAAACTCCGTATATTTCATTATACGATATTTTCAAAAATATGCTTATTTTCACAAGGCTTGGCGAATCTACTCGAAGCTTTGAGGTGATGTAAAATAGATGTAAATAGAGGAGGCGATTAATTAAAATTTGCAGTAGTTTAATGTTTACGAATGAAAATCATTAAAACGGTGTATTTTTTACACAATCAATGCAAAAGAGCAGTCGACATCTCGTTAACGAGATATAGTAATTTATGCATGCGCAGTTGAAGAATGACAGAGTGTTTTTTTGTTTTTACATAGTTTAATGATGATGACAAAGTTTTTTTTTTTACAAAGGGCAAAAGGGCATGTATTTAATTGTGAACATCCAATAAAAGCACAGGGTTGAATAGTTTGTTTTCTTGAGAACTAGGATTGTAGATATTCAGACAAACTTTTTTTTTTTGTTTGTATCCATCTATTGTAATGAAATATACAAAAATGAATATTTTCGTTTAAATCTTCCAACTGATTCAAGTGGCAATTTTATAGGGAATAGAAATATTGGAGATTCGTACGATTTGCTTAGTTAAGCATATTATTAAATTTTTTATTTTAAATTACATACAGCAGGAGAAATATTTTATTTTCCTCTACAAAAAAATTATTGTATCAATAATTAAATACATATTTTTTAATAAATAGACGCAATAAGTTGTTTAATTTATAGAATTTTAACTTTTAGAGTGAAAAAAGGTTTGTTGTTATATGTATTTCATATTTTTTTCCCATAAAGGACACCTTGTTAAGATTACTATATGCTTTTGTTGGATGCTCCCTTAAATTGTGGACTGCATGAAAATGATCTTTTTGAGTGCAGATATTTAGCAAAAGCTTCTACTCTCTTGAATGTTTCCATATAATTTTCAATTATTCAACGGATTTAAAAATCTAGATTTTTTACTTAATACAATTACAGTCATTTCAGTGGCATAAAAACTCGGTCATTGTCATTGTAGTGAAGTGTATGTATATATATGAATCTATTCTAAAAAAGTTACGGACAAAGCAATAAATTACGCAAATTGAACAATAAAGGTAAGCATAAAGGACGTTCAAGAATTTTAACTCGTTTGCAATGACGTCTATCTATATAGACTCATAAACCAACGCTCAAATTAAAGTGATTCATTTAAACGGGTGTATAATAATAATAATAATAAAAATTCCAGTAAAATATTTATGCATGTGCGTCTGTGTGCGCGCGAGCGTATACGCGCGTGTGTGTGGACGAAATGATAGTATTTCAAACCTTTTTTTTGTAGTAACAGCATATCATCCCGTTGTCCTCTACATTTTTCGTTTCATCCCCACTATTAAATATTGGATAAATTAATTGCAATACACACACACACACACACACACACACACACACACACACACACACACACACCCTTAGGATATGACTAATATACAAAATATAGAAATTTTTAACCGCGAATTCCGCGCGATATAACTCTATACGCGGTGTGTTTCATTTTATTTATTTGTCTCTTCGTTTATTTTCCCTTATGACTGTGTGCGAATGTTGAACTCTAAACCCACCAATGCGCGTACAATAGACGCCACCTCCCTTATCCGCGCGTCGCGCTCGTTCGACCATCAGCGTCGATTCTTTCTTTATTTGTTATTTTTGAGTTTTTTTTTGTTTTTGTTTTTTTTTTTTTTTTGTTTTTGTCGTCGCGCAGAAAAGAGCCTCGGGAGAAAAATTGCAGAATAATAATAATAATAATAATAATAATAATCACCCTCGACGGCCTGTCGTCCTCGGCGTCCGCGAGGAGCCCGTCGTCGGCGCCCGGATAAGGCTCGCCTCGGCCATCCTCGCGCGCGTCCTCCGTGGACGAGGTCACCGCGGCCGGCTCGCCGTCCGTCTCCGTGGGCGGCTCGCTGTTGTCGGCCTCGGTATCCAGGAGACCGGCCGCCTCGCCGTCCGGCCGCGTCGGCGCCGACGCCACGGCCGCGGCGGCGATCGATCCGGGCGGGCCGCCGTTGCCGCTCGCCGGCAGCTCGTTCATGTACAGGACGAGGTCGCGGCACTCCGTGTCCGCGGCCGCCGATTGCCTCGGCTCCGTGGCCGGCATCGCGCGCGCGTCTTCTTCAGCGCGCCGATATTCCAATGCGACGAGGTGGATGCGAGCACGGGGGTCGGGCAGACCCGAGCGATTAGCTTAGCGCGCGCGTTGGGCCAGACGGCCTCTGCGGGGGCGTGACAGCGCGCAGGCTCTGTATTGTATGCGTGTAGTGTGCGCATAGATTGCTGATATGGCTCAGCGCCCGATTCTGTCTGGCGACGAGGCGGTAGTCGGGCTTTATGTATAGGCAGATTCTACATTAATTATCTCTCTCTCTCTCTCTATATATATATATATATATTGCTGTAATAACACGTTCATTGAATCTGATAATCTGCGCGTGTATCTGTGTATTTTGGCACTATAAGTATGTATGTATTTGTTATGGTTACAACGATGAACCCGCAATTTCTTTTATTTTACATTGATCACTGATAACGTTGAACTGGGTTCCTGTTTGCATATCCGGGCAGTGCGGTGGTTTCTGAAACAGCCAAAATTGGCTTCGTAACACCTTTGATTGTAATGCAACGATATCTTATGAACTTTTGCTCGTAATACGGATTCGTATGAAAAATCAAGAAAATCATTTCAAATTTAGTTTAATATGTACAGTTCGAGTTGAAATTTTGTCATGCTGTATAGATATGCCCCAGAATCGTTCGTTATCTTGCGCCATATGCGTGTATGTCTGTGCGCGCATATGTGTAAATTCAAACGAGCTTCCAAAGATTCAAATTCGTTCTGCTTCTGTTTCGCGGGTATCGTCCCTTACGTCCTTGTCGTCTGTAACGTAGACAGACCGTGTGAATATCCTTGGGGTGCCGTGCACGATCCTTGAACGTCCAAACACATAATATACATTTGTATTTCTATGTATGACATATATCAAAGCATTCGCCGGCCCCGAACGTTGGTTCCATACAAAAAAAAAAAAAAAAAAAAACAAACAACTCGCGAATCCTTGATACGGAAGTATATTGTCGTAGCAGCTTCTACTTTAAATAAATATATATCGTATATCGTATATCGTGTATCGTTATCGTGCCGATACCTCGAAATAACTTTTCTTCCCTTTATTCCGAAATTCGACAATCGAATCAGCGAGCCGCGCGCAAAGGCTATGTTACGACGTTCGTGTAATATAATATATACGTATATATAAGTGGCTCCGCGTGTCGCGAGGCAACTGAGGCGCGCGCGCCGAGCTCGCGCGAGCACAACTGTCCGCCCGCCGACTCGTACTACTTGCGATACATACATACATATATATATATATATATATATATATATATATATATATATATATATATATATAATTTAACGTGACGCATTGGCGTATTGGCTTCAATGGTATTCCCATGCGCCCTCGTGTGTATGCATATTTTCATTCACGCAACTGTATTCAAGTATATATGTATATATGTGTATATATATATATATATATATATATATATATATATATATATATAACATCGGCTATATCTGCACTTGTACAAGATTCACCTTGGACCTCGACGATTATCAAGGAGGCATTAATTAATCGATCTTTCCTTCCTTTTCGAGATTTTCTCTTGTTCGCGCGAGACTCACTTTTTTGACGTATATATATATATATTATACATATCAAAAGTATCCCAAGCATTGGTGCTTTGATTTCTTCATTTTTGTGCTTCCTTTTTCTTTTTGATTCCATATTATCCAAGTTGATTACAGCGAGCGTAATCATACTTTTTTTTGTAAGCTAGCGGTTAAGATCGGAGAAATGTTTCCTGCCTTCGTTTTGATTTAACAATCTTCCAATATATATATGTAAACAATTTCTTCTTTTATACATTGTAGTTTCATAATGTATATATCAATTCTTTTATACTATTTGAATTGATTTTTGATCATAGATAATCATACTTTTATTTATATTATTGTGAAGAACTCGAAATACTAAAGTTAGAATTTCTAAAATCAAATAACAAAAAAAAATCTATAACGCGAGTTGTACCTAAGCATTTAACAGATTTAACTCATTTTGGGTGGTGAATTTTTATATCATTAAAACTGATAAAAAATTATATTTCCCCGAACGATTCTGCTAAAACAAGTAAAAACAATAAATTAGTACACTTTACAATCCTTAAATGTAACAAAGTCTTTTAAAACTTTACAATAAATCTTGGAAAAATAAACTTATAAATTGGAGAAACTTTGTCGGACAATACTCACCTTCGAAAACCAACTCATAGACAAAGAATGAAAGTTTTGTTCTTTGTGAACTAAAAACGTTTATGAAAAACTAATGAGTACGAACACAAACGTTCGTTATAAAATATGCTGTACAATTTCTGATAAGTGTTTAATCTTTTAAAGTAATGCTTCACCAATACCAAGACCAAGACCAGATTTCAAAATATCGTCTCGGCTTCGAATAAGTATCGTCAATTAAATTATGATCTTGGTTTTGTACACATATGCAAGGCGATGTTTCACTATATCTGAGCTTGGTCTTGTTATTGGTGAAGCACTATTTGAAAGAATAACCTAACTTTATAATGCAAATATCGATTTTTTTTTAAATATATTAAAATTTACTTACAATTTTCTGTACCATAACAATTATAATACTCTAATAATTATAATTATAATATAATAATTATAATTATAATAATCTTGAGTGAAAATTTTTTATATTTCTATCGCAGTATTCAAATTGGCAGGATTAAAATTACGTCACTGAAACTGTTTGTATACTCGCGATGACAAAGGATTATATTACGCCGTACAGCGCTTTAAAATTTTCAATTTTCTATATAACGCGAAGAATATATATATATATATATATATATATATATATATATATATATATATATATATAGTAAACTCGAACCCAGAATCACAGGAAGCGAAGTCAGCCAGTCGGAAAGTAATAAAATAACGACAAAACGAGTATAAAACCATTTGCAAGTACCCGGCTACTTTGTCTTAAACTTCGCAATTGCGTTCGGGTCTAAAATTTTGACGAACCGGGAGAGAGAGAGAGAGAGAGAGAGAGAGAGAGCGAGAGAGAGCGAGAGAGAGGGGGGAGGAGAGGTTCTCCATAACCCGCGGCCGAATGAATATTTTACGTGCGACGCGAGCGGTCAAAATCATTCATTTGATTATTGTCAAACAACGATATATATATGTACATCGCAGAATAGAGAATCTAAGTTTCCGCAGCGAGTCTTGTACATATATATGTAGCGTTTATGGATAAAAGGAGCGAAAGGATATATGCGGAGATGGACGCGAGCGATTGATTCGGATTAGCATGTGCACGCGCATGACGTAAGGAAAGAGGAGGAGATTACAAGGGGGGCAACAGTGAATTATTTTAAATGGTCTTCCCGTCCGCGAACGTTATTGCGGCCCAAAAAAGGCGTTATTTAAGCCGTGCCGACAGAGATACTGTGAGACAGTGAGAGAGAGAGAGAGAGAGAGAGAGAGAGAGGGAGAGTAGGAGATATTTCGCATACGCCACATACGACGAGGATTATCCATGAACGTATAAGGAAAGGATAAAAGCCGAGATTTTCGTGATATAAATTTTTCTCGGCGCCGCGCGTTTCTTTCAGAGAATGACGCGGCAAATTTGCGTTTAAAGGCCTCCGTCGCACAGCTTTACTGCTCGATAATTAAGAGCATTGGGATGTGGAAAAAAATTTTACGCCGCGTTTAAAATATTTCGCCGCGCGTCTTCTCTCTGTCCCCGTTCCTTCGAGTAACATAATTTACCTATGCGTTCAAGCGAAATCATGCAAATACGATTGGACTGTATTTATAGTAATAAGATACGATCGATCGGCATGGGCGTGTCATTTGTAACTTAAATTTTTCCTAATTCGCCCATCTGTTTAATGTATATAAATTTAGATTTAATATGGCTTTTCAACCTTTTTATCAAACGAATGTAATATGCCGCTGTGTGCGTATGTGTCTAATAGTAAGAAATATAATAAAAATATAATAGGGGAGTATTTGTACAGGACAGATTTTCATAATTACACCGTGAAATTTTCCAATATAATTGGACTTCTGGCGAACCAATGAATATCATTATCGCGGTCTTCTAGGATTTTTTTTATAAAGAAGCATAATTGTAGTGCAGTCACACTGTCATTATAATTATATTAGTCTATAAAAAAAGACCAAGACCGTTAAAGATATTTATTAGTTTACTTTAGAACATATTCGAGGTAAGTAAAATTTTTAGCATTCCGAATAGGTTTTAATACGTTTGATTACTTATTAATCGTCGCTTTGAAATTAATGAATTTTGTTATATATGATTCTTAGTACTAATAGCCTACTATATTTTATTACTTAGAAGATTATAATACAAACATTTTCAAATTTTATAATATTTTATAATATATTTGTTAGTTTACGTAATCGAACGGTTGAAAGCAAAAAAAAAATAAATAAATAAGCCCCTGAAAATTTGTATACATTTAATCATCTTATGTTATGGTTAAATGAAAGTATTTATAGTACATTTACAGACTTTTTATTTGTTTTCTTCTCAGAAATGAAGTAGCGTCTTTCATTTTGCCGGCATTAAAATAAAAAATTGTACTACTGATGCGTCTGGTGTAAGAATAGATCGCCTTACCGATCAACCCGGTAAGCACTCAATGATTTTTCGTACTCACGTACGCACGGCTTCGAAATTAGATAAAAATTTTCTGTTAATTTACTTGACCGTTTTTATCATTATGTATTAGTTGCAATAATGGATTTGTCATTCATTCGTTCGTCTTACGACGGTTAAAGCGCGCATTCATACGATTGCGCCGTCGCCCGTTTCGTTCGTTCTCGTTCATCCGTCTTCGATGATGTCGCGCCGATCGAACGCTCGACACAGTCGCTTATTTATATTCTTATTTTTCAAAAGGACTCTCTCGTCCTCCTTCTTCGAGTCCTTTGTCGGTCCTGAAAGAGGAAAATGACACGAGATATGCCTGTAATATATTATATATATATATATTTGCTAGCGCGATAGATACTGCTCCATGCCGATGCCACACGAACACGACATCACTGCCATCCTCTTTTTTTAATATTTCCACTCCTGCTCCAGTTTCCTTAATCGCGGGCCGGCATGCGATGGCCTACAAAACAAAGGCACGCACAGAGAGAGAGAGAGAGAGAGAGAGAGAGAGAGAGAGAGAGAGAGAGAGAGGGAGAAATATTTCATATACACAGAATATTCCCAAAGCGCATCGAATCTTTTTTGGTGGAGCGCGCGCGCGTGTGTGTTTGTGTGTGTGTGTGTGTGTGTGTAAAGACACGGAAACCCGCGGAGCTTTTTCGGCTTCAATTGCCGCGGCTGCTTACGTAACGTTCAGATGGGTATTGAACTATGAGCCTCCCCCCGCCCCCGTTGCCAAGCAAACAGCGAGGAGCTTGCAAAGGGGGGTGGGGGCAGGAGACGGGGACCAGGGAACGAAGCGGATGGCAGAGCTTTCGCGGCGGCAGTGACGGAACCCGCTTTGTAATGCACCTCGCGACTTCCTGCGCGGTGTGTATTATTACAGGGCGTATTGGGCAGGTGCCGATTTTTTTTTTTTTTTTTTTTTTTTTTTTTTTGTTTTTGTTGCCTTCGCCTAAAATCGAGCGATTCGTCGGTTACAGCGGGGCGCGAAGAATTCAGAATTCGCGTTCTCTACATTTCGTAGTCGATGATTTTCGCTTGATAATCTTTGGAATGAAAAATTTCGCGTTTCCGAGTACGCTCGCGATCGTCGCGCCGAAATCCACGCGGCAGGCTTAATTTTTCGATCGACGTCGAGCGTTTAATTCGTTGGGAAAATTGCACGCGCCGACGCGATGGTTTAGCGTAATGAGCAGTATGACATGGCGATGGAAGAGTAGGCTAAAGGCCTCCGAAGATTATCAATTGCGCTTCGGTTTTGTAAAACGAGTGCAGCGTATCCGCATAAAGTGATTTATATACAATTATGTATACGCAAGAGCTTGCGAGGAAAACCGCATAAGCGTGTCCACGCATATTATATGTGTATGTGCAGATACGTGAACCACCTATCGTAATTGTTATCGTATGTACAATTGATATGATATCAATTATATGAGTATTGAAATCGCGCGATATACGTTCAATCCACCAAGTGCAGATTCGTGTCAAATCAACCGAACGTAATCAAGTCATATATATATATATATATATATATATATATATATTTACTTATTTATTTATTTATTTATTTATCTGATCTTCGAACGATAGAAGGCCGGGCGGGGGGGGGGGAATGCGCCTGCACGCCCCGCAAAGACAGCGCTCGCCGACAAAGCTCGCGTCGCGCTCCCACCGGAAGTGCAAGAGCGCGGGCATCAATGGCCACCGAGTGCCGCGGCGCGCGAGCTTATCAATCAAAGCTGCCGCGACGCGCCGGCCGCCCCGGTAATCGCGATAGGCCCGGCCGCGCGCCGTAACGGCGACCCTATCGAACGTATCGCCCGTCCACATGCAGCGGAAGTGCTGCGTCCACTGCCCGGGCAGCGTCACCCGCACCGGCGAGCCGATCCGCGAGCACGCCTGCCGGGCCCCGGACCTGGCGGCCGGCGGCGGCGGCGGCGGCGGTGGCGGCGTCGAGCGCACCGGCCAGGAGGAGGCCGCCTCCCCGGCGCCGGGGCCCCTCGAGCCGCCGGGCTCCTGCTACGACAGGTTCGCCACCGCGAGGAAGTTCCACGCGGAGAATCTCCAGCATCAGCCGCTGCCCGACCGCGTGGACGACGCCATATTCACGGCCCGTAGGCGGGCGCTCGATCCCTGCATGTGCCAGGCGGTCAAGAGGTACGTGTACGCAAGAACGCGCGGGATGAACGGCGAGTGCGAGGACCCGACGCGATGCTGATTCCTGTATTGTATTGCGCGCGGGCCGTTTTTTTTTTTTTTTTTGTGAAATCGAAAGGGGCAATGCTTTATCCTCGGCCAAACAATTATTGAGTAATGTTCTAGCGGAGTGCCGAAGGATCTCGCGTTTGGTTTTTTTTTTTAGAGATTAACTTCCAGTAAACGATTTTCTGGAAGTGGAAGGCGTCAAAGTTATGGCAAAATCAGTATGTTTTTCCTATTCAAAAATTCCTTGATTTTTCCATAAAAGTATTTTTAACATCATATACGTATCTGCTGTAATCAGATGTAACTGTATCAGTAGTAGGGTTTCACCAATCCCCAAGATCTTTCCCGGTATTGTCTGGTCTCGTATATTATTTGAAATCTTCAATGCATTAGAAACTTAAATGTTATTTAAATCTTCAAGATTATTAAAACTAAAATCATTATTATCATCGTAAAAAAGACTTTCATTATCTACGTTTGTAATTACTTTTTGTACGTTTGTAACATTATTTTTGCACACGATGATAATCATATATAATTGTCCACAATCTTGCTATTTATAATAAATACCGCACAGACAATGTTCCAGTTGTTTTCTTTGAATAAGTTTGTCGATTGAGATTGCTTTAATATTATTGATTCCATATAATTTAATGGATTAAGGAATTTTTACTATTTATGATAGTTTCATTGTAAGTCGAAGCATCGTTATGTCAAAGCGTAGGCGTTACTTAAGTAATGAATCCATTTATTTTTTATCATTTTGTCATATAAGTGTGAAAAACTATTATTTATGAAAATATTTTCTTGGTCTTGTGACTGTATATAAATTATTTTAAGTAAATCTTGGCCCAATTTTTAAAATTAAGACCAGACTTTTTTACAATACCAAGACCGATCATTCAAAGACTCGTAAAAGACCAAGACGATACTTCATTGATCAATATTTTTTCGATACCAAGACAATATTTAACTAAATCTCATCCAGTCTTGATATTGACAAAACGCGAATTAACAAGTCAATTGAACCTTATTATTTCATTTGATCTGAGATTTCCGTGCCAGCTCCTAGCATGAATAAATTTATTGACCTACCCTTTTTAGTATCAAAGAATCTTCAAAGCGTCAGATACGTTTATAATAAAGAAACGATCTCCATAATTTTTTTGGTACTGTGAGTCCGGATCGAACTGTCATTTTTATTAATATTGAGACCCAATAGGCGTATATTATCTACAGTCACAATATTTGCATTTATATATATATATATATATATATATATATATATATATATATATTTAAAGGTATACTATTATTAAAGAGCTGAAAAATTTTAATACAGAAAACCTTATAAAGGATTAAAGTGAAAAATATATCCGCGAAAATCTATAATTTATAAAAATCGAAAATTAATGATATATTCACCGATATACCTCGTTTATTTCAATCGCTTGTTAATTTATAGTTCACAGTGAAAAATTATAATATATATTGTTTTCATATGTTTTTTAATTGTTTATAAATCATTTCTATGGAGGGATTTAAAAGTTGCTAACAATACTGATTTGTTTCAATTTTTCAAGTGATAAAGATGGTTACATCCTTCATTTTCATCAAAACGCGATAGAAACAATTATTTCATATTTCCCATGACAGGAAACATTTCCATATTTTTGTATAGAACATTTAAAGTTTTATCTATACTTTTGCTAATGATTTCATCTCCTTTTAGAGTTCTTTGATCTCAAATTCTAACTTGACCAATTCCTTATTTATCGTAAAAATGTATATTACTATATTTTTTATGGCGAATTTGATAGGAAAATTAATATGAGAATAATTTTTGCTGGTGACTTTCCAATCCCTAAATATTAGCCAGTTTGAGAAATGTCAAAAACAAATGCTCATTCTAAATTTTCGCAATGAGTAATTTGATATTAAATAAATACATAAATCGGTTAGTCTTCTCAACCCTTCTCTATTTGTTTGAATCAACAGGCTAGTTTCAATAGAAACCAATGACAAAAAATTGAACAAATTCACGGGACCAACGGTATGCTGTAGAACGTTCTCCACCAGTTTTTGGATGGTGTTAAAAAATTTACTTTCGATTTCACAAAGAATTGGTTCATGGAGAATGCGAGGGTGCCTATAGAATATCTGTAGGAACTGAATCGTTGTTAAACAGTTGAATATAGAGGATCGTGCGATTGCTTCGCTTCCAGGCTATTCGTTTTGGAAGGAAAATTTAATTTTAAAGCTACTTTAGTTAAATTTGCCTCTACGCTGATTTGTCTTTTATAGGACTCCGCGATCTCAACTCGTGCTTAACGCACATTTGTGTTATTTCACGATGTAATAACGAATTTACTCCAATCACAGGCTTACCAATATTGATTGCTAATTACTAAAGTAGCTATATATAATGCATTTTACACATAGAATAATGAGGAGATAAAGAAGTCAACCTTCATATATACCTAAAAATTTACTAAAAAGCAATGTAGATGCAACATAGATACTAATATAAATTTATTAATTAATTTAATTTTCTTTTTATTGCCTCGTTTAATGTTTTTTTATTTGTTTTCTGAAAAATGTTGTGATTTATATATATATATATATATATATATATATATATATATATATATATATATATATATATATTTACATAAATAGATTTGGTATGTAGGATTTTCTTGACAATTAGAAAAATTCAAATGAGATAGAACTAGTTGAAATTCAACAAAATTTTTTTTTTTAATTTCCCATTTCATTCAAATAAATATTTACACAAATAGTTCTTAATTAAATACTTATTAAAGTAAATGAAAGATAATCTTTTAACTTTTGCCATATAGAAACATTGTAATTAAAATTATCAATTCAATTAAGTTCTTTATTAAATATTATGACTAAACATACATAATAATTTTAGTTGAAGCAATTCGTATAGATAATTTAGCATTAAAAATACTTCGAAGTATCCTCAACTATTTGATTAATCTTGCACGGCACTGAATTTTCTCTCGTATAATTATTCACAAGAATTCTGGAATCTATTTATTGTAACATAAAATTATTATTAAAAATTACTGTTTCATTCGAGGTCTTCCACTATTTGATAAACCAAATACAAGAATGCGAGTGATTTGCCTCCTAATAATGAATAGAAAACTGATCTTTTTTTATATATTATGCGCAGAATCGTTCCAGACGTCATATAAGAACAACGATACTATTAAAATTGCTTCGGCTTTTCAGTATTTTAACATAATGACATATTGAATTCAGATATCATATAATTAATTTGGTGAGTTTATATATCATTATCTAAATTATTTAAAATCAACGTAACAGCTTTCAAATACATTATAAGAATGCTACAATTTCAATATACATTGAACTAATATATATATATATATATATATATATATATATATATATATATATATATATATATATTATTAAATATAATTATACACATTAATTCATTTTCTTTTGTATTAACATATACCTGCAGGTCATTTTTTTTTCTAAAAAAATTATCTTACAGAATTTACTAATGTTGTATGTACAATGGAGATAAATTTGAAATAATTATATAAAAAGAATTCATCATTTTTTTTATTATCATATAGAACAAAATTTATTACCATATTATATTACTTCCTCATTCTTCGATCGACTTTTATGAGAACTTTCAAGAAAATTACGAAAGTCTATTCTTATTTTTAATCATAAGACTAATTACTTAAGCCTTGTTGTTAATAACTCTCTTAGTTCTATATATATATATATATATATATATATATATATATATATATATATATAGAAGAATTTGATTTTTTCATTTGAATTTGTATTTTATTTTATTTTCTTATTTTATATGAATTGAACTGAAACTATAATTATTGATAAAAGTGATAAATTATATATACAGTTTAAACGATAAACTAATAGATGCTATTATTGATCTTCCAGTCCTGTTAAATTGAATAACATAAATATTAGTCCATTAAATAAGATCAGTCTACGGGCGTGATCATAAATAAGGACAGTTTGAATGTCATTAAAATTCTAATAGTTAATATTTATTTAACTGATTTAATGTAGGATTGTCAGACCAATAGAATTATTCAATAGTCCATATTCAAAAACGGTCGACGTAAAGTGCACTAGAAAAAGTCTAAAGGACAGTCTCAAACTCGGCTAATTACTTTAAACGTCCACCGATTGTCGTTCGATCTCAATGCCGACTTCCGGCCGACAGGTGCCAGAGGATCGTGCCCCGGCGCCAGGCCCTCAACCGCAAGAGGGAGCTGAGCCGGGTGCACCGCTACGCGCCCGTCCTCGGCTGCAAGAAGCCGACCACCTACATGGACCTGGCGATCTGCTGGGAGACGCCGACGGACGCGGCGTACGAGCCCAGGCGGCCGGCGCACATCGACGGCTCGGAGGGCGGGCCGGCGCCCGCGATCTTCGCCCTGGTCTCGCGCACGGGGCCCCGGGTCGACGTCAGGGAGGGCTGCATACCCGGCCGCGGGCGGCACGAGGCCGCGGCTGCCCGGCACGACGAGGACGCCTGCGACTGCGACCGCCATCTGCCCTGCGACAAGTGTTCACAGGTATACGTTTACTCGTCACTCGTAAGTCGGGCGCGGTGGTGGTGGGCTGCACCTCTGGTTGCTGCACCAGTTTGTTGGCAGTTTGAGCGCAACGTGCGCCACGCGCGACGGGGAGCGGAACTAAGAAACGTGGCCGACACGACAGTATACCGCGTACCTTAGTGAGATTTCGTCGAGTTCTTTTTTTTTTTTTTTTTTTGTTTTCGATTTAATTTATGACATTGGAATCGAGAATAGTCATAAGGAACGGTCGGCAATAATAACAATTAAATGCGATAAGACAACGGTTATTTGCCGTTGATATGATAGTTATGCTTCTAAGGAATTTGTTCATAGAAGAAAACAATTATATCACGTTTATTCTTTGGTTCTTTTAATATGTTTTTCATTAATTTTTAATATATTTTAAGTACATAAACACTTATTTTTAACGAAATATCAATTCTCATCATACGAACACTGTGTTATTTCTATATTCATGTCGGTCATTTTTCTTGTCATTTCAGAGGTGTCTTCGAGCACCATGATTGACGTTTTCTTTGGTAATATTATAGTACAAAAATTACTCGAGATTTTGTAACTGTATATATATATATCTAGTGTACATGTGTCGAAAAAATATGAGATAAATTGTTATTCATAATTCAAATGGATGAAATTAACGTTTTTATTCCACCCTCGCACTTCTTGCTCGGGAGGTGAAAAATAGCTTTCAAAAAATTGAGATCTATTCAGATCTATTGAGAAGACCCGGGAAACTCTGCACTTGGCCTCTATTGAGAAAATATAAAATAAGATTTCATCACATTACGCGCGGGCAGTGATAATTGATAGGAATGATATAAAAAAACTATTTGTCATAAAGGAAGGAACA
Organism: Sycobia sp. Sy_11; assembly: GCA_018907035.1. Lineage (NCBI taxonomy): Eukaryota > Metazoa > Arthropoda > Insecta > Hymenoptera > Epichrysomallidae > Sycobia > Sycobia sp. Sy_11. Next base: position 1,955,174 of record JACCIC010000005.1, on the reverse strand, counting down.
GTTTTTTGTTTTTTAATTGTTATGAATCGCACATAGAGAAATTAATAGTATATATCTTGCTTTCATTTAAGGATTTAGCAGGTTAAGATTTTTTAAAACATCATTTGAATTAAACGTCAATACAAATCGGCATTTTGTTAAAGAAATTTATGAGAATCGATACGCGATATTTTGCTTTCATATTTTAAGTAAAATAAAATTCCGAAGCCGAACAATGAGCACGAGATATTGTCATGCAGCTTGTATGCTTTAAGAATGAAACTATTAATAAAAATGGATCTATTTTTAATGTTTTAATCTAAAATATATAATAATCGTAATGGCAGTTTGACTGTGTAAGACCAATAAAAATATTTATTAGTTTAATTTCGAGTTGCCTTATATCGGTCAACGTATATAGTATAAATAGAAGGTTTCATGATTGATCAAACATTTTTTTGAAATTGCATGTTCAAAATTCGTGCTCAAAAAGCTAAAATTTATTTTCAAAATCTCGGTGAATACCATATATCCTTTGAAAATTCAGAAAAACTGAAAACTAAAAAAGAACAAACTAGCTAAATTAAAAAACAAATGTTCGTTCCTGTGATTCAAATTGAACCGACATAATAAAATTAGATGCAGGTTTAGTATTTTTACCGAATATAGCTTAATTTTCAAGATTTTAAAAAGAATATCTACAAATTTAAATAATTAAAACTCATTTATGATATTTTCAGATAAATATTTATAAAATATTAAACAACTTATAACTCGTGTATTTGTATAAATTCGCTAATGAATGCATGCGCGAAAATATAAGCTGTATTTATTATCTAACTTTAATCTTATGCAGATATATAAAATTGAAATTATCGCAAGATCATTCGCAGGCTATTACTTCGTTAAAATTTTCTATAGAAATGCACGAAAGCAAGCGTACACTACCACCCACTTATAATAAATTATTCATCTAAATTTAAGAATTGAATAAAAAACCGCGACGGCTATTGTTGCACCCGTAAATATCCGAAACCGATAATAGTTATTTTTCTCTGATTTCGATCTCTATGTTTTGACGAAATCAAAGAAAGGAAGAGAGAATTAAAGAATAACAATTATATCTCCCGGAAAGTTTGAATATCTCGTCCTTGGTACCTCACAGTTCGAAACCACATCGGGCATTTATCCAAATTACGCGCAGCTCTCATATATACATATATGTTCTAATCACTCAACCGAGTCGAAAAAAAAAAAAAAAGAAAAAACAAAAACAACCCACCACCCACATCCTCTATACACATTTCCATCGACGCAAACGACTTCATACCGCGGCGCATTTCCCGCTCCGTCCGCAGCACAGCCCCGACCGCGGCCCCGCCACGGACTCGGGCGAGGACCTCTGCGAGAACTTCAGCTCCATCCGCATAAGCGCCGAAGCCGACGGCGCGGACGGCGCGAGCGCGCGCCGCGGCGTCGGCGCCGGGGCACGCGTCAGGCGCGCCCAGTTCAATCGCCACTGCTACGCCTGCGCCCGGAATCCCCCGGGGGCCCGCGGTGGCGCCGGCCCGCCGAGGAGGCCGGCCCGCCCCTGCCGCTCGGCCTCCTGCCTGCAGAAGCAGGGCTGCGCCGTGGTGGCGCGCAAGCGCGACGGACTGATGCCCGGCGGCGGCGCCGTGGGGGGCATCAGAGAGCCGAAGGGGGCGGCGCCCCGGCCGCGCACCCCCTACGCGAGGCGCTCGTTCTGCATCGACAGCCTGGCGCCGCCTTTCAGCGTCGTCGCGGGCTGCAGGGACGCGGACTACCCGGAGCACTGGAGGCTCACCTCGATCTATCAGCAGTCGTACAGGCATCCGAGGAAGATGCGCGAGTGCAGGACGATCGTCAACTACGATCGGGCCTGATACTGTATCGTTATAGGATTATGTATGATTGTATATATATATATTGTTTTCGATTGTCTGCTCGCTCACGCGAGTATACGCGAAAGTTGCTCAAGTATATTTATATATAGGTTTGAGGCTTATTTCTTCCTCTATGTAAGAATTATCTAGCTTTCATCATGAGTTACGTTGATCGTTCATGGTTTAGAGGAACAAAACATGTATCATTATGATACACGACTGTTTAATATACATAGGGCTCTGTCATTTTTGACTTATTGACACTGGAACATCAAGAAACCTGATCGGTATAAGAAAAACTCGATTGGTCCAGAGTCTTTAATACGAAAATAGCGAATTAGCCAATTCAATTTCGAATGGAGAGCCTTTTAACGTGAAGGACTTGCAAGGAAGGTGTCCTGGATTACACTTGAATTTATAAAATCGTTCCTAATATATAAATATAACGTTCCTAATATATAATATAAGGTCCGTTTGGCCCACAAGTTACTAGAATTAAAATTTGTGTTGCTCAAATAAATTGTTTACTTCATAGAAGACATTTCTCCACTAGAACAATTGTACTTTGTATGCGCATTCTTTGTAATTTGTAAAACTGCAAATTCAATCAGAATTGAAAATCCGTTTGATTCAGTACGCAGTAGAAATAATGAATGAATGAAAGTAATCTAAACTAAATGAAATACTTCAGTATTTCCAATGATTCTATTGACCTTGCAGCCAAATCTAATAAAAATAGCAGCATTAATTTCACATGCATTACCTGATTGCAATATTGAGCTGGATCGTTAGGATTTTTATTTCTTATTCAATATTCGATTTGTAAAATGACAAATAATGCATGGAATTAAATTAATATTATATTTTATTTCTATTTCGTACGTTTAAATAATAGGATTTTTTAGTGTCATTACGTTCTATACGAAATGAAGAATGTTTCTGAAAAAAAAATTAAATTATTTTTTAGAATAATAGGTATAAATAAAAAATTTTAATTCAACATTTTGTTAGACCAGGCATTCAACAGATGTTCCATATCCGTATGTTAGAGAAGATTGTGTGAATTCTAGCCAAATCCAGGACCCAAAAGTGTAACTCGTTCCTTGTTAGTAAGGCTAATGCTGTAGAATGTAGAATTTCAATATTCGACAAAAAGTAGGGGAGCTTTATTCACCTTTTGCATACTCGCCCTTGGAACAAAGAATCTCTAGTCATGGTATAGAAAAGTAAACCATTGTGATATGTATAAATTTTTTTTAAGTTTAACGATTATGCTCCACAAAATATTTACCTTATTGATAGAATTGTTTTTCATTTCTTAGAATTATTTTACAGATAGCCGTTTAAAAATTATCTTGTGCACAAAATATCTATAGTGTATGTATAAATTGGATGAGAGGAGTGTGTATATATAGAAAGGGTTGAAAAATATATCTTACCTCCACCTTCCAAAATGTCGGTTACTTATTCGGATAGTCTCGCTTTGATTTCTTGAAAATTTTAATCTCGAGTACTTTTCTTTCACCGCTTAGTTCGGTATATTTTCGCGATAGTCCAGTGGTACAAACGTTAAAATTGGACATTCAGTTCTTGTATATTATTGTTACTTATTAATCATGCTTCGAGGATCAATTTTACGTCTATTTATTATATAAAATAAGAATCGTTAAAGACTTTACTTTACACCCGATGCAGTGGATTACAAATATTTTTTCAATCCTATCTCTGCGATTCTTAGCATTTACATGAAAATTATTCATCGATGAAAATACGAACAAATAACGCGACGGATGCTTCATAAACAGATTTTCAAACGTTAAGTTATTATTCGTCCACTCGATTCCTTGTTAACAAGTTATCTTTTACAATGTAGACTACGGTATTATTATTATTATTACATACAGAGTAGATGCTGATTATTATTAAGCATTGGCGAAAGCCTTATTTCTATTACGATCGAGGCAGCCTAAGTAAAAATTATAGTTATTATACATATATACGTCTAAAAATGCCGTAAAGTTTAAAATAACATATAGCGAGAGTTTGTTACAGTATTACCCCGATACTGCTGTACGTTGATATAGTTTAAATGTTGATCGAATAAAAGTCTCTATATATTCACTATGGCGCAAGCTAAAAAATTATACTATATATATATATATATATATATATATATATATGTGCCCGTTCCAATCATCCATCAGTCCCTCTTCCTCCTCCTCCTGATATTGCTGATATTCACGTAATTCGTATTGGTGTCGTCCAATTTGTAAACGTCGTCCAGCAGCGAGGACTTCTCGAGGCGCTCCAGGGCCAGCTTCTGAAGACGGCTCAGCAGTTTCGGATAGGGGGCGATCACCTGCTGGAAGGCATCGCGCGGCACGATCAGAATCTCGCAGGTCTCGATCGCCACCACGTTCGCGACGCGCTCCTCGTTATCGATCACCAGTGCGATCTCGCCGAAGTACGAGCCGTCCTCCAAGTGGCAGACCTACGATTAACGAGAGACGCTTGATGGATGGGTGGTAAGGGGCCGTGTACGTATGCCTGTACAACGATTAATTGCTATTCGATGTAAAATCCCCTCGAAGTCCGTTCAAATTGACAAAATACACCTCCCCATCGATCCTTATATTATAATGCATCGCAGATCGCGGGTGCAACTTGCCTCTTTCCCAATGCTCGTGTAAATAGCGACTGTGCCCGAGCTGACGAAATACAACGAGTCGCCTTGGAGACCGGCCTTCACCACCACGTCGCTGGACAGATAAATTTCCGGTTTAATGTAGTTCACCAATTGTACGATCGCCTCATGAGGCAGGTATCTAAAGAATTCAACACTCTCCAATAGCCTCTTGTAGTTGTGCAGTATGAGTACCTTAAACAAATGACGATGCGTTCGTGAGGAAGATTAAAAAATTTAGCTTTGTTTTATCGTACTATATATACAGCTCTGGCAGAAATCGAGTACATTTTCAAGAATTGGCCAGTTTCGTGACAAAATGTCCCAAGATTGAGCCCAGTTTCTTAACTGAATGAAACGCTGTTTTGTATACGTTTAGGATAAAAATAATTTTAACCAAAAGACCAATTATTAGAAATACCCAACAATTAAGAATGGATAACGAGATGTTTGACTAATTTTGAATAGCTTTATTTCAGCTTCTAGGCTATTGATCATTAAATAATTATTAAGCAGTTTTATGGCTTTATCTTTCGTATATTAGATATCATTTGAAGGATTTTTCAAAAGTTTTTTCCTTCTATTTTAAGGACATTTACATATTAACATCTTTCACTATTTTTTGTCTCGTGTTTTGGGCCAATTTTGGAGCTATTTTGCAGATAAACATTTAATCATCATTCAAACAGGCCAAGAATTAACTTTCAGAGCATTAAGAATGCCTATATTTCTACCAGAAATAGAAAATCAATATAGTAAGTAATGATGAATGTAGGTGGAAAAATCTTTTGTTTATAATTTATTTTAGCCATTAATATTACCAAAAATTCTATACAAATAGTTAATATACCAATTCAAGGTCATTACAATCCAAATTAAAAAGTAATGAAAAGATTGAAATAAGTTGTATTATATATAGATATAAGTATCACGGTATCAAACTTCCATAATAAGATTAAACGTTGTATTTATAATTGTAAAAATGATTAGAGTGCGACTCGCGTTAATGGTATGCTATATAAGAATAAATATGCTTATTTTTTTTTATATATATACTATAATAATTTATAAAACTTAAGGTACTAATTTTTTTCATTCATTCTCAATTTCTTTCTATTTTTTAAGACTAATCGATATTATTTTTATTTTTCAAAACTGTCGGATTTAACCTTAAATCATAAAAATTCTTCAACTTCTAACATGGATAATTAAATATACCTTCAAACAAATTGGGGTTGTGTATCATGTAGAGCATCAATTAGAAATTTAATAATTATATGCTATTAATCATTTTCGTTTCGTTACTTAGCACTTCATTTTCTATATATAATACAGTTGAATAAAAATTTTTTAAAAAGCATAAAATGTCATATCGATTGATATTTTTGTTGAAATTCTATAGTTTTGTTTTATAAAACATGCCAGACTGGTTTCATGTAATTTTCCAGTAATACGTTTGAGTTGTCTTCGAACCACCTTAAATTTATGAATTACACACCGCTTGAAGTTATTGGCCCTATTGGCCTCTTTGTAAGAGGGATTAATATTCAGAATATATACTTAAAATATAAAATTTCCAAAAAGATTGTTTCCACGCCCTTTTTACTAAAAGCACTAAATTATAAATAAATATATAATTCTTTTTTGTCTCCGCTTTCTCTTATTTCGATAGAGGCACGCGCCGTGGGCAGGTCTTAGAATATAATAATTATTAAAAACAAGAAAATGTAAGGCTAACTTCGCGAAGGGATTCGGAAACTTGAGCCAGTATGCGCCAGTCACGGTTAAAATTTTTCTTGTGCCAGTAATTGCAATAGACCAATAGTCTCTTTTGCGTGACGTGGGGCAATTCTTTGTAATGCATGTACTCCTGCAACTGCTGCAGCAACCTTAAGCGCTCCTTGCTCGAATAATGGGACGTCGTCATGAGTTGTAGGAATTGTGCTATATTATATAAAACGTAAGTTACCTCTTAAATTCTGCAGTTTTTTCATTTTAATTAATATTTTAGTACATCGAAAAAGATTGTTCATGAACGAGATCTATTATTTGTGTGTGTGCGCGTGCGCGCGCGCGCGTTAGAAAAACATAATGTAGAAGAAAAAAACATGTTATAAGAGAAACAAAGAATTTGGATTACAAACCTAACAGATAAATAAATCCTATTTTACCAAGTAAGGATAAAATTATGTTCATTATCATGTCTTCCGCTGTTATCACGTTCAAATAATGAGACGAGCTTACTAAAGATATTGTTGCTCGATTCAGGCTTAAAATATATTGTTTCGCTATTGTATCTCGTTTCGTCATAGCCAGACCGCTTATCCAGGAGTTGCTAAACTCGTTCAATTCATATTTATATTTAATGAATAAATATAAATAATAAACAAAATAATATATAAAATTAAAGATAAATGCACACGATCTAAAACTTTTACTAACTTGAAACTCGTACTTTTATCGTCTAATTTCATCACCAATAATGGAACAAAGTATACCAAGCAGGCAGACCAGTGTAAGCCGATAATAATTATTAATGTTAGCTCCGCAAGTTTTAATGCATTGAAAGACATATGATAGGTCTGGAAAAAATGTATGAACGAAATGGTAAACACCATGCGAAAGCAAACTGCGAAATATAAAATTGAACTCCATCTTAACTTACTTTCTGAAAGTGATGTAGGTGATGAATTAGAATCCTGATTTTAAATAATTTGAAGAAATTAAAAGTCGGGCAAAACCAATAATCGTATTCGCACGTTTTAATCTTTGTCAGGAAATACAATATTTCAATTGGTACTGCGGACAGAAAGTCCATGATGAAATAACTTTTAACATATTTTCTGTAATAACCACAAATTATTTAAATTTGTTTGATTTTTCTGGCGTGTGATAATTATGCGACGTGAATTTTGGCTTATTGTGAACTTACTTAAATACTATTCTTGGGTCTAAGCTAACAACTTTTGTGCACTGATCGAAATATCCAGTGAAAAAGGTAAGGATAATATCGAATAACATGATGAAGTCTATTATCATTAAGTATGGCAATGCCTTCATCCGATCATTGAAATAAAAGGCGCTTAAATAGGGCGTCAGTAATAATGTAGCAAACGTCACTATCATCATGATAATATTCCAAAAGTTTCTGAATTATTTTTCCAAACATATTATACTCTTGTATATTTAAAATAATTAAGAGGACAAAAGGATATTTACCTGAAAGGACTGAATGGATGAATCATGTAAGGGAAATCTTGCAGGTGCTTCGTTATTTCATATCTTATAGCCGTGCTGCTTTTCAAATAGGTTTGCGCATAATAGTGACTGGGGGATACGATGCGTTTTCGCGCCAGCCAACGATTCAAGCGTGAAATAAGTCCTTTCTCTTTGATGAAGCTGTTCAATGGGTCCTCTTTGGGCGAAAATCGACATTTGTGTTTTATAACGGGCTTTGGCTACTCTTAATGGATATATATATTTTTAAAAATCATTTCTAATACTTATGACTGGTTTTTATAAATTTAAAAAATAACCATTTACCGTATCTTCATCTCCTTCTAAGTTAGGTATTAGACCCATTAAATGCATTTTGATGCTACGTTTAATGTTAACTTTAGAATTTCTAAAATGAGGTTATTATTCTACCCGATTGAAATCATAAAAGTAGTCACTATATTGTAGAATCAGGATATAGCTGAGTTTAAATCTTAGGTTAAAAATTTGTGAAAATTTGACGAAAAAGTTGGTTCGCTCTTGTCTTGTATCTCTGTACTTGATCGTATGAAATATATTTGGAATATTTACATATGACTAATGTCAGAACACGAATGTACAAAAAATATCAGATAAAATGTGTTGTAAATTATAACTCTATCCAAATTTATTTAACTAAACTTGCGAATTTATCTCTATCTAAAATTTGTGTAAGAATAATGTATGCTATAAAAAGCTTTTAGGCTTCAAATGAAATATCAGAAAACTACTTGAAAACTTATTTTAACTATATATACTACTGCTAGATGTGATGAAAAATTGATAATACAATTTTAATAATTAAAACAAATTGTTAAAATTTTAAAACTTTGTAAATGTTCGCATATGTATCAAATACTCCCATAGCGATAGGTGGAATGTATAGCTCTTAATTAAAAATGTGTCATTTCATTATAGGGCACATTCAATCAAAAGATTATTCCACTTTACAGGTTTGCAAAGTCCAAGCTATTTTTTTATAGTTTCTCTTAATTCTAGTATGAAAATTTATAATTATTTAAAATATTTAGGACTGAATTTCAAAACAATATTTATAAATAGGTAGTCCGAAAATGAAGAAAAATATGATTCGCTTATATTGAAACTTTTTTTAATATTTATTAAAATGGATTTTTTTCTATAATCCTCAATTAATCGCGTTAACTATTTTAAAAATTTGAAACTTGAAAATATACGTTCAGGCAGATAAGATTTAAGGAATTTAACTGGTTGAATATGGATAGTAGATACACGGTTTATCAGCAAACAATGCTGAATTTCGCTTTTTTATATATTTCTGGATTTAATGTATGTAATTTAATTTTCGAAGTGCTTTCAAGATGGTCATATTATTTTATTTGCACTAATATTATAGTAAACTAATATAACAATTCCAAGAACATTATGATGATATCAGCTCTGAACGCTTATGCTTTGACTGGAGCATTTAATGAGTTTGATGTTTACAAAAAATACTACTAGAAAATATTTAAATATTGTAAAAGAAATAAAACAAGAATATAAAAGACAAATAAATTTTCATTTCGAGGAGACTTGATAATTCGAAAAGGAACGATACAACTAGGTTTACTTTTGTAGAAATGAGGATAATATTATATGAGAAATTTCTGCTTGAGTTACTATTTTTAATTGTTCTCACTATTAATACTTTATATGTTTCATGTAATAAAATTTAATAATAAAAATAGTTTAGTATAAAAAAGCTATAAACTTATTTTCACTTTTATATTATTTTCTCTTTATTTCTTTTCTGACTCTATCTACTTCTGTATAATTTATAATAAATATTGAAAAAAAAATTTGTTTTGAAAAATAGGGGAAATGGGGTGAGATGTAATAAGACGAATCTTCTACGTTTATTGAATTTCGATGATTTTATAGAAGAAGTGTCAGAACAAAACTCGAGACAAGAATAATTTGTTTGAAACTATATGTATTAAAAATATTTAATTAGTCCCGGGGCGTACAAAACTCTTAATACGAGCCTGAAATTCGTTCAAGCAAACCATGATATGAAAAATAAGCAATTTAATTTATTTTTAGCGATTAAATAATTTTAAAAAGTACTTATACTCTTTCTAAAAATCAAACACATAATTGCTCACTAAAATATGAGTTTCAGCGTGAAAACTAGTGAATAGATTAGTGAGGATTAAGTTATATATTCTGTAATTTCTTTATATGCATTGCTACACGATGGTAAATTTAATATAATTATTATTAATGATTTATACCTTATCATTTCAATGATAAAGGCACGGCTATAAAGTATATGAAATGCGTATAAAATTGGAGTTAGATGCTTGAAAAAAAGCATTAGTTGATATGTTATTATAACTTGAACCTGCTTGAACGTTATACACTTTGGACCTTGCACATGCGCTGGAGTGTTGTTGATCGTTGCGAGCTGATTGCCAAATGTGATATATAGTACAGGGGTAGTGTAAAAGTGCAATAATACGGTGGGACCACGAGTGGGACTTGGGAACCGGCATATGAGTGGGAGGAACTCGTTAGAGCGTATAGCGTAGATTGTAGACCTAAAGAGCGTGACCTACAGATCGGTGTCTCCTGTGCTGGCCTTGTGTTGGTGTAACATAATAATAATATCGGTACAGACTGGCGAGCATATATCTACTGCAGGAAGCTGGAATCACATCAAATCAAAACTTCGAGTAAGGTTAGGTTGAGTAAGCATAGAAGATAGAAGATTATTCCGAAAGCCAAATATGGAAACAAGCCGAAAAATTTATGTTTGAAGTGAGAGTGGGTGCGGAGAACAGACTCTGGTGAAACGACGAATGACATTCACAGAAAGTTTTTTAATATGAATTTATAAATTTCACGGGATAGCGACCTAAGATTTTTTATTATTGATGTGTCTAGAATATAATTATTGAAAATGTAAGTAATTTATAATAATATCTTTTTGGTACTTACGCATTTATATAACATGATCAAGAATTTGGTTTGTTAGTCGTGCTAAAAATGAATATTATTTTATATAGTCAAATGAATAATAATTTACATTTTTTCTTTTTAATACTGCAGTTGATTAAATTAAAATAAATAAATTTTTAAATATCCTGAAAATGATAGTAATTTTCATTGTGTCTCAATTTTAGGTATATTAAAATATTTTATACTCTATTTATTTGTATATCTCTTGTGTGGGCTGAAGATTATTATAAACTTCTTGGTGTTGAAAGAACAGCTGATCAACGAGATATTAGAAAAGCATTCAAGAAACTTGCAGTTACAGAACATCCAGATAAAAAAACTGTAAGTTATATTGTATACATGTTTTATTTATTGTTACTTATTTTCTGAATGTTATAAATTTAGGATGATCCAGAAGCTCATGAAAAGTTTATAAAATTGACGACTGCTTATGAAGTACTGAAAGATCCAGATCTACGAAAAAAATATGATTTGTATGGTGAAGAAGGCCTTGACGATTCGAAAAGACGTAGCAACTATCATTCCTATAATTACTATCAAAATAATTTTGGAATATATGATGATGACCCTCAGATAGTTACATTAAATAGGAATGATTTCTGTAAGTTACCAACACTATATGCAATTGAGTTAATACTTGAATTTGAATTGAATTGAATTTTACAATTAATAAAAATTTGTATAAATTAATTTCTTTTAGTTGAAAGTGTGACAAATTCAGAAAAAATGTGGTTTGTTAATTTTTACTCACCACAATGCAGTCATTGTCATCACTTAGCTCCAGTATGGCGTAAGATAGCGAAAGATTTGGAAGGAGTTATTAGAGTTGGTGCTGTAAACTGCGAGGATGACTGGCATTTATGTACTCAAATTGGAATAAAATCTTATCCGACACTACTGCATTATCCACCAGTAATTTTTTTAAATTCACAACATATTTTTCAATTTATATCAATAAGATTTACTAAAATAAATTTTATTGTAGAATTCCAAACAACATATAAAATATAACAATGAAAAAACTTACGAAGATATTATGAGATATGTTTTGGATAGGATAGATGTTGATATACGTGAGATCAGTAAATCAGTTTGGAATATCTTGTTAAAAGGTAAAGAGATAACTGGTAAACCGACATTGGTTTTTATTTGTGGAGAAAGTCGTTATTGCTTTACAAAGGATGAAAGACTAAAGGTTGCAGCTATATTTGTAAGTGCATCTATTTTATATAATATAACGAATAGTTGAAAATTTTTTAAGAGCCTAGAATATTTGATTTAGATGCCAAATGTTTTTTGTTTAAATACATATACTGATACAAATTAAAAAATCAATAAATATAATACCTAAAATAAGTAATTGTAATTATATAATGTCTACAAATAGTAATGTTTATAGGATAAAATTATTGACGTTAGAGTATTTCATTGTGAAGATGACAGTTGTGGAACACTACCTGAATCAGTAGGCATTGTATATTTGCCAACCGAAAGGAATGCAAATTTCAAACCTATATTATTGGATGATATTCTAGAAGTAGAAGATCTAGTCAAGAAAATTTTACATCAATTACCAGAGCCACAAGATATAAATGATGACGAATTTAATGTAAATATTTTTGAAAAATCATTTTTATCAATTATTTAGGAAATAAAAATTTTATAAATTAAATTTTACAGGATATATTAGATGAACTTAAAAGAAAATCTGATGATGGTTGGCTGCTCTGTTTTTATATTGGCCATGCCACTGATTTTGATGTTTTATTAAAGCAATTACCAAGCATATTAAAAGACGTGAATTTAGGTAAGAAAATTTAGTAAAATTTACTAGTACTTATAAATATAATATTAATTATAATCGTACAGCAAAAATTAATTGTGGTCGATATTCGAATTTGTGTAAAAATTTAAATGTCAATCATTATCCTGCCTGGGGTGTTCTAAAACCTGGTGGAGCTTTTGAACTAAGTCATGGAAAAAATACTATGAATGATATTGCTAATTTTGCAAAGAACAGTTTAAAGGCGCAAAATGTTTGGGCTCTTAGTGCTGATCAGATTCATTCGATATTGAAAGGACAAAGTGGTATGTCTGAAATTATCAATGAAATATAAAAATAAAACTATTTTTTATATAAATAATATTCTAATGTAGGTGTAGCATGGTTTCTCGATTGGTATGCACCATGGTGTCCTCCTTGTATGCAATTTCTTCCAGAAGTACGAAAAGCGTCCTTAGAATTTGATTCATCACAATTACATTTTGGAACAGTAGATTGTACAACTCATGCTGATGTTTGTCGACAATATAACATTCGATCATATCCCACAGCTATGCTTGTAAATAGAAGTAACACAATTCATTTTGGAACTAAAAGATCTGCGTCACACATTGTAGATTTTATCAATGAAGCTATAAATCCCACGGGTAAAATTTCATAACAAAACTAAGTGAACAGATTATAAAATTATCAATAGTTTGAAAATATTTTATTTTTAGTATTGCATCTTACAACTAAAAACTTTAATCAAAAACTTGGCAAAAAAAAAGGTAAACATTTATGGGTAGTGGATTACTTTGCACCTTGGTGTGGGCCATGCCAACAATTAGCTCCAGAATGGACTGAAGTAGCAAAAGCCTTTAAAAGTCTTGACTTTGTTAAGATCGCTAGTGTTGATTGTGATGCGGAACTATCAATATGTCAGGCACAAAATGTACGAAGCTACCCTACTATTAGGCTTTACCCAATAGGTAGTGAAGGTTTAAATTCAATAGCGTAAGTGTAATTATATTAGTTAAAATTATTTTTAAAAGTAAAGAGCAAATTTTTAATTATGATAAATCTTTTTATTTATGATATAAAGGTTGTATAATGGACAGAGAGATGCCATATCATTAAAGAGATGGATCGCCCAATTTTTACCAGTAAAAGTTTTAGATCTTAATGATCATAATCTAGAAACAACCGTATTAAAGACTGATGAGATAGTTTTAGTTGATTACTTTGCGCCCTGGTGTGGGCACTGTGTTGTTTTAGAACCCCAATTTGCAATTGCTGCTCAAGTGAGTGACCTTGATACATTTATTATTCCATTAATTTATTTATTTCAAAATTAATACTTATGATAAACTATGTGATGTAAAAATGATGTAAAAATATTTCATTTATAAAGAAATAAAATTATGTCTGTTTAGATGCTGGAAGGAAAAGTAAAGCTTGTAAGATTAAACTGCGATCATTATCGCTATTATTGTGGACAAGCAGGAGTTCGAGCATATCCTACACTTTTATTGTACTCAAAGAAAATTCATCGACAAAGTTTACAAAATGGTGTAAAGATTGAAAGTGTAATAGCAGAAAGTATTAGAGATGAAGTATTAGCTCTGTTACCAAAAAGGGTAACAAAAGGCCACGATGAATTGTAATAAAAATATATTATATAGGTGCCTTAAATATATGTACGTGTTGTAGAACAATACCAATCAAAGTGGATATTAAGGCAATATTAGCCAAAGTAGAATATTTAATACATTAATTATGTATACTAGGAAAGCAGATGTGATATTTTTAAAATAATTTTTGTGTTGGGAAAAAAGTTTATTATAGGGTCCATAAACATAATTGAAATAAACATCGAAACATAGTTAAATTTTTATACTTATAAAATAACTTTATAAATGCAAGATAGTTTCTTTCTTCTAGAAAATAATGCTTTCCTAGTGCATTAATAGGCAGGCTTTTAGCAAAGATTTTTTAAAGTAACTGTTCTTTGATATGTAGAGAGAAATTTTAATGATCGGCTGAATTATTTGAACAATTTATTTCTACTTAATCATATTGACCCTACTTTTCATATAATGTAAAATATAAATATTTAAGTAACTAAGCTTAAAAGACCTCATAAAAAAAGAATTATATTTTAAATAGTGCGTGAATTTCAGTATCATATTTTTTATTAAGATCATTTTTCAGCTTTTTAAAAATACTTTTTTAATTATTAAGAAGCATTCCAAAAATCTTTTTCGAAAGTTTTTACATTTCTGCATTTATGTAAACTTGTAATCCAATATCATCAATCTCATTAATTAAGAGAATAATCAATATTCTATTATATTGTATATTAAAAACGAAATGGTATTATAATAATAAATTTTTATATGGCAGAAAATCTTATGTTGAATTTTTGTACATAGTGGTCACATTATTAAACTTTCTTTGTAATATGTGCAGACAACCGAAGATTCATCGCATTCCCTAACAATCAAAAATATACACAATCATTTTGATTGACAATAATGATAGTGTATTATAATTTTTGTATTGAAACTTATTTAATTTATACAATTTATAGAATTCCGTTAGGATTATACATTTTAATTGAATGTGTTGAATTTCTTTTTTATTCTTATTTTAAGAATTTCTATGTTATTAATTTATTTAACAAGCCTAAAATCATGAGATTATCTAAATTATTAATGAAAATAGGATTAATTTTTCTTTTCAATAACTTCTGTTTTGCACTGTTTTTATTCAGTTTAGCATATTTTTATATACGTATATGTACATATTTTGATATTTTAATGATGTCTTTAGAGTTTGAAAGTTGAGCATTTTTGAAAGTTACAAATTAAATAATCTAATATTAAAACAAAAACCAATTATTAATAAATAAAAACAAAAACTAATAAATTTCAAATTTAATAATGAAATGACTACTATAGTGGTTTAACTGAAAATATTTTTAACTCTGCAAGAAATTGGCATGACTGATTTTTTAAAAATATAGTGATTATTGCAATAAATTAGTTTTATATGATTTATATAAAAAAAAAATTAATGTTTTAGTATCAATTTATTAACCTGAAAAAAATATTATTTTGGAAATATATCGTTTTGTATTTATGATCTCTTGCTTATCTGAACCTTTTATATTTTATCCTTAACATAATATTTTCCAATAAAACTGATTCTACATTCAAATTTTTTAAATTTATAAATACCAAAACTTTCCGTAACCATAAGATTAGACCTAGTTACTGATACAGAATTTGCAGTACTATTTAGGTGGAAATAAAGCTGTTGTAATATACCAGGATCTTCTTTATAGGAGCTGTGTGACACTAAGATTGTTAAAATTTCTGGATTCAATTTTTTAAAAAAACTTTTGGGCAATTAAACATTACTAATACGTAAATTTGACTTATCGGCAACTTCAATTTCATATAAATTAAATGAAACATCCAATATTTAAAAAATGTATCCTTTTGTTTTAAAAAAAATATGTTCTTTTACAAATAAGTTGTTTAAGAAAAATTGTCAATAATAAAATTGCCGTTTCGTAGAGATCTATGCCAAATCCGTACATAATCAAAAAAACCAACATAAAATTTCTAGACGTTCATTTCATTAGAAAATTGTTGCTTGAAGTGTTATTCTGGCTACGAATTTTGTAGCCAACGAGCATTCTTCTAGATACACGCACGTACGTATATCAAATATAATTGAAGGAAGTACTAATTGTAAAGAAGAAAGTATACCGAAGTATACCGTATACGTATATGCAGGATGTGAGAGATGTTAGTACCTGTAAAAAAAAAGCTTCACAAGACTCATTTTTGAGGTAATTAGAGTTGCCTACCTCAATCTGGACCAAATGCGTCAGCCACATTTGATTGCCTCTCCTTGTTCTAAAAAATTATACAGTGGCGATGGAAAATTTTCAATTTTATGAGCATTAAAAAATGAACGCGGAAGCGCAATTTTATAAAATAATATCGCGTGTGTATCAATGAAATTGCTCGGTAATTATCTGCAAAGATTTAGATCCACTCTTAAACATATTACGTAAAAAGGAAGTCGTAAATATCATTTTAAAAATTATGTTTATGCATTATGTGTCTATATAATAATTTTGTCTAATATAATATTTATACTTTAGAAGAAAACCATTTTTCGGCGACGGTGAATCCGAGGTTCCATAGACTCCCGGGGACCCTTTGTTTCCAATTACACTGGTAATCAGTACATAAAAGAGCTGCGTATATGCACGTTATATTGTTATATTGGAATTAATAGATACAATGATAGTAAACTAACAAATATCTCTATAGGTCCTTCAGTCTTTGTAAAATAATACAATTTCATTACGTAATAACCATCAGACTATCTCCGTTGAAAATTACCCTCGTAGAATCTAAAATAAAAAAAAAAAAACTACTACTAAAGAATCAAAAATAAAAAATAACCAAGAAACTATGGTTAGCAAAGGACAATCTGTCTGTCCCCGCC
Organism: Sycobia sp. Sy_11; assembly: GCA_018907035.1. Taxonomy (NCBI): domain Eukaryota; kingdom Metazoa; phylum Arthropoda; class Insecta; order Hymenoptera; family Epichrysomallidae; genus Sycobia; species Sycobia sp. Sy_11. The sequence goes on along the minus strand of JACCIC010000005.1, from coordinate 1,938,079 downwards.
ACCTGTTAGATTCGGAAGATTTGGTGGCGGGCTCGGTCAGATTGTCCTTCGCTAACGATAATTTATTGGTTATTTTTTATTTTTCAGTAGTATAAAGTTTTTGTTTCAGATTCTATTGGAGGTGATTATAAACATGCTGTATTATTTTATTAACACAGTAAGTTTAGTTTACAACGGACGACATAAGTACAATTGTAATTTTTATTGTACAGTAAATTAAGAAATACGAGATATAGTATTTTCTAATTCGTTTTTTCAATCGAATATTCGCGTCATGCGCGTAATTTTGAAATATCACGCAAACATATTTTTTTTTTTGAAGATCGCTCGATATGACGGTTATATATAAGTATATTTGAATTCGTGCAGTCGAGGGCACCCTTTCGTCTTGGGAAATATATACGTAGGTCTTATCGCTATACTATATACAGAAATAATTCAGGAACTGCTGTATAATTCGTTCAATTAAAATTAATAATGCGCGCAGAATAATCGTGGGATATTACGAGATAAAAATTTGACATTGATCTATCCTCATTATGTGCGAATAATAATAATAGTTATATGTTTTTTCTGAAATCGCGAATTAACTTGCGCAATATATAAAAGCGTAGAGAATTTTTGCGAAATTCCAGATCTGAATTCGTGAAACTACAAAACGCCCATGCGTATGCCGCTGTACAGGCGCATTGTATACAAGCGCCGAGCCACTCGCGCAATGGCGAAAGTCGTAAAATCTTCCACGAAAACTTTCGGGGACCAATTTAGCGCGCGCTCGCGGCCACTATTCCGACGATTTCACGTGAAAAATAAAAAAAAAAAAAAACCGCGACGATCGCGCCGGGTAGGGCGGGGGAGGGGCTGCAGTTTTCTCCACGACGCCTTGTAAATTGTAAGGGCGCGTTAACGCTCCCCCCCCACTTGGATTCTCGCGCGAAGAAAAAGGAAAAAAAAGTCGAAGAAAAGGCGAAAAAAAAAATCGGCAAAACAATGGGCATGTAATGTACGACGGCGAAGGGAAAGCGCGTCGGATGCTGAGCGCGTCTAGATAGTTCCCGCAAAGGTACCCGCAGAACCCCCCCCCCCTCCCGCCGCCGCAGGTGTAATATAGCTTCCGCCCTCGAAGCCGACGTTCAGATATTATACTCATATATCTATCTATACATATATAGGGAGAGAGAGATATTTTCGTTCTTTCGTCAACAAGTTTTATTGTTTTCGGCGGGGACAGTATATATGGTCGGCGCAGTGCGCGCTCTCCGGGAGGGGGGGGGGGCAGAGGGCCGTTCCTCGGCGGGGACGCGTACCTGCGAGATTCCGTAGCTGCGGGACCACAGAGGCATGTCTTTATGTATAATTTTTTTTTTTGTCCCCTCATCTTTTGCGCGCATGAAACGGACAGGCAGGGAATGACGCGAGAAATTCGAGCTCGGAATTTGGAAATCGGTTCAGGTGGGTACGAATTGTATTAAACCGATGCGATAGTTTTTTTTTTTTTTTTTTTTTTTTTTTTTAACGTTGACAGATGTGAATTGAACGAGGCCTGGAATTTTATGGTGAAAAAAAAATGTAGAATAGCATACGCGTATGTAGGTGAAAATGAAGGGATGCGAAAGAAACACGTTGGAATTCCGTTCATCATGAAAGCCTCCCATGTAAATCACAATGATTTCATTGCACGTATATATATATATATATATATATATATATATATATATATATATATATATATATACGTGCTTCGGTCGATGCCTACCTTGTTCCTGCGCATAATCCTGAATTTTTCCGGATTCATTTCAATCAAAGCCTCAAGAAATAAACCTCTTTTTCGCGACTCCAAATCGACAAAACGAACGGCCGTTCTGACGAAATTTTTTCTAACGCGCGCGAATATATTTGTCAAAAATTATGCGCTTTTACTTATTCCGATTGACGCGAGATTATCAACATAAATATAGTATACCGACTGAATTTTTACAAATAATATAACGCATCGATAAAGTCGAAACGATTGTGCTAATTCATACAGAATAGAAACGAAAAAATTTCTAGTTCAATCAAAATTTTCTTATAAATTTATAAATAAAGATTATACATAAGATAAACAACAATTTATTTCATCACAACTTTCCGTATATAAACGGACCAAAAAGACATTGTAATTATAATTTCTATAATTTTGCATAAATAAAAGCTATTAGTGCTCTTACAAAACTGAAAGGCATGCTTACTAAAAGTAACTTATGTATAGATTATGATGATGTATAAATGGGAATAATGTAAAAAGCTTATTTCGTATTAATTCAGAATTTGCAGTAATGCAAGGAAATAATTTAATTTTAATTATTTCGTGATTTGTGTGTGTGTGTGTGATTCGAATTTATATCTAGAATTGTATCAATTAAAATAGCCATAAATTGTTTGTTTCTTTTTTTTTTAAAATTAAGTATACATTCTGCACCTGACTTTTCGAAGAAAAAAAACAAATTCAAGGCAAAGAAGCTTTACACGAACCCGTCTCTTCAAAGGTATATATCAATTATGAATTAAAGCTCGAGTTAATTTAGATCCGTGAAATATCTGATTACCTAAGCAACTCTAAGAATTTCATAAAATGTCTTCGTCCGAAAGTACACACTAGCTCTTGGAGATGGGAGACCGTATAGTCCTAAGACTTTACCAGGGATTATTTTCAAGAAGATCAGAGCTACATTTAATCTGCTACCATAATCCGAAGTAATTCGTCGTCCATACGGGTCGGAGCATATTTTTGTGAATGATAAGAAAAAATCTTTTGACCTTGCATAAGTAAAAATATCGCTTGATATATCTTATTATACATTGGTTTTGTTCATATTCCATTTATACGAAGTGTGTAAATTTGGACTTGTCAGGTAAGCGTTCATTTACATCAGTTTAGAAAACAAAAATGAATCTTTATAGAGAAATGAATGAAGTAAAGGCAATGATCAGAAATCAATCTTTATCGAGGGCATCTCTTATATTTTTACATTCATTAGCGTAAAAAAGCCAGCCCAAAGTACGATAACGTCATATATGCTTATTGCTTATACTTTTATTTATTGGAAAGACTTAATGGCGCTTGCACGTCAACAGTTAAAATTGTTAAAATTAAACCATGTTATAATTATATATACGTTCTATTATATTTCTATTTTTAATGAAAATAATTTCAGCTCAGTTATTTAGTGAAGGCTCTGAATAACTAAAATTTTTAAGCGGCATTTGGATTATGCTTCCTTAACATTATCAGTTTGACACGTCTTCAAACTGTAACAAATCTTTTTGCCGGCCATTAATAAACCAATACAATACAATTATGCGATGTCGGTTAAACTATACTTGTTTAGAAGCATTCCCGTACAAACTGAAATATTAAAATCCAAGTGAATTTTGTTACTCAACGATAAACTAATTCCTTGGTCAAAAAATTGTATTCCTCATCTGCATGACGTCCAATCCAAAATTTTAGTAATTTCGATCTTTTCCGTTACAAAATTTGTTTTTAATCGTCTCCGTTCAAAATTCGAATTGGACTATCTTTCGTACAAAAACTCGAGGATCAAACGGTCCCCATTCTCAAATTCGAGTTGTAATCTTGTTCGCGAAGAATTGCAAATGAGTACGATCTTCGTTGAAAATCTGTGCTTGTATCTTCTTCCTCAAATCTTGGAGTTGGTATCGTCTCTATTCGAAATCTGATCTGAATTGGAGTCTCTTATGTTCTACAAAAGCTAGAATTGGAATCGTCTCTATTTGAAAGTATGGGCGACCGAGTTTATTGTGGTATTGAAAGATTTAGAGCCAATATATATATATATATATTTAAAACGACGAAAGGTCGGGAAAGTTTCATTTCACTTGGAATGGACGGTAAAACGATCGGAGGCCGGGGGTCTTCCTTAAAACTCATCCTCCTCGCCACTCCTCACTTTATTATATCTATCGTATTATTCGGTTCTCCGCAGAAATATCGAACACTAAACTGCGGGCGGGGGGAGGGGGCGTAGTATGCAGCTAGGGTAGGGAGATGGGCCACGGGATCGAGAAGGCGCCTAGACGCGCGTTTACAGGGAAACTGTCCGTCATCGTCGCCGCAGATTTTGGCCTCTGGTCAACGTCGTATATATATATATATATATATATATATATATATATATATATATATATATATATATATATAGCTCTCTCGGTCGAAACCTCTCCCCCTCCCGCGCGCACAAGGTGCAGCCACGGCTTTGACTTCCCGCGGCGCGGCGCGTTCCTTTCTCTCTATAGACGGCGTCTCCTTTCTTCCCCTCTCTCTTATACGTATCCATACATATATATATATATTATATACACATACAGGCGCGCAGCGGAGTCACACTGACGCGCGCGCATATACACACGCACCTGCGCTGCGCGGGGCAACTCCTCCTCCTTCTCTTCCACCTCAGTTCTCCCCCCCCTCCCTCTTTCTCTCCCGCTGTCTTTGTCCCTCTCTCGCCGTCCCTCTCTACCGCGCGGCGGCGCGGACGCCATTTTGCGCCAACCGCGTTCTCCGGCATATTCTCGTAACACGCGGCTCCAGCGTCAGGGCCGCCTCCGTGACGACGCGGCTCGCCGTCCTCGCTCGCGCATCCCCCCCGGGCCGTGTCGGCCGCTGGTCTCCCTCGTTCGCGCCGTCGGCGACAGTATCAACTCGGTCGCTCGTACGCGCTCGGTCCCGCGGCCACCCACGCGCGCGTATCGCCCAGCCTGCGGATTTATATATCGATATATATATATATATAAATATACACATGTATTTACGTGTATATAAAGAGAAGGAATAAAAAGTAAAAACGCGACGTATCGCCGCGCCAAGTAGTATCTGGGGGGAGAGAGAGAGAGAGAGAGAGGGAGTGTGTGTTGAGCAGGATAGTCGAGCGCGAGGAAGCCCCGTTATCGCGCCTTCAGTCGGTAGCCAGACGGGCGCGCGCGCGCGCTGCGATCCTCTACTCTAATATACGTGCGCGCAGGTTTTTTACCTATATATATATATAAATCCAATGCGCGTGTTGTTGCTCCTGTGTGTATTCGCGTATATATATATATATGTTAAGCTATAGTCGCGACGATGACGATCGGAGTCACCGGCTGAGGCGTCCGCACCTGTTTATATGTAAATAATATATATATATTTATTACTGTGTTTCGTGTGGTGCCATCATCAGCTGTATCCCGCAGCCTGCGTCAACCCCGGGATCTTCGAGAGGATCGACTGGAAGGGAAATAGAGAGAGAGAGAGAAAAGGCGCGTGGATGGCGTAGTGCGCGTGTACGTACGTCGTAGGAGGAAGAACGATGCTGGATCACCGACGATAGTTCGGCGTTCGCTCGAGCTCCCACAAAACGCACTCGCCTCTGGAACGGCGCACGCAGCCGCAGTTTTCGAAGATCGTCGGGACGTGAGTATATGTTACATAAACATGGAACGAGCGTTGACTTTATGGAACTTGCGCGGTTGTTGGGATCTATACCGTTATCGCTACATATACAGATGTACAATGTACGCGCGCATAACCGATTTTCGGCGCGACGCAGGGATATCGAGATCGACGGCGGGATCGGAATTATACGTAGGTGTATCCTCGTTTAATGTCATCGCTTACGATGTGAGTAGACTCGGACAACGGGCCAATCGCTCCGGCGCTGAATTTGTACGGGCTCCATGGATTATAAAAGGCGCGACTCGGCGGCGAACGCGGTGAAAGACCGAGTCTGCCATCTCCAGTCACCCGTCCCCGATGATTTAATACAAACTGTGTCACAACTACCTCGCTCGCGGCGTCGTCCGAGCTGCGCGTAGAATTGTCGAGTCCGATCCCCGGGCTGTGCAGTCTCGCGCCTTTTGGGATATGGCACGCTGCACAATATCGCCGTTAAAGGATTATACGATTGAAGTTTTATCGTACTTTGATCGCGGAGCTTCGGAACGATCCTTAAAGCATGCACATATGTGTATGCATGCGCGCGCGTGTTTCGTGGTATATATATATATGTATGTATAGCAAATGCGAACGAAAGTATATATACTACGTGTATGAGTATGTATGAATGGAAAAAGGATCGGTACACACACACACACACATACATTGAGTAAGGCTTATAAAAAACTAGATATATATATATATATATATATATATATATATATATATATATATATATCTGACACGCAGGCGAAAGTAAATGTTATGATAATAAAAAAAGTTAAAGTTCTTATCTTTACCGGGTGTTAGAAACGCATTCACATGCACATATAGGTGTCGTAATGATTTCGTTTCCTTTTACTTTTTCGCCTACTTAGAAACAAATTGTTTCGTTCTATTATATACGTTAACGTTTTAAATTATATATAGTTTGGCATTTGATATCTATATAATTTCATTCGAATTAAAAAAACCTTTAATTACTGGTAATAAATTTATGCCCCGTACAATACTGCATCGGATAAATAATTCAACTTTGCTTTTAATATTACGATAATTGAATTTAAAAGTCGATTAAAAAAATTATAATACTTTTCTAAAAAAAAACGTTTTAAAATTATTTACGGCTTTTCTTCATTTCTGTTTAGTGTTTAATCATTTTTACTGTAACTGCGTCGCATAACTTTAATCGTACCCAACTGAAATGCCGAAATAATATCGTTCCAATTCTATTTTTTCAGAAAAAAGATTTGTAAGCTCAGATTTTGAAAGAACGTCCAATTGAAATAGTACAATACCATTGAATATTTTCCGTCGAAATAGACTTGATAAAAAATTCGAGCTGAAATTTTTACGAAAAAATTAATATCATCATTAAAAATTTGAATTGTCGCCTTCCCCGTACCCTGACAATTGAAGTCGAAATTGTTTCCATTAACAAAAAAAAAAAAAAAAGCTGAAAAAAAACACCCCATTACGATTGACCATGCAGTTGATTATTGTCGTACGCATAACGTAATTACCCGTCGTCTCGAATACACGTAGAATGAATCAGTCGAAGCTCCATGCCCCGGGGGGCAACGCGTAAAAGCGAAAGACTGCCTGGATGTCTCAACAAATGCGTAAAATTTACCAGAAATTCGTTTGAAAAATTTCGAGCTTTCTCAAGAACGTCCGATTTAGCCGAACGATCGAAGCGCGCGCGCGCGCACATGCACACGTATGATTTTCCTAATCGGCGGGTAAATCCGTCGATCAGCCGGACGGTAGTAACGATCGTTGTATAAAGTTGATCTTGGCTCGGACACGACGACGCCTATCTACCAGGGTGGCATTTACCTCTGTAAGCACCCTTTCTCTTTATATTGCATATATATATATATATATATATATATATATATATATATATATATATATATCGTACGACTCCAAAATCACAACTTGTACTTTCATCCGGGGAAAGTGAGAGAGCCGCGAGATCGCCTCTCGTCTCAACGGGTTCGCCGAATAAAACTCCCGTACGGTTAAGCGCAGGTCACGTCGTAGATCTGTATTATACACATAACATAAAGTATACGCGCGCGCTTTTCTCGAATTAAAATAACAGAAAACACGCACTGTATCCTGTATATGTGCAGGCGCATACCGAGCAGTCCCGCACGCAGCTCACAATGTGCCCCGCATTTAAATTTACCTTACACGCGGTGAAGGCACGCTAGGCCTCCACAAGACAATCGATCCACGCACTTATCTCTCTCTCCTCTCTCTCTCTCTCTCTCTATATATATATATATCAATACACGAATACTTATATACGAAACAGCTCTCTAAATCCGATCGCTCTCACGCACGTTCCCACAGACAAGGGGAGCGGCGCCCTGCCCCGCGGGCACGTGTAAGCGCGCGCACACGCGCAGCTTCGCAGGAGGAGGAGGAGGAGGAGGAGGAGGAGGAGGACCAGAGGCAGCTTCGTCGTCGGCCGGTCCCAGCGCGCCGCGCCAGGATGGGCTCGAAGGTGGAGTACCTCGAGCCGTCCCACGCTTACGCGACGAGCTACATCAGGAACTCGAAGGCGATAGGCGTGCTCTGGGGCGTATTCACGATATGCTACGCGATCATCGGGGTCGTCGCCTTCATCACCCCCGAGTGGCTCGGCGATCTCGAGCACGAGAATCCCGGGAGGTTTGGCCTGTGGATGAGGTGCAGCTTCGCCGGTAGCGGTGAGTTATGTATACTTCCCGCGGTACCGCGCCGTATATACGGATATCTCGGGGGGTTCGACCTATCGAAGTCGCGTTTATCTTCGGAACCGGAGTTCGGTCGAATTTCGCCAAGGTGCGTAAAGAGCGCAAAAGGACCATGTAGTCTTTGTAGTGTCCGGGCCGTTATCGTAAGCAAGAGAAGTTTCATAGGCCAGAGCAAAGGATCCGGGACACCGGAGTATTCGACTTGGCAAGAATTTTTTTGAAACCGGATATTCTATAAGAATCTGAATGTACTTTTATGCAGATACGTTTATTTTTGCTTAAAATATCTGATAGAAGATCAACGATTTCAAATGCCCTTCGGTTAATTGGATCCTATGAATGAAACGTTACAGATTGTCGAATTGAACATGCTTTATTGCAAGATGAACGCGTAGAACAGATTTCCTGTGCATAAATCAATGGATTAGTGTGGTAGTTTGCAAACCGTTGCAAACTGATACACGCGCTAGACTGATATATATATATATATATATATATATATATATATATATATACATATAATTATTTTTGTACCTTACATGTCATTTAATTTTAGATAATTTTTTATAATCTGTCATTTCATTGCAATTATTGTTTTGGAGCGAAAGGTCAAATTCAATTATTCATTCAAATGTACTTTCTTGTTCGTCTGACTATTTACGTCTCGTCTGATTTGCAAAATTGAACAGCATTAACACTTTTACAATACGCCATAAACTATTTTACTGTATATTCCGTCTGATCTTGGCACTGATGCAGCAATATAGAATCTGATTAGATTTCTCCATTTCTGTTGGGTCTGTTATTAGGATCTGGCAGGCTAATTACGTGCAAAAATTTAGTTTACATAATCGTATCAGGATCCGATCACATTTTATTCCGTATCTATTATCGGACTCAAGCAAGAAACTGATATTATTAGCTTCTCATCCGTACATCACGTTTTTGTTCGGATTCTAGTAATAATAAACTCAGCTACAGATTCTCGTATGTATATAAAACTAGTTTTTTTCTATTGCGAATCCTAATTGTCTCAAATCAAATTTTTCAGTAAATAATTCTTTTTTTTTCTTTTTAAACATATTTAAGTGTATATTTTGGAATAAACTAACAAAATTTAGTGAGCGTCCAATATATTTTTACGTAAATTTAAATATTTAACTATTATCCACGCGAATATAATAAATAGTTATTTTATTTCGCTCAAGAAAACGTCCACCAAATCGGGATTAGACTCGGGGTAATAGAACCTTCCAAACCTCTGCTTTGGAAACTATAAGTTCTTGTCTGCATATGCGCACTTATACGGATTAAATATATATATATATACATAACAACTGGATTGTATATAGAAAGCGCGGACTGTGCGATATTTTCTAAAACACTAGCGACGAAATCCTATTAACTTTTCAATAAACATCAGTAATATTGAATTAAATTCGATATATAATATGAAAAATCCCATTTTGCCATTACTTTATCCTTACCAAAATTTTCAAGATTTCATATATAAGGAGGAGCTTTTAGCTTTTTGGCGCAGAATACTTTACATGCGCGTTCATTCGAATGCTATATATATATATATTATTAACTTCCCAAGCCAAAATGGTGCCATGCCGTAAAAAATTAACGGGTTGATTCACTTGTACATGTCACAAAAAACGATAAAACCGCGGGATTTTCGTATCACGGATGATTTGACATTGTCGTTAACTGGCGACAATTATAAACGCGTATATATATATTTTTTTGACAGATCGATGTATCTCCGACAAATTCAGAAGCCAAAAAAAAAAAATAGAAAGGGGATCAATTCCCGACCGATTACTGCCCGTTAATTCTTGGAATATATACATATATATATATATATATATATATATATATATATATATATATATATGTATATGTATATGTATAATGATATGTATATGTCTGTATTTGTGCCAAAAAAAAAACACAGCCGCACCGAACCGGTCGCCGAAGAATTCGGTCTTTGCGCTAAAAGCTCGTTTTTTGTGTGACGTTTTTTTCCCCTCAATATACGTCACTCGCTATGTCTTATACATGCTCGCCAGTTTCACGTACGGTGATCTTACGAAAAGCGCTATTTTCTGAGGCAATAAATTTAAGCCGTTTTCAGGGAATAATGCATCTATATATATATACATGTTTGAAGAATTAATGTATAGACAGTGATTTGTTTTTGCTCTTGTAAAGAGCCAGAAATACATGAGATTTTACTTTCTTTTTTTTTCTTTCTTTTTTTAAGAGACGTGACGAGCCAGCTGTAATAATCCGAATTCGATATCGGAACGGCTTTGCAGACGATTGCAGATGCTAAAATGTTAATCTGGATTTCTATCAAGTTCATTTGCAAATTGGGCGAGAAGCCGAATCAGTTTTACGCGCAGAAAATTAATTTCATTTCGTAAAAATGAAACGAAATCGATGGTCGATGCGCGTTGCTGGTGCAGGCTTATAGTTTCGAAATATTTACGGCGCTCCGCGCATCGGGTTTCGATGGAGAGTTACTTTGCAAGTAAAAAATTAGCCAAACTCGTTAAATCCTCTCGTTTTTCCTTTCCTTCGAAAGTCTGCGCGAATCGCGAATTAACGGATAAAAATCTAGAAAAGTTATAAACCACTGTGTTCTTCTTTTAATACAGTCGATAAATAATACACGCAGAATTTATACGTATAGGTATTTTTGCCTACAAAGCTGGTTGAAATGCATTTATTAAATTTTGTTTTTACATATTAGCATTACTCGAGCAATAATACCCTATATTAACTCTGTATCTTCTGTTCTTATATAAATCATTGGCTTATCTATTGACAATAGTTTGGTTTTTGATAAGATAATATAATCTGATATACATAAATCGGTACACGAAATGAAAAATTAACAACTGGGAAGTGAATTATTTTTTAATTTTACTTTCAGATACAGTTATTCATTCGAGGTATACTTTATGATAAAGACCGAAAAAATGCTTGGCAGTTTTTTGTTTTCACGCGTCTTTATGCTGTAATAATTGTTTTTCTTTCTTCATGAATTATAGAGGGAACCTCTAAGTTTGAAGCTCTGTTTCGCGCCTTGATGAAGTTAGGGCACCGGTGAGAAGTTGATCTCTTTCATTAAAAGTATATGTATATATATATATATATAGTCCACATTTCTAATTTGCACACGTTCGTATCCATGACTATATTTTCCTTTAAATAATAGCTCCGTTACAGTAGTCGAGCTCGTAATGGTTTTCCAAATAATAGCGTATTTGTATATTAAATTCAACAATAAGAATACATCGAGAAATCTACCGTTTGCCAATAAAAATAGAAGCGCGATTGACGTATATGATGCATTGGAGAGTGAAACTCGCTTGCGACGCACCGAATTTCTCGTGGCGCGAAACTGAGATATTCAAATTCGGGCTCGGATCCCAAGACGGCTTCGACATTCAGCGCAGCCACTACTTCGTCTATTAATGCAAATTTTTCTCTTCGCCCGTATTTGATAATATTCGAGAGCCTCGACCGTTGGAAAGTGTAACGTCGCGGAATTTTTGCCGGATCGCGTTCAGTTCAGCCATCGGCGAAATGCCAAACATACAAAAACAAAAAAAAACAAAAAAAAAAAAAAAATCGCGAGCTAATTTCGTCAATGTCGTCCAATCGCAGGCGAGCTGGTCGAGGAGTGCGTCGGCCGCCTCGACGACATGTCGTCGATCGCCAACGTGCCGTTCAGGGCGAGCACGATCCTGGTCGCGATCGCCGTGATAATAGCCGTGATCTCGATCCTGGCCATGGTCCTGTTCTTCTTCTGCCGCGGCACCACCGTCTTCTACGTCTGCGGCTGGCTGCAGATCGTCTCCGGTAAGTTAGTTCAATTTTGCATGTACATTTATGCGTATATATATATATATATATATATATATACTAAATTTAAAAAAAGTTTAATTATATATACACACGCACATATATATAGAGATACTTTATTTTTTGCACACGCAAATGTGATTGAGCATCAGGACATTAAATCAAGCGTGTCTAAAAGATTTTGTACCGCGCGATTTTTCCGTATTTTTGCATAGGTTGCCGCGTGCTCGGAATATCATTTCGGGCAACGACAAATGTCCCCCCCATCTTTTTTTTTTAATGTAAAGCGTTTATCGTAAATACATCTAAATCGCGGAAATATATGAGTGGGGATCTATAGTCGAGGGTTTGATTTTCAAGTTTTTCAGTTTAGGTTCATGATGAAATTGTTTTTTTTTTTTTTTTTTTTTTTGAATCTTTGAAAATAACTAACATTTATTGGTTATCGATTTTCATTGCTTTTATTCGAATGTTTCTTACGATTGTGTTTTCTACTTTTATACGTAAAAATACGCAGGTATACAGGCTGTACAATTTACATACTTGATTGCGTTCGCGCTTGACAGCAGAGCTGCAGTGCGCAAAAATATTTCTTTTTCAATATCAGTGTATATATATATATATATATATATATATATATATATATATATATATATATTTATAGAATTTCGAGAGAAAACAAATAAAAATTTATATCCTTCAGCGAATCGTTCGGTGCGCGGGTTTATTATAGAAAATGCTGCAGTATTCTATATAGATATAGCTTATATAAGAAGGGGAATCGCGAGAGAAAACTTCCATACTTCAGGCTTGCTGTAAAATATAATCTTTTATTCGTTTTCAATACCAAATCACCTCGCTCTCTCTCTCTCTCTCTCTCTCTCTCTCTCTCTCTCTCTTATGCGCGAAGCGAGGAGAAAACGCTCTGAGAGCTCTCGGTCATATATATATATATACACGTATGTGTAAAATTACGCGCGGAAAGTGCAGAGCGAATACTCGATTGGTTTTTTTATACACACAAACATATATATATATATATATATATATATATATATATATATACATTAAACCCGTAAAAAAGAAAATCGCGACACGCGAGAGGGTTGCCAGGAAAGTGCACGCGGAAAAACCGCGGCAGGTTCTGGCCGTATACTATGGCGGAAGCGCGTGTATATATATGCCTCCAACAGAGCATCGGGACATAATTCTTCGGGATTATATACATTGGAAAGTCAGTGGCCAACGATCGTCCAATTATCCGGTGAAGATAAGGGGCGCCGCGATTCCGCAACGTCCACAGTGCAGCGCATTACGTCACTCATGCACGGGCTATGAACCTATATATATATACTTGCAAATCATTGCAGAGGACGTTTATGTGCGCTCCCGCGGGATTCCCCGCCCGCCATCCCTTCATTCCATCTTCGCCGTGACAACTTTTTCCCATGATGGGGTTGCGCGTGCAGCGGAATGTTATATATATATATATGAAAGAGACCGCCTTTTCTAATTGCCGACCGCGCGGTGGTCGTGGGACTTTGCTGAATTTATGATGGATGAAAAGAGCGCCCATGAGGCTGCCGGCGGGGTAGGGGGAACGCCATTGTGAAAAATCGAGTCATCTATTAGAGCAGACTGCGCAATTGTTTCAATTATATGTGGAAATATACGCAGTCTGGCAAGTCGTCCGGTGATTTTGTTCTTAATGAAAAGTTGACATACTGAATAATTGGTACTGACTTTATAAGCATTACAAAATTTTAATTTTTTTCAGCTCATAGATTTTTAGTAGACGAAGAACTAGCTTGTAACGATTGGAATTTATGCACGCGTATATTCTCATTGTTTTGAATGCACATTTTATCTATATATATATGTATTCCTAGTTTCGTAAATGATTTTATAGAAACTTTCATCGCAGTATTACCCATCGCGCGGTTTGTAACGACGATGTACCGCAATATATAGATATATATATAGAAGTTAAATGATGACGTTTTGTAACTGTTAAAAGCAGCCTTTGTACATCGATAACTACTATATAAGTATATCTTGGCTTATTTTCCATCGTGTCATCATTTCCTATACATTATACAGATAATGCGCACTCATTTGTTTATACACTTTTATACAGACATGTACCGATGAATCGTAATTACTGATTTCGACATGGTTTATTAACTCGAGTCGTTGACGATCAGCGTTTGCCTAACGCGCGCTCATACTTTTTTTCTTCTCTTTAAGCGCATTTATCGGGGAAAAAAATGGTAACATTTCACGCAGTATTTACAGTTAAGTTCAATAAGGAAACAAACGCTTTTACAATACTGACGAAATTAGCGGTGCCGTTAACGCAACGATATGGCGTAGCCATACGTGAAAATATAGCAACTGAAACAAATAGTATTTAATTCTTTTATATATAGAGTTATAATCGTAAGAACTCTCGCATAGCAACTTAGACGCTATTTTCTCAGAAGAATTTTGTGAGAAAAACTTGAAGGATCTATCGGATCATTTGTGTTCTTACGGCACTTAGGGTGATGGGGGGGGGGGGAGGAATTAAGACGCGATAAGCTGTGAAATATTTACAATTACTTGCATAGATTTTCAACTGCTACTGTATCGCACGGGGATGGACATATTGCATCTCCAGTGCATCTCTATCTTATTGACTGTCAAGATTTTCGTTATATAATATTGTTCGGGCATCTGCTCCTCTTTCTAGGTGATACAAACGATGGAAATATTGCTTTACTATAAAAACCATAAAAAAGCCTCTTAAGTGCGGAGTGATGCTCGTCTTTAATCTGTGCTATAGAAATAGAATTGAATCGGAAAATTTTTCTTACATCTCAGCCAGTTGAAGAAAAATTGACTCATCGCAAATTTTAACGCGTGACAATCGATGCGGCGAATGCTTACTATACAGGCCATAGATTTTCATCCAACGTTTCCTTTTTCTCGTGCATCGAAGCTCGTGCAATGCTCTCCTTCTGCTTGGCCAAGGGCAGTTAATTTTGATTGTAATAGTATGGCTTCATGTTTCGAGGCGTTAATTGCCAAAAAGCTCCTTTCAATCGGATTCTATTTTATTTGATTTTTTTCAAATTTTTTCACCCATAAAAAATCGACGGCAAGGTTATGGAGCGTTTGTATGGCATATATTAAAGAGAATCGAAAACTTTGCGATACCTTGTTGCAAACCCTTTTTTCGTCTAACACTTTCTGGATGCCGTGCATGTGCTATCGGCGATAATTGAACGTATCTTTTACCTTTGATTAGATTTGCTTTTTTCGTTGGTATGCAAAGAATACTAATAAAACTTGAAGAATAACTCGGTACACTGTAATTGTTTTGGGCGGAAGGCTTACGGGACGACGATTAGAGGACGATGAGCAATATCTTTGTGCTTCTAATTGCGACAAGATTAGCTTTTTCTATGGGGTAGGGAAGTGTATGCTATTTAGTACATTATTAAATCTTATTTCGAGCTACCACCTTAGGTCAGCGGGGACGTATTTTAGACTTAGTTTCGGGATACCATTGACGCGTTTTGCTAGGAATTAATTTTAATCCACTGGAAAACTCCTGTAATATTTAATTTCTGAATTGTGGCCTCTTTGGATAGGTCTGTGGTATTTTTCATTATAGAATATGTTGTTGTCTTTTTTTTCTTCTTAAGTTTATCAGTTCCACACAATAACGTATCGTTCAGTTTCCATCCGTTTATTTTGAACGAACGCAGACGTACGTGCGCATGCGAGACTCGGTGGGTTTTCGGAACTTTCGACACAACCATCGTTCATTTTCTTCTTTTTGCAAATTAAACGTCGATTTTGCTTCTTTAATCCTCTAATTACGACGGATGCTATGTTCATGCGCGCAATTTCGGCCCAGCCACGAGTTTAAGCATTTTAATTACATGCAATATAGGTATCGTAACCGGCTATTAATACAAGGCAAGAAAATGTACACAGCAAGCGGGACTAGGAGGTAAAATCTCCCTTGCAATTAATGCGCTCGCGAAATCGCGAAAAAAGGGCGGTGGAGCGGGCGGGGACGGAGGTTGGCGGGTAAATAAATAATTTCGACAATGTACACTGTCGTTATATCTCATTGCTGGAGTTTCGCGTTCCATTATATTTCCCCATATTTTGCGAAAAGTTTCGACAAAATTGACGGTTGCGGGCGGCGGCGGCGGCGGCGGTGGCGCGGGGCAAAAATTTTACGAGCGAGAAGAAAGAGTTCTCTGATGAATCCGCGGCAGTGCGGCGCTACAGTTACCGTGTGTATAATTAAAATTCGAAAATATACAACAACATTCCACACGCCCGACAAGCCTCGGGATCCTCCAATTGAGCAATTAGGAGTATACGAACTGACATACATACACACATACATACATACGTTCATATATATATATAATAACTCGGATGTTTGTTGGTATATTTATTGTGTGTCGAAAAAGGATGCGGGTTAAATGATGGTTGAGAGGTTGGAGCGAGTTGGAGGGGGAGTTGGGAGTATCAATTATATATAGCGCGCGGCCGGAAATCAACGCAAATCCACCGGTTTTTATAGAAAAAGGCAGTTTCCGACCCGGCGCACAGTGCCGACCCACAAGTCCATTGTGCGCGCTCGGCGCAAGTACTCACGCGAAATGTAGGTAAACGGGTTCGCGAATATATATATATATATATATATATATATTTTTTTTTTTCTTTTCTGTAGCCTCGCGGTCGTCAGCGGTAGATAGACAACGAGCTATTTTGCGGGCGATCCATTCTATAAGGCAGTTTTTTTTTATTTATTTTGATTTTGTGATACAGTTTATTTATAAGGGTTAAGGGGTGTTACATACATGGAAGGGATTAAATACGTAGCAATGGTGAGTTATGGAACGACGACGCGACAAATTATTGAAATTTTCAGAAAATTTCAAGCGAACGCTGTGAATTAATATGGTTTATTACGCGTTTTTTTTTTTTTGTTGTTGCAGTAAAACAATGTTTTAGAATGGTCCTTTATATAAATATTAAGAATATATATAAAGCCAAAGCTGAATCTGTATATTTTTTGTTTGGACGAATTTTGACATTAGCTGTTTGAGTGAAATTAGACAATTCCAAGATAACTAAGTAATTCCAAGTAATTCGTGACGAGGTAATCAGATCTACTGCGTCGTTTTCCAATTATAGCTCTTATAGATTTTATGTCTAATGTATAAAAGTCAATTGAATTTAGCGTATATATGAAAGTGCAATAAGTGAAGAACTAATTTGTAACCGTTAAGTTCGAGTAATTGACTTCTCGTTAACGGAATAAGATGGAAAATTGTAAAAGAGTATAAATAAAAAATTTATCAACAGAAATCAGAACATATGGGTAATTGTTAACAAAAGGACAATAATAATAATAATAATAACAACGTTATGTTACTGAAAGCAATAAGAATAATCAGAGTATAGCGAATGAGCAATAAGATGGGTAATACGTATACAAAGATTCTACGCAATTTTTGGAAAGTTGTAAATAGTTTTTGCTCCACCCGTCAATGGACGAGTCGGCTGATCGACTCTAGATCGCGGCGCATGGAAATTAAAAAGACGGATCGATGCTTCGAAGCGTTATCCTCGGCGTTATCTCAAGAATAACGCGGAACGTCGCTTTTTTTCTCAACGCGACGCCCGTTTGAATCGTTCCAAAAAAAAAGGAGAAAAAAACACAACCCGTTCGATCTCTCGCCTTACGAATCCACCCGTCCATCCGCGATCGGGAGCCGATCGGATCACTGGGGCGACCGGGGTATAGGCAATTTTCAACTATTCGAAACTTTCCCCGTTCCTTTGCCAACACGCTACTGCGTCTTGTATATCATATTTGGAACACTCTATATATATATAGATAAATACAGGAGATCGAAACCGCACCTCGAGCGATCGACCGCTCGACAGAAGAGCGCGAGTACCACGAGTCCCACGAGTATATCTGGTACATATACGGGCGACGCCGCTTACTTATATACCTGTATATATACATGCCTACATATATAGCACATGTGAACGTGTTTATATATATATATATATATATATATATATATATATATATATATATATATACACACACACGCGCGCGCGCGCTCGTATATAGACGTAGCCATCGGGAGGATGCGGCAGCGGCGGCGCGAGTGTATATGTGGTACCTACATACAGACACGTAAACACCATTCGCCGCAGCGACAGAAATGTGGAATGAACCGTTATGGGAGGCCCCGCGCGTCGTCGGGGCCGCGAATGCGTCTCCGTCTCTCTCTCTCTCTCTCTCCCCCTCTCTTTCTCTCTCTCAAACAGCGACAGCGATTCCCGCGCTCGGATCGGGGACGTTATTAATACCACCTCGGGATTCCGTGGCGTCGTCCTCCTCGTCTCGACTTAATTATGCACGTAGTGGGCGTTTGTCGGGGAGGGGGGAGGGATGGAGGTGGTGGCGCGATCACAGCGACCGTAACCGATCCTCCGTCGAACGGATATGGGAAATCGGTTGGTACATTCATTCGACGATCCTCGGGTTATGGAAAATGTAGGATTGTAGCTTTCTGTGTCGTGCCGATTAGGCACCTAGTGTCGCCTAATGCTATTGGTATAGGTTGGCGAGCGAATGATTTTCGCGCGACGCGAATTTATTGTAAAGGATTTATTTACGGGGATAGGGACGGTTGAAATTTTAATTAATCATTTTATTAGATCTTGTTAAATTATAAGATCATATTATAAGATCCTTGAAATATCAATGTAGGAAATAAATCGGTAAGGCTGCTGAAAATTATCAATGCATATAGGAAAGGTTTCGTTGTGTGCCAATTTTTCGACCTTCGAAAAAGATCCTTACATCAAGGCAATAAGAATCAATTACTGTCTTTTTCTCTTATAGATCGATGATACAAAATTACAACTTATTTCTATTGTTGCGATATATTTTGTATAAATTAATAAATACAAGAAATATTCGTAATTAATGATTTATTTTAGTTGGCTAAGAAGACTGTGTAAGTGGGCCAACGCAAATTCTGGATATGTCTATTAGTCTCAAATTATCAATCTCCGTTCTTTCATCAGCTTTATAGAAATCATTATAATAAGTAGCGTGTAATAACTGAAAAATTCAAATTGTACTTCATATCAACTGATAAAAATGGTCACTGATAATTATTGCTTACATTGAACATTTTTGAAATTCTTAGCATTATTTCATGCACCTCTAATGAAAAAGACTATCCAACGAAATTCCTTGAATGGGACTAGTGTTTATATTTAAAATGCGATTTTGCCCAGAATACCAAAAGACACGGAGAGTCAACTTCGTGCTTTGTCAAGTTCTCTTTCGATTTTCCGTTGCTTGTATAATTGCTGAAATAGGAGAAGTTATCGCGGTATAAAACTATATATGTCGAGATTTAAAGAAAAGGAATATTTTCCCCCCGCCGTACAAACGCGACGTTTTCATTCTTCCTCTTTCCAAAATTCTTCCGCCCAATGCCTATTACAAATACATATATATATATATATATATATATATATATATATATATACACATATATATATATTTCAATTCTCCCCTCGGCATACTCGACGACGTCTAAATTTGAATCTCCTCTGAATCATCCGGACTTTCCGACCAGCTTCGACCGCTTCCCTTTTGGCCCTGCCCGTTTCTCGTCTTTGTCTTCGCGTCGCGCACGTGTACGTACGTAAGCCCATATATATATATATATATATATATATATATATATATAACGGCGACGCTGGCGCGCACGTACGCGCGAATAATATACCGCGAGAGTGAAAGTCCGGCGCGAACGCACGCGCGTGTGGCTTTTAAAATATCGCGGCACGGCCGGTGGCATTGCAGGGGGAGATAGGAGGCAAGTGGGAGAGGGGCGGGGAGAGAAAGACCTCTCGCACGCTCATACATCTATCTGTATATATATATATATATATATATATATATATATATATATATATATATATATGAACGGGCGCGCACCCACACACACGTTCGAGGCCATTGTGTTCTCTCGCCTGGATACACAGATATAGTATGATAATACCAATCCCCGATCGGCCCAGCGGAGAAAATCGACTCGGCGTCGCGGTTTCCACGGCGAGCGCTTTCTATACATATATTATTAAGCATAAGCGATAACATGCCTGTAGAAGAAAGGATTTTCCTTCCTTCCTTCCTTCCTTCCTTTTTCCTATATATATATATACTCATGCGTTATATTAACCATTACTATACCACTGTCCGTGGATCGAGGACGCGAAGGGCAGTGCCCTCCCCTCCCCTCCCCTATTTCCCCCTAACGACGCGCGTTCGCGCGGCTAATGCGCTTCTCTCCACGATCACGACGACAATGACGACGCGCTCCTTTGCTCGTTTTGCTGGCGGAAAAAAACGAGCGAGTTTTAACGCCGCTCCGCGGCCTCATATATCCACGCGGGCACGCACACACACGCGCACACGCGCGCGCACGCACACACACACACACCACCGCACTGATGACTCTGTTCGAGATGAGTTTAACGACCCGTGGATTCGTCGCGGTTGCTTTAACAAGTCGACTTTTACACGGTGGAAGAGACATTGTGTATATATATGTATATGTGTGTGTATGCCTATATATATATATATATATATATATATATATATATATATATATATATGTATATGTGAGAATGGGATAAGATTCGTGCCTGGCCACGTGCACGCGGCCAATATTTTCACTATGCATTACATACTTATTAAAACGTTACATTAACGCACTGCCATACAGAGCGCCAGTCTGTCTCGAGAAAGATTTCTTGTTATACGATCCGGATAGCCGAGTTTAGCAATCATTAGAAAAACCGTTTACTTCTATTTTTTTTCTTTGTTTCTTGCGCGTTCTTAAGTAAATTCTTCGCCCCGACGCCATGCACGCGCAATCTCCTCAATCCTTGCGTGTGTATTTAGTGCAACGGTGCTGCAGAACGTTTTTTTTGCGCTTCTCTCTCTCTCTCTCTCTCTCTCTCTCACTGTCTCTACCTCGTTAATAATTATAGTACTATAATTTCTAAGGTAAAATATTTAACTAGCAGCTCATATAAATAAGTAAACGTGATTTTACGATGGACAATTCTCGTCGTAAATTTATTATTAAAATAAATGTCATTAAAATGTGATAAAGAAGTCGATAGTATAATTTTCGGGACAATGGTTTTTTTTTCTTATATTATATCATTATAATAGATAGTTATATATACGGATAATTTAACTTCCCCTATTTTACGACTCCAGTAGCTTTGAAAGTTTACCTGTTCGTTGGCTTTATTGAAAGGTGCTCTTAATAACGTTCCAGTTGATAATAGAGAGCTTTCGACTTAATATTTAAAAGTTTTATACAGACACATACACACACACACACTGCCAAACTGTTATTACTATCATTATTATTTTTTTATTATACATCAACAAAATATTATTGGAAACTATCCGGACATTCACCTACTTATGTACATTTATGTACAATTAAACACACATTTGTTTGGATTTACAATTTTTTTATTTCAGTATACATATGTATATTCATTTTATATATATATATATATATATATATATATATATATATACAGGCTTATGCTAATGATATTTTAATATTTGTCTCTAACGAAAGATGGAAAAGCGTGAATCTGCCGTACGCATGTATTTACTGCACGATTAAATATTCCTCGAAATCGCATTCGGAGCTTTCCAAAGAACCGACGGGATAATTTTATAGAGTGCATCTGTTATGTATGCGCGCGCGCGCGCGCGCACGCGGGAGCTGTATATGTATATATATATAAATAAACCTAAAATACGCGTCATCGTCGGTTTAAAATATAATGCCGCGGGACGACGCGTTCTCGCCCGCCCTCGGGTCCGCGCCCGTGAGGCACGGCTGCTTTTATATAGACCGTGCGCATTGTAGATACGCACGCAGTTAGAAAAATATTAACGCCTTGCCCGTAACGTGGTTAACTTTCACCGTCGACCTTTGAATACCTTCGATTCTACATAAGCGAAGGGGGTGAACTAAATGGGACCCTTGTAATAAATGTCTAACTCTATATATATATATAACAGACAGCGTTAACTTGTCGAGATTATTGATAAATAAAATTTTCGTTAAATAAACGTTCCGATGTATGGTTAATACATATATACACATATTTATGTATAATTATTTACATTCATATTTGTAAATTTTCACAGCTGTCTGCATGGCCGTCGGAGTCTGCGTCTATCCGCTGGGCTGGGACTCGCCGCTGATTCGCGCCATATGCGGCGCCGCCGCCTCCAGGTAAACGATTATTATTATTATTATTATTATTATTATCGTTATAATTATCATTATCATTATCATTATTGTGTTCCCGCAATGAGCGCATGTATGCGGGCAAAAACGGGCAGGAACGTGCGTGAAACGGTTTTTAAGATACGTCGTTTAAAAATCCCGCCCGAGTTCGGAAAGCGCCGGAATGCATTGTCGTGCCGGGAGCAACGAGAGCGGTGCAGCGGGCTATATAATATCGATGTCGATATATATATATATATATATATATATATATATATATATATAGACACGTCATAAAAGTATCACAGTAACCATTTTTTTTACTCCGTTTTATATTGGCCCTATGCATGTATATATATATATATATATATATATATATATATATATATATATAACGTTGAAGCTTAATTATTTGCGCGTTTTAGGAGCCGCGAGTATTTACTGCTCGTTCGTAATAATTGTTACGGTCTCCGAGCAGGTTAACAGCAGAAATTTTCAACAAAAATCTGTAATAAATATAAAAGTCAACTATAGTATACTTATCGAGTTTATTGTCTATATATATATATATATATGTATATAATCTGTCAGACTTTTACGGTAATAAATATTTTCAAACCTGCAATAAATATGCAAAGGACTGTAACAAAATAGATAATTGTATATAAAAAGAAAATGATTGAAAGAAAAAAGATTCAAATAGCACGTGCTGCATGCACGGTGATTGTTTTAACTCGTGAACGATTAAATAATCGTTTAAAGTCTTTTAAAGGCTTGGTTTTTACATTGCTTGTGTTATCTTATTTTTTTGATCGGGACAACGAGCTGTCTTTTCTTGTCTTTTCTTTTCTTTTTCTTTTCTTTTTTTTTTGCATTATTCAACAGTCCGCCCGGATCGTTAGAAAACTGTTCGAAAGCGGCGCGTATAATCTCGTGACGCAGATCGTAATATTTCCGACGAATAAATCCACGATGTATTATAATGTATAAATTGAATAGAGCGGTTTTGAAATTTGTTCGTTGGTCGTTGTAAAATAAACGTTTCGACGAGTTAATGGAGCAGTGGCATAAATTATTTAAAAGACTATTAAAACATTTTTGGTTGAGTTATTAAGTGTATGATACGATCGATGGAATCGTTTTGGGGAAAAATTTGTGCGAAAATTGATCAGTTACAGTCCGATGAAGGAATTTTCGAAAATAAAAAACTACGAGTAGTCTGCGCATTTCGTTCGCCCGACTGTTTTAAGAATAAAAACTTTAGCACAATTGTATTCTATGATAGAAATCGAGGATATTTTGGTTTTACGATCGCAAATTGGCCGGTCAACTTTCCTATCTAAACGAAACTCCGTTTAGCATCCGTTTGTAACAATTAAAAAAATTTCCCAGTTTCAAAGTGAGCCAACGTAGTGTAAAAGTGCCTCACCGGTTCTTGACCAGTTTCACTCGAC
Source organism: Sycobia sp. Sy_11 (assembly GCA_018907035.1). Lineage (NCBI taxonomy): Eukaryota > Metazoa > Arthropoda > Insecta > Hymenoptera > Epichrysomallidae > Sycobia > Sycobia sp. Sy_11. The sequence continues at coordinate 1,914,144 of JACCIC010000005.1, read as the reverse complement.
TTTTTGCCGAATGATTCGCGATTAACAAATGCGGCGTTACATACCTCTTGCGAGATTCATACGCGCTGGCCATTTTCTCCGTTAATTTTAAGATCATCAATTTACACGACTTAATAATCTCGATCGTATTCTTTCGCGGTCAGCATTTTGTTCGTCGAATTTCGCGCGCGAGCGTTCGCCTGGTCGTCAATGCAGGCGAGAGATAGCGCATCAATAACGCTGAGATTTCTATCGGCACGGTATTTTTCGTCTATATATTATCGGGAATAATGCAGCGCGCGCGCGCAAAACTGTCTCACGGGAGAAGTAGCATTTTTCATTTTGCAATTGTTGGAGAATTTTGTTTCTCGCGACGACTTGGCCGATCGTTCCCGCCTGTTTCTACTGGCCGGCTCGGCGAGCGTCCTTAGAGTGAATCGTTGGACAACTTTGGCTTTATTAGATTTCTTTCTTTTGTGTGTCAAATTGGACTCTTACTGCAATTCGAACGACGATTTGCATCTCGCTTAATCATCGTACTTTACTTTATTATATTTACTTGTTAAAAAATGGTAACGCAAGTTTAGGGCAATTCCGTGTTTTTTGCTATTAAAGAGACAGTGGAATTCAAGCGCGTAATGGCGTACAAGGAACTGAAAGCTATAGCGATATTTTATATATATATATACATATATACAACTCTATTACTACATAGAAATGTATTAAGTAATAATGTATTTTTAAAAATCGTATGCCGAATATGGACGTATGCGTGACCTATAGACAGAATTCTGTATATTTGAAAGATTGAATTCACTGATCAAACTGGCACTAATTAGAGCTAAATTACAATTTACAATTCAAATCAGCCGACCGTACCTCCTGGTAAGTTTATGATGATAAGCATATATATATAGCAAACCAGAATTCTAATTCTGATTTTTATGATTGATCAAAGCAATCATTATGAAAGCTTTTATTTCAAAAAAGATTAAAAATCCTATAATAACTTTCTCACTTTCGGCGATAATTTACGACGCACGAAGTATCTCTGCCGATTGCGACGCATTCGTTTCACGTGAGTTTGAGCTTCGAGAAACTCGCAGGAAGGAAAAAACGTTAAGAGACGCTCGATTCCAAATAGAATAAGCTCGCTGCAGCGACAAAATCCAACTGTTCGCGATAATAAGGTCTCAACGAGCTGCGCGTGCACAGGCGCGCGAAAAAACTTCTTACGAGATATATATATATATACATACATACACAGACGCACACATATATGTATCATCGTGTATTTTTGAATAAATTTTTCCACTTTGCCGCAGGTATAATCCGGGCGCGTGCTCGGTCCGGTGGGCCATACCGCTCGCGGCGATCGCGGCTCTGGACGCGGCTACCTTGGCCGCCCTCGCCTTCATCCTGGCCTCGAGGCACGTCAAGCTGCAGCCGGAGCTCTTCAGCAGCGGATCGCTTTACAAAGGTATCCACATGCATATATGCATATATGCACACAGGTGTGCGCGCGTGCGCGTGTGTGTGTTCATACATGCATGCACACGTATATGCAAGTATGCGAATATCATATCTGCTCGTGACGGGTACGGAGGCGCGATTACGCGTGCGTGCGCACGCCGGAGCGAGCGCAACGATCGTTCGTTACGCACTGTATATATATATATATATATATATATATATATATATATATATATGATAATAATATACAATGCACTTTGAGAGGGAGTGCGAAACGCGCGCTCGTGGAAAGTTTCATATATAATGTACAAGAACGGGTGAACAACGGCGCGTCGATCGCTTCGCTTTTATTAATTGTTCATTTATGTCTTAACGCGCCTTCGCACATAATAAGCCAATATGTCTCGGATTTTAATGCGCATTAGCTTACTTATCGAGTTCATTCGCGAGAGTCTACAATATCGTCGACTTTTACGAATTCCTTTGTTAAGCTTATCCTCCAATCAAACGCTCTCCTCCATAAAAGATAATCGCTGCCGATTTATTAAAAAATACGGGATATTCCACGTTTTAACAGGGATAATGTAGCATCGGTTAATTAATTAGTCTCTTGAAAGGAAATTAATTTTCTTTGCGAACAAAAAAAAAAAAATAATAATAATAACATTCTGTTGCGATTGTTCATCAGATCGAGATTTCGTCGCGTCGCAGTGCATACGCCGTTTTGGTAATTACGACTTTTTCTTTCGCGAATTTTTTCCACGGTTTCACGACGTCGAGTAAAACGAAGCGGCTACCGGAGCAACTCGGATTGAACGGGGTTTAAATATTTTCGCGTTGATCCGCGCAGAAAGAAGGGAGGAAAGCTTTGAACGGGCCGATTGGCTTTTGTTAGTTATTACGTTAATATCGCGGATACAGATCTTTGACGGAGCCTCCTTAAATGTATTAATTCATTTTTTCTTCAAACTATGTTTATAAACAAATTACATCTTTAGCTCGACATTTTTCAAATGAAGGATAACGCATGTTTTTGGAAATTGGTTTATTTTATCTATGAGCGTTAAATAACTTCTGAATTAAAAAAAAAAAAAAAATTCGTAAAATTCAGATCGTTAAAGCTCGCTCAATTGATTTCGTTGCTCCAGAAGACATTGAAAAATTTGGAACGTGAATCGCGCCCGCGTCTACTCTTAACAATGCAATGTTCGCGGAATTACGACAAAATCATTGTTATGTATCTATGGAAATCGTATTTTTACGCTATCGTATTTTATTTGAAACAAAAATATCATTTTTCTTGCAAGGAATTACATGAAATAATTAAGATATATTTCTAAGAATATAATATCTTCACAATTGGGCGATTCCACAGATTCCGCGATGTACAATGTAACCGAGGGCGAAGCTTACAAATAGTTATTTACTTCTGCCAATCGTTTGAACTTACTCTTCAAAAATTAAAAGTTTTAGTTTGCACATATCGAGGAAAGAAAATCTCTCACATCTGACCTAATCGTCGGTGAGATAAATTTGTCGATGTTGTACAGCGCAGAATCTGTGGAATCACCCAAGTGTGAATATATTATATTCTTAGAAATATATCTTACTTATTTAATTTAGTTCCAGAAAACAATATGCCGCATCTATAATTTCTATTATGCATTACATTAATCTGATTTGACGTGGATACAATACTGTACGACCGAAATTGACGATACAATACTGACGATCCAAACATGTAATTTAACCAACCAATGGAATCGCGATAATCATACTCGTCTACGCCACTTTCGCGGATCCACACATATCTGTATCAACCATGACATTTAGATTTACGCAACGCCGAAGCACCCGCTAATTCTCGCCCGTTTCTCCCCCCCCAAAAACAGGTGAGGTGAACGCCGCCTACGTGAACGAGGTCCAGAGCGTGGCGGGCTCGCGGAAATCCCTCACCCTCAGGCCGGTGCTACTCGTCGCCCCGCCCGATCAGGACCGCTACAGCGAGCTGTCGCGCGCCAAGTCCCACTCGCATCACAGCCTCTTCGGGCCGGTGGCGCCCCACCAGGTGCAGCACCCGGTGCACGCGATGCCCGGCAGCGGCCTCGGGCACACGCAGCACAACTTCCAGCTGTGATGGGGAGGGGGAGGGGGCCGGGGCGCGGAGGAGCGGACGTCGCGTCGACGACGGACGGACGAGGCTGCGCGGACGGAGTCAGTCGGCCGCGGCGGCCCGCAGATCTGGGCGCCGGTCGTGGGGCGAGATTCGCATCTGTCCGCAGACCCGAGCCCGACAGATCGTGTCATACGTGCAGTTATATTATGCTTGCGATTAAATTGTTGTTTGATGTGTCGGATGATTGCAATTTGATATATATATATATAGATATAGATATATAGATATATATATATACACTACAGCTATATATATCTGCGCACTTTGTACGTGATTTATTGAAGAAAATGATATAGCCGTATGCGAAAGCTTCGAATGATTTTTCGAGTTATTTGGTCCTAAATTCTTTGTTACTTCAAGCGCGGTGTATTGTCTTTATGAAAAGTATATGCAACGTTATAGATTTCTCGTATAATCGTAATGTAATTTAGAATGCGTATAATTCAAATTCGTATAATTTGTATGTATATGTAAAGTGACCGAATTGCGTTGATTTTGATACTATGTGCATTAACAGGGCCAAGTTTCTTAATTAAATATCTCGTGTAATAACGATCCTCGCTGAGGCAAGAAAAGATATCTACATAGATCGACTGAGACGTTCAAAGTGATTTTGACAAAAAAATTTTTTTTTTCTTTTAAACCGAAGACTTCATTCGTCGTTTTAAATTATTTTATATTTAGCTACATGTAACTAATCAAAATGGATGTTAGGTCGTAAGGGACCTTTAACATATACGCATATACGGCGCAAGAATATGTTTTATGAGTTTTTTTTTTTTTTTATATCATTGTAAGAACGACTGAGAGAATGCGAAAGTACATTGTTACACACTCGTTGAATGCTTGAACAACTCTGGTTCTAGAGGGAATTTATAAATCAGAATCGAGAATCCGAATGTCTGCGGATTTTGTACTTGCGTTCGCCTCCTGCGAAAGCCGCTGAAATTTCTTTATATATATGCGTAACGATAGATATTACATATTGTCGTTCCATCTCCACGTCTTTAGTGTTACCGAGTTTGTAATTGATGTATTAAAAAGGAAAATAATAATAAAAGAGAGTAATGTTTTCATTTTTATTTGTACTCGCTGATTTACTTATTCTTCAATATCTATTTCTTTTGTTGAAACAAAAAATAAAGTACCAAAAATAGCTGGTAATTTTTTTTTTCAGTAATAAACAGAAATGTGATACTATAGTCTGTTAGAAATAAAATGATATAAAATCAGTTTATGATGTTAAACTTTAATATTTTTTAAATTTCTTACAGTCTTGACTATTACATTTCTGTTTATTACTGAAAATAATAATTTACCAGCTATTTTTGTTACTTCATTTTGAAAATTTTAATTGTGCGCCCAAAAATTGAGGGAAAATAACAAACTTCAAAAAGTAGCAACAATTATTATGAACAAGTATGAAGTTATTATTTAATAATCTATCGAGCAGAATCTTTTACATTTCTGTCGTTCAAATGGAGCTTCTTGACATTTACTTTTAACAAAACAATGTGTGCATTTCCTTTGATTTTATATATAGTAATCGAATACTTGACCCTATTTGACACTTTCAATACATGACTTATTGTTTGATTATACTATATGATACCTTTTTACTATTAGAATAATATATATATATATATACTATTGTAAATTGATTTTTATAATTGATTCCTATAATTGTTAACTATGTTGTGGAAAAATTTATATAATTTAACTTAAAAAATTAAATTAATGATAATAATTCATCTAAATACATAGAAATTTCATTGAAATAATAGGTTTAAATCATTGAATATGATAAAATTATGTATATTTCGCTTATATTTTAGACTCAATAGACCCAGTACGAATTGCAAACCAATAGGCCACTCTTGTAAGGAGACAGTCTCCACTTTGTATAGGCTAATGTAAGCCTCTATCAGATATTGACGTATGCCGTAGAAAAATAATAGGCTTATAAGGTCGCTGAGAACGATATTAGCCAATAAACAAGATTTTTAAAAGTCGTAAAGTGTGGCATCGATAGGAGTGTAAAAAAAATGTAAATACAAGCTAAAGAAATTTCTCTGAAAAATCGTTATATAAGCCATGGATGGCATGGCTTACTTATAGATATTAGAGAACTAACTCGATTGCGGGTAGAATTATAAGGCAAAAGTGACAAGTCCTCTTCCGTATTGAAATGACTGCTCTCGTCAACCGAGAAGGGTACTTAATATTTCTTGAGCAAATGTAATACATAAAGGATAAACTAATTTTGACGGCATTAGTTTAATTATTTTCTAAAGAAGGCCTAACCTTCCTGAAATGATATTATTTTGTTGTAATTTTATTTCTTACTAGTATCTACACATTTCATTGAGGTATGAATTATTTAAACATATGAATTAAAATAAATTTGTATTTAGATATAGACTAATTGAACAATATCTAAGATTATAAATTGAACAATATTTCTATAATTATTCACTTTGTTGTAGAATACATTATAAAGTCTACCTAAAAAAAATTAAATTAACGATAGAAAATTTAAGTTCTTCTACAATACAGTGACAATTATAGAAATATTATTCAACTTATAATTTTAGATATTGTTGCATTAGTAAAAAGGTGTCATATAGTATAATCAAACAATAAGTCTAGTATTGAAAGTGTCGAATAGGATCAAGTATTCGATTACTATATATATATATATATAAAATCAGTGTAAATTAAAAATGTCATATCATGGAGTATTTAGTTAAAAATAAATTTAAAGAAGCTCCATTTGAACAAAAGAAAGTTAAAGAATTCATTTTTTCATTATATTTGATGCATACAGTCTACGTGGAAGTGATTGGTTACCTGTCACTGGAGATTCCCCTTGATTGTTGAATTTTACATTTATTTCAAAATTTCTTTTATCTTGAAGTGACGTGTATATAATGGATTCGTCATTCTATTTTGGCATTGTTTTTTGACATCATATATTTCTTGTTATCGAATCTCTATTTCAATAAGATTTTTCTGCTCTGTATAACGACAATGATCTAAACGCTTTATACGATAGATATTTACACCGATAAATTTAAAAAATAAAATTTAAAAAAAGGACACCGATAAAATTAAAAAAAAGGTATTAGAAATAAAGGGTGTCGAATTGGAGTCTTTCTCGAAATTAAAGTTTAACAATAAAAATTAAGTTGATTCTTATAAATGAAACACAACAGTGCACTGCAAATATAATATTAGTTTTAAAGATAACGTTAGGTAAAAGTAACATAGATGGCAATTATTTTAAGATTTTTTAGGCTCTACAATTTTAATTTCTTTTACAATAGCTGTTGTAATTATGCAGTTTAATGTAATTAACGCATGGATTCAGCACCTGGTGATAATACATTAAAACAATACATTAAAAAACAAAGATACTCGATAATTAAGAGATTTCTTTTAAAATTGACGCTATTTTGCACAATTTTCTAACAATTACTCTAAGTCTTCCAAAATCTACTAAGCTCGATTTCGCGAAAAAATGATTTGAGTATTTTTGTTCTTAAAAACGATTGTTAGCAGAAGCAAATTAGAATAGTACAGGGATAATTTGGTTTACAAGGCAGATATATTATACATATCGCCTAGAGACAGGCAACTTCATATGCATGACTTCTAATAGGTTTTCATACAACAGGGTTCATTTTTTTAACACTAGAACTACCAGAAATGAGAAGCTTTCAAAGCTTCACTTAAAACCAAGCAATAAATTTATAATTTTGACTGATGCGGTAGTCTTATTGTTAAAAAATACAAAAAATATATATAAAAAACCAGTGATGATCTTTTTGACTAGTATATTTAATAATATGATACAGGATAACTTTATTACGAGTATTCTTTAATATTCAATGGCTTATCTCATGGGAATCGTTACATTGTCCGTGGATTCCCGAACAATTCAAAACGAGTACGTCGGTGTTTTCTACTTATTTCATAAGAGATAACAGTAAAGGAGAATAAAAATAATAATAATATTTATCGCTTATTAACAAATGGCTTCGTGCGTTAATTAAATGGCACACGCATGTTTATCATGACTCGTACAACAATAACTGTCGAAGATTGTTTAGCGGTAAAATGTTTTCTTATCTCTCTCTCTCTCTCTCTCTCTCTCTCGCAAGTAACTTCGCAATTGCCCGCGTAATATGGGATCATATTAAGTCACTAATGGCTATTTTCGCATTTGTTTCTTTTTTCTATTATAGCTGCATTAAATCCTCGAGTATGGCTGATTAATACAAAGGAATTCGCAGCTACAATGTTTTCGGCTATACTGGGTGGCAAGAAACAATAGTAAAAGTCAGAGTGTCGTTTGGAGCTATACACATAAAATATGCATAACGAAAATTTTATTATCGAAATAATTTGAAAATTGTTTCATACCTTATACATATATATTTATAATACGTGGATAAGAAGATAAACTTTGGACAATAATTATATTAAAAAAATAATCTTCGTATCCGCTTTACATCTCTACATCACATATGAATAATTACTCGATTTTGGGAAATCAACGATATAAAACGGCGTTCCCTGAGTCGGAACTAAAATTCGAAATTACGCATGGAATAGTACTCGATTACACTCTCATCATAACGATCGTCGTCGGATGCACGGCCGTCGTCCCCGTTACTGCCTGCTCCTATCTAATAGAGTGCGTAACGATAAATCCGACTAACTTTTCAGAACTGCGCAATTCGACAAAGATGTTCCAGACAGCAATTTTTATATTCAGTCTGTTATTTTTGCCACCACGACCTTCGTTCCAGCCCAAAATGTTTTTCGTAAGTCATTTGCAAGTTAACTTTCACGTTTTAACATCGAAATCTCTATTGTTCATCCAGGAACGCTACGGAATAATTCTAATTTTGAGCAGTGCATTATATATCTGGTCTGTTAGATCTCCGAGAGTCATAAGAATCTTACTTTCTTTTATCTGTTGGTTTCAGTATGCATTTGTCTTAAGGAACATGTCTTGTCCCATTGATTCTGGAAATCCACAATCTACGATGACAGTAAAATCTTATCTCAAGTATTTATCGCGAAACATTGCCTCGATAAGGCGCGTGAAGGTAGAAACAAAGTACGAGTGACCTTCTCGTGACTTTAGGAGATCCCACGGACCACAGATGTGACGCACTATTTCAACGATTCATTTCTAATCTAAAATTCCAAGCGACAGTTATTAATAAGAATCGAAAATTCACCTTCAAAAGACCCCCAGACCTTGGACTAAAGCGAAGGTCATTAGTAATTTTTTAATTATTCGAATTCGTAACCAACGGCGCAGTCCAGAACGTACCTGCGATATCAAAAGCAAAGCGTCTGTAAAGTTTTGACAGATCCGACGACGTCGGCCGATTCAAGCCGAGCAACGAGCGCGGCACACCAAAATGCATCAGGCGGTTCTTTGTTCCGGCGATCGAGCGACCCTCAGCTCTCGTTCATTAAGTTTCTTGCATCGCGACCAATCCTGCGCACGGATCGACGGGGCGCCCGAAAAGTCATTCGGGCGCATCGTCACTTCTGCTTCACCCCGTACGTGGCAAATCGCCGGAAGCGCGCGCGTCCGCTTTCTCGCCGCTTGGTCGGGCGGAAGCCCCCCCAACCCCCCTCCCCCCCGCCCCACCCGTCGCTCGCACACCGCGCGCCGCGCTCCGCGGCTTTACGGGCGCGGGGCGCAAAACGCGCGCGTCGTAAAGCGATCGCGAGGCCCGCGAGGCTCGCGCGCCAATCGGACTCATTAGTCATTGGAATGATTTTACATCCGCGGCGCCGTAAAGGCCCGATCAAAGGGCCGTCGTTGTCGCTGCTACCTACGCTGCTACGGCCGCTCGCTCGAAAGGCGTCGGGGTTGTCGTCGCGCTCGCTCGTACAAGCGGCTTCGCCCGAGCCACACGTATACGGCGCTTTTTATCGCTTTATAGCCCCCGCCATCGGGTTTACGGCTTCTTCGTCGCTCGCCAGGCGCTGCGTGATTTACAGATATATATATATATATATATATATCTGTATATGTATATATATATATATATATATATATATATATATAATCGCTTATAAACGAACGAAGGGAGCAGCAACCAAGGAATAAATTAAGTCGTCGTCGCGACACGGACACTTATATTGTATTTTGTGTGTGTGCGCACGCGCGCGTGTGCGTGCGCGTGGAGGAATCCGTTCTTTTATATATATATATATATATATATATATATATGGATCCAGGCCGCTTTATTGCCACGTCTGCTTATAACGAACCAATTAGCTATATGTATATATATATATATATATATATATATATATATATATATATATATAAAGTCGAATAAATAACAACTGTAAGTACAGAAAAATGCGTATAAATACTTATTGGATTTGTTTTTTCATCGCTCTATTCGGATGCGAAAAAATTCTATGCGAATATATATATATACACATATATAGGCTCGATTTTTGGTGCGCGGGAGGTGGGAGAGAGGGTGTAAAAGTGCCTCGTCGCCGTCAGCCGGATGATGAAACGGAAATTAAAACGAAAAATAAAAAAAATCAAAAAAAAAAAAAAAAAAAAAAAACTGAGAAAAAAGACGAAGAAAGAAACACAAACGCTACGTATAATTTACACTATTATCTATGTATCGGGGGCTCTCCTCAGACGTCCTTGCCCACGACGATGCCGCACGGCTGCACGATGCCCGTGTCCAGCAGGAGCCTCGGCCTCTTGCCCCTCGTCCTGCCCTCGTCCTTCTTCAGCAGCTCCTCGATCGAGTAGGGATTGCGCTTTCTCGGCTGCTGCTCGTCGCCCGGATTCTCCCGGGCCTCGGCGGTGCGCGGACGCTCCTCGGCACGCTCGGCCGTCGGTACGGCTTGGGGCGCGGCAGGCCTCGCCGCCGGCTGGTGGCGCATGAAAGCGCTTCGCCTGCCGCCGAGCTCGAGGACCGTGGCGCTTCTTTGGTGGGGCTTGGGGGCGATCGGGCCGAGGCCGAGGCCGCTGGCGCAGTAGCGACGCCGCGGCTGCTCGTGCGTTGGCTCGGCGACGAGGACGTCGTCCAGGTCGCTCTTGTCGAGGGAGTCGTCGCTGCCGGCCATCGAGCTCGAGCTCGACTTCAGCTCCAGGCCGGGCTGCGACTGGGTGTCCTGGCCGTCGCTCATCAGTCGTTCCGTTTCCATCAGGGTACGCCTTTGAGACATAGGAAGTTTTTTTTTTTTTGGGTTAAATGTAAATTAGGCATCTAGGATAAGGTGATTGTAGAAATCTATAACTATGCACGAGTAGATAAACATACTATGTTTTTTTTTTTTACTTTACTTAAAGATTTTAAACGAAATAATCACGATTAAGAATTTTTGAGTGCGTACTTGTCAGATTTAATAGATAAATTTGCAGTTATCATTTTGTAAAGGATAAATTATACTTGTGCTCCAGATGCCATTTGATCTGTACAATAACAATGAACCTTTGGCTTTATTACCAATTACTTTATAATTTTTACAGTTTCAAGATATCGTGTACAAGCATCTCCTAAAGCAAACGAATTATTGATCACTGTATTGATTAATTACATTTACTAATTATCTTTTTTAAATTTAAGTTTCTTTATGCACTGGAGCATAAGAAATGAACCCGTCTTTCGTGTATACAAAATATAACTATGCATTCCTTACATAATCGTTTATATCTCAATTTAACTTAGTTGCGTTCAATCGTAAAAAGGACAATGCTGTATTATACGTATTATTATAATATATAAGCGATTTATTCGATGTATTGAAAATGTAGCTTTCATCGGAAAAGTACGAAGTACGAAAATACTTGATAGTTTTCCATTCAGAGCACATTTGTCCTGACCAGAACGACATGGGAAAACTAATTTTTTCATTACGGAAAAAATATTTGATTGTATCAATGAGTGTAACGCTATATTTGAAAAAAAATTTATATTACTCTACCGATGTCTCACCTCTGTTGCACCGCGTGATTATCAAAACCCCCTAACGGTCACGTCCATCGGGCTCACTTATATATTGCCTATATGTTTCATTGTTATGATAACTTTTTGAACAATAAAATAAGTACTAAATTTTGGCTCATTTGTTGTACAAATTGTTTAGTATTCTTTCCAGATGCCGCCGGTAAAATCGTATTAATTAATATAATAATTTATTAAGTCCCTTTTAATTTATCTCAAATTCCGTTCATCAGTATCGTAAATGATTTTTAATTTATTAAAAAGTCGATTTTTAAAAATACAGCAACGATATAAATTACGAAGCACGGGCATCAAATCGCGAACTTACACCCTATCCGATATGAACGCTTTGTGTACGCTGGCTTTCACAAAAGTAAGCGTAAAATGACATTTATAATCGACTTATAATAATTACGGAGGTTAATTCTACCTTCTCCGAAGCTTCATCCACATTCGTCAGATTTGTTAAAAAAAAAAAAACCAAAACAAAAACAAAAAAAAAAAAATTACCGTAGCCAAAACAGCATACATTAGAGACAAGCGCAATTATACTCACTGCGCGCCATTTTGCAAATGAAGCGTGCTCGCTTGATACAGGGTCGAGTAGAAGCTCGGATTCCAGGCTGCGGGTCCCGTCGTCGGCGTCGTCGTCGCCGTGGCTGCGCCGGCGGGCCCTGCCGCCACGTGCAGCGGGCCCAGTGCGCCGGGATAAAAAAATTGATAGTCCGCTCTCATCAGGGGTTCTGCGAAAGGACGAACGTAAAATGTCAGGATTGGGAGAAAAATGGACAGAGGGAGAGAGAGAGAGAGAGAGAGAGAGAGAGAGAGAGAAAAGAAAACGAGAAAAATAACGAATTTTCCCCGCGGCATCACGTAAAACGTATTATTCGAGGGATGAAACGTTCATCACCTCGGTTTATTTATATACACCTAATTATGTTGTTATTACTTGACATTATAACTTTTTACACTTTCATCCGTGCCTATTCGTCGCAGCTATTAAGATTCGTTAAGAACAGGGCAAACGAACGTTTACACGCCAATTATATACCCTATATATATATATATTAAAAAAAGCGATGCTGTAAAGTAAAATATCATACTCCTGTATGTTATATGTAATATGAGAGTTCGAAAGATCAGACAACAAATACCTATCACGGTATATATAAATACACAGACAGACACTCACACACAGATATAGGAGTAAGCTCAATTATCCTCGTTCTCTCATCCATATACCTTAATCACTATATATATATATATATATAGCAATGCAAAAAGATCAGCGGTGCTAGCTCAAACGAGCTCCCGTTTAAATCTCTCGCATAGCGCGATCTGGCTCGCGTGCGCGGCATTGTAAAAGAATACGCTTCCTGCAACCCCTTCCCCCACCCCGTTCTCTCTCTCTCTCTCTCTCTCTCTCTCTCTCTCTTTCCTCGCGATGGCTTAATCGCGTCTCCCGATGCGCGCTCTGGCCCCGGGGCGTTTCCGAGGAAAGAAGGCGCTCGACGACCGGGGCACCGCCCAACAGGTGTAATGCGTAATAGCGCACTTCGGTTTACACATTGGCGGAGGGATGGGCCATTAGGCGTCGCCGGAATCGCCGGCGCGAATTCGCCGCGCTCGCGCGACTATTCGTCGTCCGTCGGGGTTTTGTGAGTTTCCGGAATGATATATATATATATAATACGTGTGTGGCCGATGGGCAGCTGCCCCGCGCCTAATATTGTGTTATATATCGTGGCGGAGTCGATCCGCGCAGCGAGATATACTTAAGGTGCGAACGAGACGCCCGCGGCCTCATAAATCATCGAGGGGTCACCGGGCTCTCGGAGGCGTCCGGCCTCGGGCGCGGATGGCTCTTTTTGCCAACCAGTCAGTTTATATACACAGATTCGTCTATATGCATGCGCGCTCGCGTGTGTCTCTCTGTGTCCATGTGTATATACGTAATGCGCAACCGTGAGCGCACGCCGGTTTTGTTTCTTCTTTTATTTCGAGAGCTCTATACAGCCGGTGGTTGGCAAGGAAATGGACTTTGACGATGATGTTATATGCGATTTGACTCCAGCGCGGCACTGATGTATATTATTATAGTATTTTTTGTCGTTTCGAGAGAGAGAGAGAGGAGAGAGAGAGAGGGAGAGAGAGGAGAGAGAGAGAGAGAGAGAGAGAGGGAGGGAGGGAGAGAGAGAAAAAGAGAGCCATAATTTTTTAGGTAACGTTGTACGGCAGCCGGCTTTGAATCGTAAATGATGTCCTCCTAAAAATCTACTACGATTATTCAATTATCGTATATATATATATTAAAATCAGCTCATACGTTTACAAATTATGTGCATTGAAATGAATCGCGAAGTAGTTTCCGGACGAGTAAGCAATTGCCAATGAAAATTCTGAATGTTCTCCATAATAAGAAATATTAAGTGACCAATTCGTAATACATAGTGCATTAAATTTAACGACTAGGACGAACGATTTGGATAACGAATTTGGTCCCGATCGAACACCTGCACCAGCTCTCGGACGTTTCCGAACTCGCGGCACTCTCGGCCATTTCCACGATCTGTCAATTTTCATAATTAGCAATTAGTTCTCTTTTTTTTTTTCCTCTAGAATTAGACCGGACGTATTGCGCAGGGCAGGAGGAATTTTTTTGAAACGTCGGCCTTGGACTCCGAAGCGAGGAAAATTTCAGCAATAAAGTTGTAATGAACTCTAGTGTCCAACGGATCAGAATCGCGCGCACGGTTTCTTCATTCTTGCAGATTGAAGTTAGCGAATCATTATTGGAAATCCACCCGATTGTGGCATCGGGTCCGGCATAGAAATTCAGAGGAATTCTAATTAATGACGACGGTAAGTAACTACGTACGCATTGTCAACAGTGCAGAAAATCTTGCACTTGATCTAGGGATTTTTGTACAAAAAAACTTTTCTTTGTTTCGACAGTATTGATTGATTTATTTATTTCTGTAATTTTGAAAATATGTCAAAAATTCCTTTTACCAGAAAAACACGATTTTATGATGCTGTTTATCATAAAAATGTTCAAGTTAATTAAACAGTATGAAATTAATCATTTATTAAAAGAAACCTATATTAAACGCAAATGTGTTACATCTTGGCATGGTGTTATGCATTTTGAAAATACAAAATAGCAGATAGAATTATGAAGTATATGGTAAGCAATAAATTAGATAAGATCGAATGATCTAAACAACGAATACTGATGTCAATCCAGAATCTACTTATAAACTTCTTGGCTGAAATTACTAACACTTTCATGGGAACGACCACCGATTTAGAGAGAATCTCGCGTTCTTCAGACACAATGCCACTGGTGCAAATAATATATACCTATATGCGTAAAATGAAAAATGCTCCTATACTCGAGTTCGCTCCTTGAAGACATTTTGTGAAGAAAAATTAGGTAGTGTTATCGATAAATATAGAAGAAATTAAATTCAATTGTAATTTACTAAAATAAGAAGTGTAACGATGATCCTTATATGTCTGATGAAGTTAGCGGAAGTTAGCCGAGTTATTCTACGACAAAAATTTACCTCATTCGCTTTAGCAACGAAATAATGATTGTAAGTCATGATGGGCAATACTGGGGTACGAAATAATCACTATTTGTGTATTAATCTGTCCGTTCTTTAGCATCATTTCGAATCAAATTCAATATATAATACTATATATATTTGAGAAAAACTTACAGGAACAGTAGTGACGGTAAGTAAAATTATCGAGAAATAAAGTCTTCAAGCATCGAACGGTTCATTTTGCAAGTAATCAAAGCTACCTCGTTCAATCAGAACCAAATGCGAATGGTTTATCCTTATAACATCGAGCCACGTCGAATGGATATGTATATTTTCGAGATTTCGAATTCAGAAAATTTCGTTGCCCTAGGTTGATAAACGAATTGGCGAATTGTAATATCCAATGACTACAATGATTACAAACGTTGCTCTTTCATATTAGTTGGAAAACCTTTTCGACACATAAAATATTGTACGTGTCCTATTATACCATGGAAATTATTCGATGAAGTAACTCTCGAAACACTTCAGCCAAGAATCGCGATTGTAAATGGCCAAGCAAAAAAAAAAACTTATTTCAATAATAAACATGAGAATTCGTAAATCAAAAAAAAATAATTATGCATTCGAATCCGGTAAGTAGTTTTTAATATAAATAGATTTTACGGTTAATTCAGGATCGATGTGAAATTTACGATATTCTCAATTGAGTAGATTACAAACATAAAGCTTTAAATGACTGTAAGAAAATTTTCAAGCTTAGAACTGGAGTACTTCTAGAGAGAAATGGAAAATGTCTTTTTTTTTTTAATATATAACATATTTTTTCTATTGTAAGTTATTAAAGAAATCATTGCAATATTTACATTATCCTTTAAAACATAGGCGTTCTTAACAATCTTATAGCTTTATCAGACTCGGTATGGACTTTCAACGGAATAATTTCGGAACAAAATTGCCAAGTACATATATTCTACTGATATCTACTGACTTGATTGAGACGAAAAACAAAAGAAAAAAAAAAAACAAGAAAAAAAAAACCAACAAATAAATTACGTAATTCCGCGCGTCGCGATACACCCGCCCAAACGTAACGCGCAGATCCCCTCGAGATCCCATCCCGTTCGATAGCTGTCAATTATCATAATGCGCGCGAATGCGCGCGCCTTGCGCCTCACCTCCGACCGAGCCGACGCCCGTGGCGATCTGCGCCTGGTAGGCCGACGCCGCGGCCGCGGACGCCTCGGCACCGTGATGATGCTCGACCTGCAGGCCGCCGCCCCTCAGTATCCGATTGACCGACGAGACCGAGGGCAGGCTCTGGGGATCGCAGGCCCCCTGGCGGGCGAGCTGCTCCCTGATCTCCCAGGCGAACATCGTCGGCTGCTCCTGCTTCATCCGCAGTATCTTCTTCACGACGCTCGGCGTCGCGACTTGCTGGAAACAGTCGGCCTTTGAGTTTTCATGAAACACACGCGCCGCGCGGTGTCGGATCAGTGGCCTTTCACAATTTTCAATTTCCTTTCGTCCCTTCACCTTGCTTTTATTTGCTTTCTTTTCTTAGACAGGTGGGGGGGGGGCTTTACGGGCGCTCTGATATTTTACAGTTATTTTTTCTTTGTTCAATAAGGGGCTGTCATTTGCTCTCTTATCACGATTGAGTAACGTGCTGTCTGTTTTAAAACAAGGCAGCACGTTATAGTTAATTAGTTAATCATGCTTTGATCGATAAGTTATTTTCATACTCCATTTTGATTAATATCAATTATTAAGGAATTTAATTTAATAATGAATTTTGATTAATAATTTTTGATTACTAATGTATGAAAACTTTGTCATGTCCACGCGGTTGAATAAATTTTCTTGACAAAAGCCTTCGTATTCCATGATATTTATAACGGAATATCTCTTTCGTACGACCGTTTAAAATTCGCGCCCCGACAGCCCCTTACTGTATTAGACAAATATTTGTACGATAATGTTTGGCATAAATCGATTTGCAAAATATCGACAAGGAGATGCTATGAGTTGTTGACTTGATCAATTCAAAATTCAGATAACTGCGAAAATTAATACTGTACAATTGTCTAACTTAATGCTCTTCTATTCGGTGGATATGGTACTTTGTAATTTAATTTTTCTCTTAAGATAGAATATACTGCTTAGTTTTTAGGATTTTTTTTTTTTTTTAATTACAAAATTTCACTTGTATTGTCCAATTCGTATAAGAACAACGATTAAACCAAAAATATACATACGCGCTTGCGCAGTTTCCGTTATAGGCACTGCTTACTGACAATCGATCTTTAAAAATTGTTTGTTAAAGCACAGAAAATCCACATAACTTCAATTGACAATATCAACTTTAAATTGAAGAGTATATAGGTCATCAGAATTTTTTTCAGTCTGGACGAAATCCATCACTCATATCTGCTAACGTTCGCTTGTCACTGAAAATCGAGCTTTATCGATTCCCCACTATATTTATAGTACACGTAGCAAAATTTTTTTGTAAAAATTACAATACTGTCCGGTAATTGCATGAAGTTTCCAAGGTTTAATAGACTAATTGATGAACTTTTTGATTGTAAAATGTTCTGGAAGTTAGGGTAATTTTTTAGATTTTTTCAAGTTGTGATCGAAAATACTGAGTAATATTGTAATTTTTGCTAAAAAAATTTATCTCAATGTATGATTGAAAACAATTGTCATACTTCGATAGTATAAGTAATAATGCCGTCAAATTTCACGATTAAATTAATTTTCGAATTTTGACGAATTTTTACTTAACACGAAGTTATGGATTGATCTCGTTTTGGTGTTAGTAAGAAAAATACTTATCCCGATGCATATTTTATGACAGATAGATTTCAGGAGACGGATCATTGCCTCGACGTTTAGAATTAAAAATGGCGAAAAGCTTACTGGGATTTGCGATAGAATGCACAGCATCGATTTTCCTCTCATATATATATATATATAATAATTAAAGCAATATATATAACGATAAATTTCCAAGACTCGGTGAAAATCCATCAGAACTTCAGAATCGCAGGGATAATCCATAAGCTCGCGTCGGAATCCGGTTTACCGCGCCATTCTCACCCCGCCGCGCGGGAGGGGGGCGTGAGAAAAGCCGATCGACGTTCGTCCGGATATATATATACATACATACACTCGTTGGCTTTCAGCTGCGCCTCCCCCCCCCCTTTCCCCGAGCGACGACGAAGGAGGAGCTTACGTATACTTGCACAGTTGCGCACGGACACGCGCCCGCTCAGCGTTATATACGTAATAGACAGACGCGCACAATAAGCGCCGGGGCGTGTTCTCCGAGGGAGCCCCGCTCGCGCAATCGAGTCCCATCGCCCCATACCCCCCTCCGCCGCCCCGCCGGCGACCTTATAAGCGCCCGACGCGACGCGTCCTCTCGTCGTGCAATCCCTTATCACTCGTTACCACCATGTCTCCCGCGGGAACGGGGGCCCTCGCCTCCTCGCCCTGTCCTGTCCAACCCCCTCTCCCCCTTCACCCCCGCCCCCAGGCCCGCGGGATAATTACACCAGTCGGGGCACTCGGTCAACAACCAACCTGCTACGTCGCCGTGGTCGGTAGTCGTCGTCGTCGTCGTCGTCGTCGCCGCCGCCACCGCCTTATCTCTACATATATGACGCTTAAGGGCAGATGTCGTACACTCTATATATATATATATATATATATATATATATATGGTATATATATGGTATATACCCGAATTCGCCCCGGGCGGGGCCGGCATTAGCGACGCGGGGACTGGCGATAATTGTTTCCCACCTAGATACCGAGCCCGCGCACGTACACAGCAGACGGAAGTGTCAGATTCCTATCTGAGATGCTACACCCGCCCGTTGTTCCGTACCGCCGCTCGACCTCGCCCACCGTCCCGAGCGCTCCAGTTTTCGTGCCGCCAACGCACGCGACGCGACGCGACGCGACGCGTCGTCGGCCACGACGCCCGCGCCGCTCGGCCGCGGGCCGTTGTTTCGGGCCGATGTACGCGTGTATTAGGCCATGTGCAGAAGGTCGGTATGTCGCTCCCACCCCCCTCCCCCCGCGCCCGCCCTCCTCGAAATTGCCAAAGGGATGTCACCTTCCTCCTGCCCCCTCCCCCTCTCGTCGCCCCGCGCACACCGCCCATTCGGTCTTCTTCCCGCATTGTCTTCCTGTGCGTTGCACGTGAGCGGTGCAGCTTTTTGCTCTATCTATACGTATATATATATATATATATATATATATATATATATATATATATATATATACGTATGTATATTGAGGGCGCGAATGGGTCGAATATTCTTGACAATACGCTTCGATATTCCGAGCTATTGTAATTTATCATATGTAGTTTTGACGAACGATAATAATTCGTGGCAAAGTATAATATTTCGAATATTTTATTTCATACGTTCGTCGATAAAAATCTCGAAAGTTGAAAAGAAATAAAGTATTTTTTGTAGATATACATTATTCCATTTAAGAAAGGTGTTAAATATTATAATACACTCGATAAATTTACTAGATACATGTGAAACAGACAGAACATCAATAGATAACCCATTATTGCTCGTCAAGGGCGAAGTCTGAGCGAAAAGCTGTTTTCCCAATAGTTTTGGTGTATATAACGAATATGAAAATTGCGTGCATTTATGTTTCCTTATAATCGCGGTAAGATAATCGAAACAACGCGCGTATGAATGCCAGTAGGAAGGTTAGAATGACAAAAAGCAAATAATTTACGAGCCAGTTGTTAAAACATAGAGGTCAGGTTTTGGGGTTGGAACTCACGGGGCGATAAGGAAAGCGCGGTGCTCGTGTATCGAGAATTCTAGATTTTACAAGGTGAAGAAATGGTATCGTGAGTGCATACCTTCCGAGCTTTTTTATTATAAGAAAAAATTGTCAAAAAATAAACAACAACAACAACAACAACGACAAAATTTACAGAAGGCACAAAATAAGCCTCAGGACGTCTATCTTTTTAGAAAAAATTACTTTTCACTTTATATACTTAGTGCTGCTTCCATACTTTTACATAAGCGCGCATTGAATTTTACTTTTTCTATTTTCGGCAGTACTGTGATTGACGCGTCGATCCTTCATATCGCCTAATCCGGCGAATTCGAAAAAACAAATAAACAAAAAAAAAGCCACAGAAACGTGGAGTTAGCCTAGCTTTAAAGTGAGCTCAGCAAATCGTGTAAAAATTAAACATTAAAAAAAGTAATATGGCACGTCTTCATGAATGTATAAAGATGTACTTTTTGACGAACATTAGATGAAAAGGGAAGAATTAATTCGCGATCAAAGTTCCTCAAAAGATAATATAAAAAATTTTATCCAAGTTTTCATCAGATTTCTTTCTCGTTAGTTGGAAAAATTTCAGAATTAGCCGAGGCTTCCCTCCCCACATTCTCGTTCTGCGAACTATAATAAGAATCGTATTGACTGATGCACGAGAAACATAAATCATTGACACAAAAGCCGCGCTGCTCAAGAGAAATGATTTGTTCATTGTCTCTGGTTGGATGTGATGAAATTACTCTATGTAGCTTGAAATCATGCCAGAACAAGAAGGGATCACGTGGGAGTAATACCAAGTACTGAACAAAGACAACAAATACTCTTATGTTTTATCTCAGACGTGACGAATTTAATATTGTTTGAGCACCCGGTCATTCGCATGAAATTTATTTACGGTATACTTTAGATTTTCTCGCAATTATTTGACATCCACTGTCGTTTTTCCGGGCAGTTTTCTTATTCCATTCACGATCGTTCCATAAATCGCGCAGTTTCTCGCGACTTTAAACTTTTCATCCCACTCGCGCCCGGATTATTTCAGTTCAACTTCCGATAGATTCGATTCGCGACGGAAGGTTGGAAAATTTTCGCTTGGATTCGAGCGTCGCGTATGCTACTTAGCGTTCGCGATGCAGGTAACATGCGTTAATGGTCGGGCGTGCAATTTTCATCTAATTTTGAGTCAAATTTTCTAAGTAATTTTTAATACGAAGTTTATAAAAGTCATGATAATACGTCGATCGCTAAATTATTGAAAGGCTAAAAAAAAAAGTATCCCAACGAAGATAGTTCCGTCTGAAAATTTAATGTCATTAATCCTATCGACTATTATATTCATGAGGATATTTTTAATTTAGTCGGTAATTGCAGGATTTAATTTTTTTACAATGACTTGAAGCAAAGTTCAAATTTTTCCATGATTTAGCTATACGTCGGTGTTAGTTTCCTTGGAAGACTATGGATAAACTGTATACTAGTTTATTTCTGCGCAAACAAATAGAGGCCATTTTCGTCGCGAATTTTACATCATGAAATTGCCATAATTCTTCTAGTCTCGTACGAAAAAAAGCTCTGGAATATATTGATTTTTTATGCAAAATCTGGAATTTGTATTAGTCCTTGCTAGAATCGTTTTCATCATGCGAGTATTCGTTGGGATGGGGGGGGGGGCGTCGATTTCATCTACGAAA
Source organism: Sycobia sp. Sy_11 (assembly GCA_018907035.1). Lineage (NCBI taxonomy): Eukaryota > Metazoa > Arthropoda > Insecta > Hymenoptera > Epichrysomallidae > Sycobia > Sycobia sp. Sy_11. Next base: position 1,892,423 of record JACCIC010000005.1, on the reverse strand, counting down.
AAAAAAGTCCAACTCAACGTAAAAAAATGCATTTACAGTTAAATAATACGTGGCAAAGAGAAAAAAAATAATAACAATGCTGTTGGTACCGTAGCTTGGCCATAAGTAACGGGCAAGTAACGCGCGGTTATAAAAGTAAACAAATAATCGAGCCAAGCGGAAAAAAAGCTCGAAACGCGACCGCAGTTACGCCTCTGGGGCGAACCTACGCAAAGCAGAAGAGAATAAAAAAAAAGGTACGTGAAAATCCAGCTGGTTCCGCGAAAAGCGCATTAAGCCCGAGGATCGGAGCTTTCTCTTTTTCTCGGCGTTTTTCGACACAGCATATAGGGTGACTCGGATTTTCACCCCCTGCCCCACTTATTCTCCCGAAATCACTTCACCCATCACGCCAAATCCGTGCGGACGCGGTTACGTAACCGTATAAGCTAAGACTATTATCAAAAAACAATATATATATATGTATGTAGCAAATTAAATATTTAAAGCCAAGTGGTCGCGCTTTTGCACCATTTTTACGTGGTTTATTTGCAATTTAAATGCACACACACACACACACACACACACACACACAGACCGTTCCGTGAGGTCGATGTGTGTCGCTGCGCGGCGTGGCGCTGTAAATAACGCGCCCACATACCGGCGCGAATCCGCGATCGATGCGCGAGGGCGTCCCAGAGGAGGAGGCGGAGGTGGAGGCGGGGCCACGAACTGCGACGAGAGATCCTCTCTCGCCGTAATTTGCCCCGGCGCGGCCTGTCATTTGTTCGGCGCGACCTGGGCGGGGGGGGGGGCAAAAACGGTAGCGCGCTGCCGCACTGATAGAAGGTGCACGCATACACACACACACATACATACATACATACATACATACATATATATATATATATATATATATATATATATATATATATATATATATATATATATTAGATGCTTTGGGACGATTAGGACACGCGCGACACGGGGGCGACACACCAACCGGTAATTTGGTCGTCCGTGCCGCGCCAGCACCGGACGAACGTATTACACATGGTATATATATATACAACTGTGGGGCTTTTAGGGTCGGAGGCCGGTGAGGCTAATGAATTCGATGATTCCGCGCTTTTTCGATATCGCCGCGCGCTCGCGCGAGAGCGCCGCGTTTCCACTACCCGCTGCGTCGCGCGGGGCGCGAAAATGTAGATTTGTCGCGCTCCTCTCGATCCGCGTCCGTCGGTATCGATGGACGATGGGTGGCTCCTTTTGCATTTCTAACGCGATCAGCGCGGCCATTGGCGCTCGGCCCCCATCGCGCACGACGATCGAGATCCGCGGGGACGAAACGGGGCCGGATTTATACTAGTGTATATACGATATAGCTGTGGGCGCGCCTCTTGAATTTCAATCAGTCGCGAGATGTATATCGCGACACGACTATATATATATATATATATATATATATATATATATATATATATATGCATATAGACGGATAAAAACGACGTTGTTCTGTTCGTTATTTATTAATTGAACCATGAAAATTTTAACGCACGCATGTGGCTGGAAATGAAAAATAAATTGTACGACGGCGAGTATAACGAATATAATATTAAGCGACGATTATAGCCGAGTGTAAAATATAAAATATCGTACGACGTGTATTGAGTAGCGCGGAGTTCAATAAAAAGGGCAGAGAACGTGGTTTTAGTAAAAACCGAAAAGGTAACTGAAAGATTTTTTTCTTTTTTTTACGGTTTCGTTCCGAGAAGAAATTCGTTTTTAGAAATTCGTTCCGACTTTCGAGTGTCGACTTTAGAACGGCATCGCACGAATAAAAATCATTGAATTATAACCCTTGCAACGATTATGTTTTGGAAGAAAGTTTCTGTTTCTTCCGTTCGAACGATGTCGCGTTATTTTTTATGGTATGATATTATAGCTAAATTATTTTCTCCTTATGGGACGAATTTTAGTATCGGGGGGAGGGGTAACCACGAGTAGATGATACATAGATTGACCAATTATTTTTGTATACTAATTATCGCACTTGATATTTGCCTATGAAATTTTTGAACTATTATTTAAGTAAATCATTCATAAATTATCTGACTGATCGAATTAAAAATTTTTATTTATTTTAGGACGATTGTTTTCTCATCGTTGGATTATTCTATCACAATTACGAGAGGCAGTCGACAGCGTACTTTATAAGAATATTTTTGATAACGCAAAAGCTTGCGTTGTATGTGAAACTGCCACGGATTACGCGGATGAAGGGTTGCGGACACGTATTTCGATCGGTGTAATGAGAAAAAGAATTGTATACACTATGTGTAGATAACGAATGCGCAGAGCAACGCAAAATTTTTCCAAATAGCAGCAGAAATCGATGTAGCGCATATTTATAAATATCGAATTTCCCGATGAGGTCGGAGAATGAGGGATGGGGGGAATAGGAGAAGGAGAGGTGCCGCATTTATAGTCCCAACAAGTATATATATATATATATATATATATATATATATGTATGTATGTAAGTATGTATGTACGTGCAATCGTTTTGTTTCGTTCCGTATGGTAGAGCGAGCGCCCTTAAATCATGCATCGAAATGTAAACGGGGGGAAAAAGCGGACAATAACGCGCGGTGCGACGGCGACGCGTCCCGTCCGCAGCGAGATCTTAATTGCCCGATAGCGGGGCCGTCGGGCGGAAGCTTATCATTATATTTGCCACGGACGCGGCGTCGCAAACATATATTATAAATACACACACAGACACACACACACACGCAGACACACATAGAACCTACATCGTCTCTTCAACGCGAGGTCGGTGCGATCCTCCCCCCTCCCCTAACACTACTTTTGCCCGTCGCGCTTTTTGCCGGCAACGAATATACACGCCTATGTGTGCGTGCGTGCGTGCGTGCGTGCGTGTGTGTGTGTATGCCTATATATATGATTTCGAAAAATCCGTTTTCAAAACCAGTTCTAATCTCTCCAGCGCTGAAAATAATATCTTTTTGCAAAGGTATATCTGCACAAACACGTATATAATTATTAAAATACTTGGGAAAAACTGGCGCGGCCGTCGTATTTTCCACAGAAATCCTCGCTTTCGAAATAATATATAATTTTTATTTTACTCTCTCTCACTCTCCCTCTTTCTTTTTTCGTTACAAACTGCGCCGATCCATTGGTTAATTGGTATGTAAGCTCGATCCTGCAATCGTAAAGATGCACGGAGTTAAGATTGATTTTACAATTACGCCGTTCAAACCTGGGCGCGATTAACGCGATCGATCGTAACCTTCGAACAATTCGCTCCGCCGCCGTCTATATAACGGCCTGCATAAACAACTGGGACTAGGCTCTCTCTCGCTCTCTCTCTCTCTCTCTCTCTCTCTCTCTCTGTTTCTCTCTTTCTCTCGCATATATGCAGAAACGCAGATACACACATACACATACACGCACACATATGCGGAGACTTATCGAGTGTTCATCAAACCTGTCCCTCTCTCTTTCTCTCTTTCTCTATGCGCATGCAAAAAAAATCCATACATACAATGTCTGTGGGGGAGAAATAGAGAGAGGGAGGGAGTTAGGGAGTGAGAGAGAGAGAGAGAGAGAGAGAGAGAGAGAGAGAGAGAGAGAGAGGGAGAGATGGAGAGCGCGCGATCGACAGCGCGTTTACGCAAACGATCCTGGCCGATAAGCTCGGGAGGCCAGCGCACACGCTTATGACGCCTCGGCGGTTCCTCCTCGAAAATCATCGTCGTTTTTCGAAAAAAAAAGAAAAAAAAAAGAAAGAAAGAAAAAAAATAGAAGCCGCTCGCTCGCGACGCCGTTTATACGCTCGGGCGGCTCGGCGGCGCGCTTGCATATTTCATGAGGCGGCTCTTTTCCCCACTCTCCTCCTTCGCCGCGTCGACCTGCCGTGTCCGCGGCTCATTACACAGACGTGTGTGCCCGACTCTCTCTCTCTCTCTCTCTCTCTCTCTCTCTCTCGTGCGACGAGGAAAACACGTGTAGGTGTCGGTCGGGCGCGTAATTCGAGCATTAATATGCATGGTTCGATTGTCGATCGAGGCTGCCTGACGCACCTCTGCCGCCCCGCCAACCCCCCCCCCTCTTCTCCAACCTCTTGACACTCGACGCGCACGGGGCGCGCGGGAGGATGATCGCGCGCTCGATCGCAGGGGCCGAGCGAGCAAGTGCCTCGCCCGTTCGGACAATTACGCTTGCCGCCCGGGGCATCGGTCGAAATCGACTCGTTCTATTTATTCGCCAGCCCGCAGATGTGCGCGCCTATACGAGGTTTGGATGATCGTCGGCGGGTGTATTCGGGGTGATTTCGCCGATGGAAAAGCCTTCGGAAAGGCGATATTTCGCGGGAAGTACAGGGAGGATTCGTCGATTATTTCCCTTTGAAATTACGAGATTCGCTATTCCCATTGCCAATAATTAAATACAATTTAAGCGCACTCGCTCACGTGCCAGCCCTTTTGTCATTTATCTTTTTATTTTTGGACAGACACCACGCTGTCTCGACGACGTCCGTCCATTGCTTTATGTTACAATTTAATATAATAATATGCACTTACACTACACTAATATGCACTGTCACGGGCGGAATAGAAACAAGAACAAAAATGGATAATTATATATAAACGAACGAGGAAGAGTGAGCGCGCAATACCGTATTTACGCATAAAGGGGAGTCGCGCGCGCGCGCGCTTCGAAATACCGTTTAGGCGAATGCGAGGGATGCTTTTTAGCTTTCACGCCCTGATACACGTGGGTCGGGCTTTGCTTTAGCCGCCACTCTCGATCTCGGCCTTTTGTTTCCTCGAGAAAACCCTTGAAAATGTTTGCTCGGACCCCAGAAACGATGTATTCCCGTGTCTAGCGTTTAAATTCAATTGACGAGCCATTAAAAGCGGTTTTGGGGCCGTTTTCAACGTTCAAAATTTCATTTGTCACTGTTCGATTGTTTATACGTTAGATCGTTCTATTGTGAATTAAGGAACCGTTCTTTTTAAAATGTCTTGCCGTAACTGACAGGCGAGGCAATTATATCGGCGACACAGCCCGTTGTCGGCACTTTGCTTATGCCATCGACCAATGATTTGCGATTACGTTTCGTAAGAATTCGACGAGAACGATGCGATGGCACAATTTCGTCGGTCTACGGGTTCATTGCGATATTGCCAACCTTATTACGTAAGGATTTTATATTAATATACGCATGATTTTACATTATTATAGGCACAGTATAACGTGTAAGGAATTGAAACTGTTTGCTTCTATTACTCGTGCAATAATTGAATTTTATTCAAAGTTTTAGTCAAAACTCAAAGTGAGCATCAAATTAACGTGTAGTATTATTCCCAAGTACAAAGTTTTTTTTAACATTTTTTCAATCACAACGACGCTCTTATTGCAAATTCGTTCAATTTGACCAACAACTTTGCAGTTTAATAATTAAATAATCGCTGTCGATAAATCCAATTAAGTGCCATTTTTAATCGACCGAGAATTTCCTAAATCGTTGATCTCCCGTAAGCACGCAAAATTGCTTCGCCTTTTCTTCCCCCATCCCCTTTATTTCGCGGTTTCGATACACGTTCTCGTGTCCGACACTCTCAGCTCGTTTATTATCTCGTTTCAATAAACGGCGTCTGGCGCATTTCGTCAAAAATTGCGCGCGCGCGCGCTTTTCGGCCGTGCCTCGAATCGATCACTTTTAACACATCGTCCGGCCGTCGTAATTTCATTTCGCAAATGATCGACCGGCATTGATAACCGAAGAGCGTAAGTCGAGTATCGGCGCGCGCACAAAAAAGAAAGAAGATAAGAAAAACGTTATGGTCAATTTTGACGAAGCGAGGCACTCCGGTGTCCGATAAACAGCGAATGTCTCTGCATTATTTTTAATTTTATCGCGTGTATATATATACATTTACATATATATATATATATATATATATATATATATATATATATACACGAGAATATCCTTAAAAATTTCTCTCAAACTCATTTACTTTAATTTTCGTAATATCAAGGATATATCTATATGAAAACGAAATAGGACGTTGTTGAGGGTGCGAAATTCGAATTAAAAAAAAAAAATAAATAAATAAATAAATGAATAAAACCAAAAAAAGCAATCAATGCGGCTTCGAAACATACCGGGCGCGATTATAATCGTTGTATCGGCTCTAACAATGTCGTTTCGCGTACCCTCGTGCATTATCAATGATGTGCGCACTCATCCGTCGACTCCCCCCCCCCCCCTCGTCAAAAAATGCCTCTCTGGCGAGCCAACAAAAGCAAAGCAAAAGGAGAAAGAGAAAAGAAGGAGCGGGTAATCCGCTTTTCAGCGCCGCTCTCCCGGGCGCCCGCCGGCAATAACCACCCAATGGGGACTACCCTCATTTTTTCGCCATAATGCCCCGGTCTCGGTCCCATCTCGCCCCGCCGACGAATCCAAATATTTATGCTAAACCCCTGCCTCCCCATCTCACCCCCCCCCACCTTGTTACCGTTGTAATGGCGCGGCCCGGCAATTTTCTCGCGCGCCTCGCGCCTCTGCGAGCCGCCTACCCGTCCCCGCGACGTCGTCCTCCCGCCGGTACGAGGGCGCAGAGCGGAGCCGTGGAAGAACCCGAGCGCTCCGCATCGCCGTATACAATTAAGAAAACCGATAAGATTATCGTTTAACGGGGCAGTTGGCACCTCTCCTCTTCCATTCCCTTCGTCCGACACGCACACACACACACACACACATATACACACACACACAAACGCGCGCGCGAGGCAATCTCCGCGAGAGCCGGCGCACGGCCGCGTTACGTGCACGACGAGCGAGAGCGGCGGGACCGCAGATCTTCTCTGCCGGCCCTGCCCATCCCCAGAGCGTCCTCCGTGAAATTATGCTAATCTGCACGGCCTCGCAAGGTGTTTGGATAATTGCGCGCTCCGCTCTCCGTTCCCGCCGATACGGCCGCGGCCCCTGCCGCGCTGGTCCGCGCGGCGGATAACGTGTGGCTTCGCTTAAAATCACATCGGCACTCTTTTTCTCACCCAAGCATCTATATATATATATATATATATATATATATATATATATATATATATATATATATATGTATATAGATGCACACGTACGCGGTTACGAGAGGAGCCTCTCGGAGGCCCCGGGGCCCTGTACATATGTGCGCCTCCCTTAAAAAAAAATCTACATCCTTAACGCGCCAATTATTACGGCAATAAACCTTCAAGAGCGAGGAGAAAGAGCGCGTGCGTGCTCGTGCGGGGTGTGCGCCGCGCGCGGACGGGGCGGCGGCGGGGCGAGATCATCGAAGGCGCAAGAGAGTGTATATATAGTTATACACACGCACACACACACACACACACCACACACACACACACACACACACACACACACACACACACACACACACACACACACACATATATATATATATATATATATATAGGTGCGCGTGCATGTGTACGCGTGTATAAGAAAAAGCGGCAGCGAGGTCGTCTGGGCCTTTTTCTGCCGCGGCTCTGCCTCCCGTCCACCCCCTCCCCCTTCGGCCTGCTTGTTTAAAGAGACCGGCCGAGGGAGGGTCGGCGAGGTATTTTTCGCGCGTGTATGTATATATATATATATATATATATATATATATACACGTACTTTACGTATATACGTACGAGGCGCTCGCTGAACTTTCCTGGCGCACGCAAACCAGAGCATACAAACTTTTTTTCGCACTTCCCTTCTCTCTCCCTCTCTCTCTCTCTCTCTCTCTCTCTCTCTCTCTCTCTCTCTTCCCCGCTCTTGGAAACTTTTTCGACCCGCGACGGCATTTGCATAATTGGAAGGAGAGCAGGGCGCAACCGCGCCTCCCCTCGTGCTCCGCCTCGGCTTCTCTCGGCCCATCGCGCGCTAGGCAGCGCGTTCGCGGCTTTGTGCTCTCGGACACGCTTTCACGCCGCGAGCGCGCGCGCGCGCGCACGTGTTTACGCCCGGGGGCCGACGCGACGACGCGCTCTCCCCCCGGGGGCGATCGTTCTCGCCTCCTCCCGTCAAAAATTGGCCAGCGGGCGGCGGCGGCGGCGGCGGATCTTAGCCCGAGGGACCGGCTTCGCCGGCCGACGAGGCCGTACTCGATTGCGCTGCACATGCGTAGACGTGGACGCGCGTACGGAGCGCGTACGCGGTGAACGCTGGTGTATCGTCGGATTCCGAGCGATTCTCGGGGCGCCGGCGGCGGGACTGTTTAGGAGGACGTCGCGGGCGCTTCGATGCGATGGCTGTATATTGTTTCCGGACTATCCGGGAGGTTCTTTCTTTTTTATTTTTTAGGGCCGTTCTTAGGTTTCGGAGCTTCGACGGGCCTTCAAAAATCAGCGAAAACGACTTTCCTCCGCGTGTATGTGGCAGATTATTCAAGTTCTGTCGAAAAAATGCTTCAGGGTTGGAAATCTTCCGCAATTCGTGCTGCGGGTTAATATTGCTCGTAGAAGGGCCCTTTTAAAGTTTTAAAAGCCAAGGCTTTGGAATGCGCGAGAAACATTATAATGATTCGAGTTTTTCTTGATTCAGTCTGACTGTCATTATTTTAGTTAATGTAATTACGTTATAAAGACTGTAGGACCGATAGCAATATTTATTGATTTAATTCAGAACAGTCGACATGAGTAAAATTTTTAATTTTGATTTTTCTCGATTCCCAACATATCACCGTCAATTCACAATATTTTTTAACACACGGATAATGAATAGTAGAATAATGCAATATTTTAAATATTTGATAGGAGGTTTTCAGGACAGGAAGACTTACGGCAATAAGATATTGAAAATAAAATTTACTTATTGATCTACATTTATTCGATTCGTCGTCTTTTCCGAATTTCACGTGCACATTGTGTCAGTTTTAATTCTAATGCGAAACTGAATACGTATATATGAATCTTTTACGAATTTATTATAAAACCTGACACATCATTTAAAATTAACATGTTAAAATTTACTTGAAAATATTTCAAAAGACTAAACAATTTTTAAAATTGCTTTTATACTTTCTCACTTTTGCAATTTCGTTTTCCAACTTTCCGAATAGATTTTATCTTAATCATACTCTTAAACAAAGACATCATGCGTGATATTTGTTAATACCAATTTTTACTCTAATACTTGCAGAAGTTGCAATCTTTCAAATTTTGTCCAAAGCAGAGGCAATAATTTATATTACTAGATAGACTTGTCTTCTACTTCTTTCCTCACTAAACGTCTAGGCAACGGTTTCGCATCAAAATACTGCCGAAATCAAATGCGATTACACTAAGTACACAATACTAACTCATGAACTGGGACTTTATGTTTCTAACTTTAAAACATTCCAACGAGCTCGCTTCTCGCCCTCGTCTACGAGCACGATCGTAAATGGGATTTCGCGCAAAAGCTAACGGAACAATAATTACGCGTTATCTGGATCGGTGCACAATTGTGGAGTTTACGAGGCCGGCTATGGGGATTCAAGGCCCACATTCGCGGCATTACGAGCCGAATAAAAATCATTCATTCCTTTCAGTGGAACGTTATGGTACGAAAAAATTTCGCATCTTTGGAGGGTATAGTCGTAATCCTCGAATAAGTTAATTTTTGTTTTTCTTAGTAGCTCGTTACGTATACAGGGCGGTATAAGCGAAATTTTTATCTTTGCTCGACGAATACTCGAATGGGATTGACCGCATTATATACTTACGTAAGGAAACAATGGGTGGAACTCATTGGATTGTAATAGAGATGCTGGGCTAAAAAAAAGGCTTACTCAACATTTGCTTCCCGTATTCCATGTGCATACTCAAAACGGCAGTCAACTGCTAGAGCTTAAGCAAATCCTTCTATCTGCTGCGGTATGTGCATTAAATGTACGAGGGGGAAAAAAAATGAACGTCTCTCATTTCTTACATTCGAATGGATATTAATTTGCCTGATTTTTTATCGCATACTGTACTAAATGGCATTATGTATTTTGTTAGCTATTTCTAACAATTATCAAATATTCAACTCTGTTCCACAATTTGATTATACGATTTCTTATATTTTAACATGTTATTCGATAACTATTTATATTGATTTATTATTACTTATGACAATCCATAAAGTTTATCTGAAATTTGAAACAATGATAATGAAGTGATAAAAATACAAACAACACTCTTTTATTTATATCTTTAAATAGTTGATTACTTAAGTTGAGCCTAAATTACTGTGATTTACAATAATTGATTTGAAAAAGTATTTTTGCTAAATGAAATTACAAAATTCAATTTTCATTGTTGACACCTCTGCTGAACACATATAATATTTTATTCGATGAAAAAAATTCCGACCTCCGCTGAGTATCGAACCCACGACCCTACGATTCGCAAGCTAACGCATTATGCACTATGCTAAAACGCAATGTGGGATTACAATACTATATTTGCCTATGACCGGAAGCACCTTAAGAACCATAATATAGAATATTTATAAGAGAAGATAATTACATAATCGTAAATCAATTTTTAATTCTTCCCCTGTTGGATATCTCGTATCTTATATTATAGATATCGATATATAAGGAGAGTTACACGCACACACACACACCACACGCACACATACACACACGCACACACACACACACACCACCCACACACACACACACACACACACACACACACACACACACAAATTATATTATATAAAAATAATATATCAATAATATATATATATATATATATCTTTTTCGTACACATAAGGTCTTGGTCTTGATTAGAAAAGACGTCGTTCTTTCCAATATTTATGTATTTTGTTAGCTATTTCTACAATTATCAAATATTCAACTCTGTTCCACAATTTGATTATACGATTTCTTATATTTTAACATGTTATTCGATAACTATTTATATTGATTTATTATATACTTATGACAATCACATAAAGTTTATCTGAAAAATTTGAAACAATGATAATGAAGTTATAAAAATACAAACAACACTCTTTTATTTAATATCTTTAAATAGTTGATTACATTAAGTTGAAGACTAAATTTTACTGTATTTACATAATTAGATTTGAAACAAGTATTTTTCTAAATGAAATTACAGAAATTCAATTTTCATTGTTGACTATTTGAGATACTGAGTGATATATCCACTTCATCCCACTATCTGAAATAATAGAAAAACAAACTCAGGCAAAGTATGCATATTTTTGAACTTATTCAAATATAATGTGATCAATTATTTAAATATATAAGTTTAAATGAATTTTGTTGACATGAATTGTTGATAATTCACACCCTTTGGCGTAAACTCTACGTTAGATATCGATATATATATAATGAAAAATAAATAAATATATAAAATGGCAAGCTCAAATATAATTATATTAATGAAAAATTATTACATGCTATGCTATTCACTGTATGTTCTGCGTTCAACTATGTACTGCACTGGTCAAAAGTAAAAAATTTCATAATTATATATCAATAGAGAGAAAATAAAATAATACCATCCAGTCAAGTATTTAATTATCAATCAAGGGAATGGCAGTCCATTCGAATGAGAGAAATAGGTTTAGACATACATTTTTTTTCTTGTATTTAGTACATATACTGCAAGGGCGAATGATTATTTAATCAGTCACTTTACGTACACTCTTGTTATAAGTGCATCACCCAATCTCAGTTGGATTGTAGTGCTGAAATTATATAAAGCAAAGTAAGATATAGTATTATCATTGTGTACAGCTTATGTTTCGTGAGCGATCCCCTAATTCTCCGCCAAATTAATTTTCGAAACTACATGTATACGAATAAAATCATAGGAATGTCGTTTGTAAGTAAGAGAGATTGAGAGTGAGGGGGAAGAAAGAAATAAAAGGTAAGACTATGCATCGAGATAAATCGCTCCGAAGATAATGTTCAACGCTGCCCCCCCCCCCGTGGGAGTGCATCATCGTATACACATATATATATGTAAAAATATAGGACACATACCTTGGTCTTGCTGCCGCCGATGCTGCCGGGCCTGATGCTGCCCGTCTCGTAGAACCTCGTCAGTATTTTGGACACGCAGCCGTGCGAAACGAGGAGCTGCCGGGATATGTCGCAGGGCCTCACGCCAACCAGGGCCAACTGCACGATCTTCTGCCTCACGCAGTCGGGCAGCGGCCTCCCGTTCACGAAGACACCGCCCAGCTGATTGACGCCCGCTTGGCCTGCGTGCGAGGGAGAGAGTGAGAGTGAGCGAGCGAGCGAGAATCGAGTGTAATAAGGCTGATAATTTCGCGTCAAAAGTACGCGCCTGCTTAAACGGTGGCGGTGGGGCGAGGGGGGGGAGGGGTTACCACGAGTTCTGCAACCGATGATGCTGGTAATATCTATATTCTAAGATTTTGGAATTAGGAAGAACGGGACGATCCACGATAATGGCATTCGTAAAAAAATTTTTTTTTTTCCGTTGAGCATAGATTATTCTTATGGCTGCTGGTGATGATAATCCTGGTGAAAAATACCGATTGTTCGGAACTCGGTACGTAATGAATTTTTCACGCGACCGGAATCGAGCGTGCATCTATACGTCTAAGCATCTGTAAAATATTGGAAACTGCCTGAGAAGTTGAGGAAGAACTTTTGATAATTGCTTAAATATTGCGTCATATTCTCAGAATTTAATGATACGTTAAAAAGTTTGTAATATTTGAATATTTGAAATTTTTGACCAGTGTTAATCGTTATAAAACTTGGATCTAGTAATTCTTGTTTAATTCTATAAGATTTTGTTATTGCGATTAATTTCCAATCTGTCATCAACGTTTATTTTGGTTTCCAGTATAAAATTCGTAAAAAATTACATTAAAACGTTCTCTGTTTCTCTTATCATCTCGATCACACCGTTTTGGAAAAATATATGTCTGCGAAGTATTTTTAAAAAGGTATTCTTAAAAAGCTAGCGCAGATTCCACGATTAATGTATATTCAAGCTGGACCAGATAGCTGTTCCGATACAAAGAAAATCTGTTTAAAAAACAAAAAAAAAAAAGTAGAACAAAAATATCGTTCAGTAGTTGCATGCGCCATTACTCTCGCTTCGTTACAGCCTAAAATCGTTTGACCAGATAACGCAATGGAATTTTCTGATCGAGAGAACCTGACGAATCAATTATACTGGTTCTGTTAAAACTTTCATCATGCGACATACGCGCGACGTCAATGATAGTACGATAGACGGTTTTTCAATTAAAATATTTAACCAATTCAGATTAGCTGCGAGACAGTTTTATATACAGTGAAGTTTTATATAAAGTTCAGTGAAAATTTTGTGCAATTTCAGCCCCCATTCAGGTTTTTGTTCCCGTTGTTTGTTTTATTTTGTTTGGTCGCGAATCACGCCTCGCATACATCGTTAAAAGGCTTGGAAATTCATCGGAGCGCGCACCGGCGCGCAGCTCGGAATGATACGGGTGCTCGGGGCGCCCGATAAGAGAGCAATGATTAATTCCAGGTGAGCCGAACGGTTTATCGATATCACGACACCGTAATAATATTCCCTTGTACTTTTGGAGATATTTTCAAAGGCGCGAACAGGTTGAAAGTGTCCGAGCGCGCACGTATAATATTATCATTAAATATATATATATATATATATATATATATATATATATATATAGAGAGAGAGAGAGAGAGAGAGAGAGAGAGAGAGAGATGCGCGAAACGACGCGACGAAAGCCTGACTTAGCACTTGAATTCTTCGAACTTATCCCCGACGATTCTGCGCTCTGTACGAGTCGCTCGACCCTCATTGGGACACAGTGCGTATTTTAACGAGAGCCCGTACGCGATAACTTAAACGCGCGTTTATATATATAATATATATATATGAATACTATATACATATACATATACATACATCGTCAATTAGCCACTGCGGCGACACCTTTCGACTCATTCGACGCGCGTCCCGTCTTATCAATCCCCCTCGGCCATTCGCCGCGCGAGAACTTCCTCGTTCCTTCACCTCCTTCACCTCCGTCGCGACAAGTGCATCCCTAATTAGGCGCGCTCGAGATGTTCCCTCTCTTTACTACTCCGCCGAGCGACGATCTCCCCGGTGCTTACGTAATGCGCGTCGTGCGTATATTTGCGCGGCGCCTGGCCCCCCCCCCCCCGCCCCCCTCCTCGCCCAGGGCCGTAAAGTTGCGGCGATCCCTCGTGGCGGCCGCGCGGAATTTGCCACGGACTCGAGGATTTCAGGATGGCTAAGTGTAACGCCGATGTGTATAAATATCGTGGGATAGACTTTAGTAGTATACGGATGATCGGGAGGATCGCGCGCGATTTCTGGAAATTTACGCGCGACTCCTCGATCTCCGAAGCGTCTTTTGTAATTCTTGAGGGATTTAATCGCGATAATGCCTCGGACCGATGTATATTTTAATCGTCTAGATGTCGTTTTGTCGAGCGATAATCGTAAAATTAAATTTAAAGATTTGTAAATGTGATTTTTGAAGACTCGCGATATCCCCGTATCCTGTGACAAATTCTATGGCTTTTTACTTAATGAGCGTCAGGATCCGATAAATTTTGAATGTTTTTTTTTTTTTTTTCATTACACACTTCTATCGCAATTGAGCTGTAAATGTATCTTGAAATATTATACATTTAGGTACTTACTTTGACTAAATTAACAAAAATTGCTTTGCAATTAGTACAAGGTTATCAATTATACCCTTTCATACTTTCTTACCATTATTATGGTAATTATTTCCTAATTACTTAGATTAGCATTAGATGGCGTTTTCGTTATAGCGTTAAAATAACATCTATATTGATGGACTAAAGTATCGAAAAGCTTACTTTAATAATCGCTATAAATTTTCTAAAAAATTACTTAGTAACAAGTGCATTGAATTAATATAATTTTACGCAAATATGAAACTTTAACGGAGAGTTATGACAGCTGTAAGAAAAGCACTAACGATGGATTTATTATCACTTCAATATCGACGTTTGCTAGAACGTGACACAATAAACGAGACTGTTTGAAATTAAAAAATGAGCCTTGCTCCAATTCTGGAACTTCCTCTGTTTCCAAAGGTGTCTGTGGCATTTATTTTATGACCGGTTCCATGACGGTTTCACGCTACATTAAGTGCTTCACTTTTCTATTCTCAAAGGGTGGATGCAGTATGGTTAAAAATCATAATTTTAATGATATCAAAATGGAAGAATAATCCAGAATGCCTGGTCAGTAACTAAACGGTTTTCTGCGTACGACAGGAAGGCCTTTAAACGAAGAATTGCTCGTCTTTGTTATTACACTGAGAACATTTTCTGAGTATATTTATCGACAAATTTATCACCGTCTTGACTAGTGAAGCTTTCAAAAATTTGAAAACATATTGAAAAAATTTTAAGCTAAATACTGTATTTTTAGACAGACAACGTCTCGCGATTGTGGTGAAATTAAAAAAAAAAAAAAAAAAAAACAAAAGAAGAAGAAGAAATTCTCTCATTGTAAAATTTTCGGAACTCATGGTTGAATTTTCAAATTTTTGGAATGTACGCTTATAAGCAGGTTGAACGCGTCAAGCCTCAATGTACCTCTCAAACGTATCGGCCGATTCGAGAATTCGCCGCACTCTCGCGTCGTAAGTTCTACGCACGTTCTAAATCGACGAGGCCCGACCGCCGAGCAGTTCGCGCGAGCCTCGGGCGCGGCCCGCGAACGGTAGAACCCCGGCCTCGGGTTGCGACTACGTGGCGGTCGATCGGTGTCGCCGTACCCTCCGCCCCCGGGTGGATGATACGCGCGCGTCGACGCCATTGGCACGCGCCAGGCGACAGGAGACGACGCGGTGAGGAGCGGTCTGTCCTCGCGGCAGCTGTCTCCCCTCCCTCCCTCCCCCCCGGCTATAATGACGACGAACGCTCTCGCGCCAGGCCTCGGACCGGAGATCTCGCTCTCGCGTGTCCCCGGACCTGCAATTAGTCGCGGGAGGGAGCGAGAGAGAGAGAGAGAGAGAGAGAGAGAGAGAGAGAGAGAGTCAGAGAGCGAGGAAAGTTCGCGCACGCCCTGCGCTAGACCAAAATTGCTTCCTGCGAAAACCTGTATCAGCGCGTCTGCATCTCGATCTCTCCTCCACCTCTCTCTCTCTCTCTCTCTCCCTCTCTCTCTTTCTCTTTCTCTAAATTCATATATATATATATATATATATATATATATATATATATATATATATATAGCTTTCTTTCTCTCCTCTCTTTATGACTGTCTGTCTAGATCTGTACGTGGGGCTTTTCACCTGCCGAACCTATTAGGAACGCCGAGCAGTAAAATGTCAAAGGGGAGGCTGTTGCAGCCCAGCATATGTAGACATGTATATATATATATATATATATATATGCTCGCCGACGTGGAAAAGAGGGGGAGAGGGCGCGCTGGGCGATGCGGTGATGGGCAACTCCGACGGAGGATAATTAGCAACGGATGTAAGCGCGCGCTCGGCGAGAGGTCGTCGTCGTCGTCGTCGTCGTCGTCGTCGTCGTCGTCGTCGGCCTCGTCTTCGTTGGCGTCGTCGTCTACGCCGCCGAGAGGCCCGCGCGCGTCGGCTTTCGGGCCCGCGCGTCAGATCTTCCCCGCGGGCGCGTGAGGCGCGTGTCGAATCCGGCAAAATGCATTATAATAGAGATAGAGAGGAGTCGCCGGCTCGTTAATATTGCCCCGGCCAGCGCTCCGAGATCGGAAGCGTCGGGCGTTCTCGCGCGCGCCTCTTTTTATTTCCTATCTCACTCTCTCCCCCCCCCTCTCTCTCTCTTTCGTCCTCTCGCTCAATACGCTTCGCTTGTGCCCTCGCTCACTTTTTCTTCGGCGTCGTTTTCTTTTTCGTTTTTTCTGTTTCGAGCGTGTTTATGGTTCCGTTCGCAGGTCCGAGGGGCAATTCGAGGGCTTTATGCATCGACGAGCTTTTGAACTCCCTATATGTATGCGTTATTTGTGGAAGAGTCGTTGGGCAGCCATGTCCGTTCCATAAGATATACTCTAAGAGTCTGTTCCTGTACGGTAAATCGTTTTCATTATGAACTGAAAAGGAGTGGTTATATAGTACAGTCTTTACGGTTGAAATAAGCTTCTTATAATGTCGAAGGGTTAACAAAATTGTGTTTATAACAGTACATTAAGTAGTCTTCAAATTACAATATAATAGTCTTCAAATTACAAAATACAAAAAGAGTACGTTGAAAATGATAATAAATATTATACATATGTTGTATATAGTCTGTAATTTTTTTCTTTTAATATTATTAGATATCCTGATAGATTCGTGTAAAGAAGTGAAGAAATCCTGACATGTATACGACTCGAAGTTGTAATAGGAAGAACATAAAAAATTTGAATTTGCCTACTGTAGAATATCAATGATACCAGTGGATCGAAAGAACGAAAATTTGAGAATATTGTTATTGGCCAAGATTGTTAAAATATCAATAAAGGGAATCGTATTTGCACGGATGGAAAACTAGTAAAAAGTGTCTGAAAACTTATCTCTAATTACGTGAAGTGTCAGTAATATGTTCATGATTTTATTTATTTATAGCCTAAAGATTATACTCAAACTTAATATCTGTAGTTAGGAACTAGTTTGATCCATTGACATCAACATAATCTTCCATAGTAAGTGAACTATATAGCCGTTTATATCGAGTTGTTACCACAACTTCAATCGGTACTATAGAACAAGTTTCTAGACCTTAAACTGAGGTACAAATATAGGTCTGGGATATTTTTTTGAACCAGAACAATGTCGGTGAAAAGATCCAGACTGAATTGTTGAAAAAATTCCATAGATTGATCATAGATGAATTCGGTTAAATACGTGTAAGTTGCGTACAACTGCAAATTTAGATATTTTTAACGGAAATGTACTAGACAAATCAAACGTACGTAAAAATTAACTCTCAGAATCCTGTCAAATTTTATTTTACAGAATAAATTTCAATCGTTACATTCAGGTTAGAAATGATCTAAAAATGCTTTTTAAAGAGACATTGACAACACTCGGAGTGAAATATTACAAAAAAATTATTCACAAAAAAAGCACGTTTTTTTCTACGTTTCACTAGTAATTTTTCGTTTTTACACTTTCAGAACATTTCAAGTGCAGACTTTGCCAACAGACAAGATTTGGCGGATTTAATCTGCATAAGCACGTTCAGCAGGTTGATTAGAGCCTCGTAATTTGTCAAATATACCTAACGATCAGAAAATCCGACAATCTACATGAACCCGTAAGAAATGAAGAATACCCCAAAGTCCCAATTGTCCATCGTCTCCATTGGGAATCCTCTTAATTCGAGCGAATGAAGAGCGCGTTTGCTCGACGTCCTAATGAGCAGTCCTCGGCCGATCCCTCGGCGAAAAGTGCGCTCGCGCGCTCCTCGTTAATTTCGGAGAATTTCAAAAATTAAGTGTCACACGACTTGCGAGTACGTTATTAAGCGCGGGATAATTTTGCCAAGATTTCGATCGGGCCACGCGCGATACGAGCGGCGAGGATCTACTTAATGAGTTTGATTAACGGAAGGCGCTATATTTATATTGCAAATTAATTAACCATTTTTCACTAAGGATATATATATAGATCAAGAATTTGATCTAGATTGAGGAAAGTACCTCCAAAATTAACATTGTGCGGCTTTTGGGGCGTCTTACGCTCTTGCATTCTCAAGGTACGGTATATATTGTTATTTAACGTTGGTAGTTCCAACTAATTAGTTAAATAATTTTTACTTTTTTTTTGATCGAACATCCATTTTGTGCCACAGCATTCAGTAAAAGAATAATAATTTTTGCAATAATATTCTAGGTTGTGTCTTTTTGTGTCTCTGAACGATAAAATCATAAATCCGAAAATGATCTGTTTTTCGAAAACGACCGAAGTTTCAATTTCGAACGATCGTCAGTTTTTGAAAAATGAATATTCAAGTAATTCAAGTACGCGAATGTGTTATTATTTAATGAATATCGTATATAACGATCTTAAATCATCAAAATACTTGAATTTCTGACAGGGATAAATAACTTTTAAAACCACTCTCCCCTGAAAATCCCAATTTTAAACACGAATTTCCGGCGTTCGCCGCGAAAATTATAGTTTAATACTGACGTGTCAGTTGATTTTTACGTTGTTCCAAGTAAGCCCCGTCCGTCCCACTGCCTAGCTTGAGGGGCAGGGAGAATGCAACTTCCATATTCCCAACAAATCAGCGGATATGGAATTCAAACGGAATAAATTCCAATAGTTATTTCAAAAGTTATAACCTTCCTTATAGCTCTTATGTTATCCTGAGTTTCACGTAGAATACGGTACAACGGGACCTTACATTGAGCTTCTAAACGAACACACTCCGCTTATAGTGACATTTAACTACGAAACAGTTATTCATTATAATTCATTATTGTTCAGATATGGAAGATCCTAAGGTTTATTTCGCATGCAATCAAATTTAAAAAAATTCGTGGGAATAAATATTGTTTTTCTTTTTTAATAATAAAATAAGTTCGTAGGAGAAAAAGTAATTTGATAAAGACGTGGATGAAAAAACAAAATTCTGACAACAAAGGGACATTTGATAAGTACAAGTAAGATCTTGAAAATGATACAGTATGTACATGTGAATTATTGCAATAACATCAGAGTTATTAGAAAGAAAAATTACTTTCTATATATGTCTAAAGAGAAATCTAAGTTATGCATCGTTTTACCAAAATCGATTCAATTTACTAAATTACTGTTATAAGTTGCAGGATTCTCGTCTAAGGAGGGGCGCTCATTTTCAATTTTATCCGCTAGATCATAATGTTATGTGCAAATGTAAACTATAGGCATAAAATTTTCGAATATTCAACTTAAACAAATCAGATAAATTAAAGGCTGACTTTTTATTTAATTTAATAAATTAATTAATTTGTTTTATTTTTTTACTATTATTTAAATTATTTTTTGAGACATGCCTCGAGAGGGGTGCGGTAAAAAGGTCACTCGCAACCTTTGCTCGGGAGTGAACTGTTTCACGAAATAAAAAATCAATTTCCACAGACGTATTAAAATGTTACGAAGTGTCAATCAAAGTTTTAAATATTGTACTATTATTATTAAATTTCTTTATTTACGTTTTCAGTTTCTGTAGAAAACAATTAAATGAACATTTGTAAAAAGGATTCAAATATGGTATCTCTAGATGCATTAACTATTCAGTAGATAAAATTTACAAAATGCTTTATTACAAAAAGCTGAACGTTAATTTCGGCTCATTTCTCCCCCCCCCCCAAATCTACAGTTTGGGTTTATAAAATATACATGTGACTGCTTTAATCTAATTGTACACTACTACGATCTACACTGCAGCTGACTTAGAAGCGTTTATACTAATTATTATTATTTTAGATTTTTCTACACCAAGAGCAGGTGATAGAATTAATAATTCACAGTGGATGTTAACATAATACGATGATCAATTCGCTAAGCAGGTTTTTGATTTTTCTGAACTTACTTTGAACCGTTCGTACTTTAAACGAGCGCAAATGTTCAAGAAACATGTCTGCGGTTTGTGCATTTCAACGCGCGACTTCAAACATTCGATTGCAACGGGCTTCATATATATAAATTCCCACAATTTCTTATCTTTAAAAACGTATCGCGCGACTCGGAGCCGCGAAATTTTTCTTCGGCCAAACCTGCGCGCAGCTTCATTCCACCCCCCCCCCGCGCTCTCCCTCGCGTGCGGATTCCTACGGCGGCGCTGCAACGATTGCCTCCCCTCCCCTCCACCCTTCCCCTGGCCGTCCGCTCGACCCAAAGCAAAGCAAAAAAACAGAAAAAACAAAAAAAAAAACATTCGCCGTCGAGGCCCGTCGAATCGAGGACGGTCCACGCGCTCGCGCGCGCCCTCACGTAGGGCCGTCGAGCGCGCGCGGGCGCTGCTAATTATCCGGGCCGCGCCACTAATAACGTCATTAACTCAATTACAAACCCGCGCGGCTGAGGCTGTGGCGGCTCACCCCCCCCCCCCCCGAGGATCGTCGGCGCCGACTACTGGCCCCCTCGCGATCTCGCGCGCGCGCGCGCGCGCCGATCGAACGAGAATGGGAACGGGGTGGGGGAATCGTGCCGATTTTAATGGTCGGACCCATGTATATATATATATATATATATATATATATATATACCATAGGGGACTTTTAAGGATTCGGCAGCTCGCCACTCGGATCGTGTTTTGATTCGAGCGCGCCGTCGGGCCGCTTTTTCCTCCCGCGCGCTATCCCGCGCGATGAAAGAAGTCGACCCGCGCTTTTCACCAATTTAAGCATTACGGTTTAATTTAATTTATCTCTCGGCGGTGGGGGTGGGGGGGGGGGAGCAATTACAATCGACGACTTTCAAATTCCCGAAAATTAATGGCAACGGATTCTGGAGCGAGGTAGAGATGGGATTATTTTCATTGCGCGAACGAAAATAATGGGTATATTGTAATCGGACGAATGCGGTCGTTAATATTATTAATATAAGTAATAATAATGTATTATTACTGTATATGTAACGGTTTAAGGTATGTGCGATCTGTCATTGCGAATTGTATGATGACACATGGGATCTCGGATGTTATGAGATCATTTTCTGTAGCAGTTTGATTAAAAAAATTTTTTTAGGTTATGACCTATAAGCTTTCAAGAATCATTATTTTTATAGATGCTAGAATCTAACTGCAGGGTTTCAATATAACATCCTAAATGTATCTACGCACGAATTAGAACTAATACATTCTTGATAAATTACAAACGTAGGCAGATTTTAATCAGAACTCTATATATATATATATATATATATATATATATATATATATATATATATATGATTTCATAATAAATTTTGACACGTAATAATCCCAAGACAAAGGACTTAAATATGATTTTCCGGCTGCCGTGGTGTAAGCTAACGTTGTACAGCGCACTGTAATATCTTACAAATTGACTTTTGATCTCGCGGGCGGTCTTTAAACTACCTACTCAGGCTAAAGTAATCACAACTGTCGCAGCGGCTGTCGAAATTGTTTCGCTGACGCGCTCTTAATCAACAAAAAAACAAGTATACGTTCAGAACCCGAATGCTCCTCTGCAATTTGAAATCATAACATTACATCTCTTTCCGGCCGTTGGCATTTTTACATCGGCGAAATTTCGAAATCCCTGCCAGCCCTCCGGGCTCGAAAGTAATTCAAAAGTAGTTTTGCGGTCGTCGGCTAATGAAAAACTTCAGCAACAAAAATATTAAAAAAAAAAAAAAAAACAAAACAAAACAAGAAGAAACATTGAACAAAATAAGAAAAAAAATCACATAACTACCGACAGTCATAACGAGATATTTTTGTGGAGATATATATGTGTGCAATGTGCATATATGTGTATATATACATACATATATATATACATATATATATATATATATATATATATATATATATATATATATATATAAGAGATCTCCGAAGAGAGCTCTCCACGCCAGAGAGATCGCATCGCATACCCCCAGTCTCGGCCGAAAAAAGAGCCACTGATGCCATAGAAACAGCTCGCAGCTCCCTTTTCAATTAGCGCATGCGTGCTATGCGCATCGCCGGCCCCGCCGACGGACACGCGAAGAGGAGGTACATTATATATATATATATATATATATATATATATATACAGTACGTATCGGGAAGCTTCCCAGGCGGAGCAGCGACCTAATCCTAGAGCCCCTCCCCCTTGCCCCGCCCGAGGCTCGGGACGAAGTCGCTCAGGAGAGGGTAAGAGAGAGAGAGAGAGAGAGAGAGGGGTTGCAGGCAAAATATCATACCACGCACCGGAGAACTCGACCCACCCTCCCTCCTCCACGCTCGCGGTGATTCGTACGGTCGGTGCGCGCATCGCGCTTCCTCCGAATTATCATTAGGGCGAGAGAAAAGGGAAGGAAAAAAGAGCACCGC
The DNA here is from genome assembly GCA_018907035.1 of Sycobia sp. Sy_11. Lineage (NCBI taxonomy): Eukaryota > Metazoa > Arthropoda > Insecta > Hymenoptera > Epichrysomallidae > Sycobia > Sycobia sp. Sy_11. The sequence goes on along the minus strand of JACCIC010000005.1, from coordinate 1,869,348 downwards.
GTCCGAGCGCGGGTCGCGCCGAACTTACTGGAGCGGCCCCGTCGCCCCGGGTGCTTCTCGCGCCAACGACGCGCGTGCCTCGCGTACCTTCTCGACGACGATCTCGCGTGCGAGCTCCGCCGGCGGATCGATCGGCCCGAGGTCCCGACATGGCGATGATTAGAACGAGAAATTGGTATTTTGGGAGGGAATTCGGACTTGGTGGGGGAGGGCGCGCCGGTGCTCGGCGAGCGATTTTTTTCTTTTTTTTTTTTTTTTGAGTCTCGGGCCGCGGGCAGGCCCGTCGATCAGGCGGCCGTCCCCCTTGCGATTCCGAGATCGGCAATTGAGCCGGCGGAGTATTTGGCTCCCTGCCGTAGTTGACAGTTTATTTTTGCCACTCGGGTATGAAATTTTTACAAACGATACCCAAGTTCGTTAATGAAGGGAGGAGGAAATTCAAGGAAAGTTGAAACTTAAAACGAGCTGCAAAATAAACAATTGATTTCTTTTTTGTGCAGCACGTATTTTGCAGAATTTTTTTCTTAAAGTGCCTTACATATTAAAGAAAAACAGTAGGATTCCTCATTTTTCTACGAGCTACCTATGTATTTGTATGTACGTATGTACATTTGATAAAAACTTGTCTTTCCGATTTTTTATCGGGTGTTATAAAAAATAAAAAATTCGGTAGTTCATTTTCAAATCGGTGAATAACACTGTTTCAAAAGTAGGTGTTGTAAATGAAATTGAATCATAAAATAAATTAGTGGATGTCTTTTATATACTATTATTTGATATAAAAAATTTTCATTACACAGTTGAATAATATAATTATTGCAAACGAGATCGAATAACATTGTTGTTTCATAAAAATTAAAAGTTTCTTCGATTTGTTCATATATGTAAAATAGATTACTAAAATATTACATAAAAGTAAGCTCCTACGTTATTTATTGTATGTAATCATAATCTATTTTCTTAAATTCAAAAACTGCTGATAACAAATAATTTTCTTATGAAATATCGAAACGTTTTCAATACATGTTTTGATATTGGATTTAAACATTTGTTTCGTCACTTTGTTTAATTTAATTTCTTTGTTAAAAATTTATATAATTACTTAAAATAAATTAACTCTATTAACCATAATTTAGTCACGCATTAATAATTATACCGACAATTGTTTACAGCGACAATCACGAAATTCGCCTAGAACAATCTCGTTCCATTAATCAATCTATATTCAAATTCAATTTTCACGAGGCCCCAACAAAATGATTTCGCTCTTTTAGCATCATTTGCGGAGGAAGGAGAACAAAAAAATGGAACACACCCTTTTTATACCAATTTCAAAGCGGTCTTTATAAACACCATCGTACTGCATAGGGCTGCACGAGCGACCGATCGAGATATCGTAAATAGCTATATGTGAGCAATGCAAACAAAATTACACGTGTAGCAAAAAGACCCAAAAAAAAAACAAGAAAAACACCAAAAGAGGGGCGATAACGACCGGGGGCTTTAAAAAGGAGAGAGAGAAAAAAGGGCTGTAAATGTGAAAGAGGAAAAAAAATTGACACAAGTGAGATAGAGATAGAGATAGGGAGAGGGAGAGAGAGAGAGAGAGAGAGAGAGAGAGAGAGCGCGCGAGAACAAGAAATTACCCAAATCAAGATGAACCGGGAGCTCGTGCGGATGCGCGATATATATATATATATATATATATATATATATGGTCGAGGGTCCCTAATACACCGCGGCGGGCGGTGGCGCACGGGGCCAGCATTATAACCGCGCAGAGGGACAGACAGGCAGGCACCCTTCACGAAATTAGCGAGCTAATACGCGCGGGCCGACGATCGCTATCGCTGCTCTCCCCCCCCCCCCTATGCGTTTAGGCTCCCGATGCCTATATATATATATATATATATATATATATATATATATATATATATATATCGATATATGCTGCGGGCGTCGCACCTGCTCTATGCGAGGATGCGGCTAGCAGGTAGGTACGGAGAGAGATGAGAGCGAGCGCCTCTTAAACGGAATCGGGAAGCGCTGTAGCGCTGCAGGCTTCCCTCTTATATTGTGTGTATATATATATATATATATATATATATATATATATATATATATATACACGCCTTCTCTTCTCAAGTGGTAATAAGGATGGCGGAAGAGGAGAAGATGGATCAGTCGAGAACGGTGTGCGAGGCCACGCGACCGATTTTTATCGCGAAGAGAGGCGCGAGTGGAGGGAGAGGGGAGATGAGAAATCTATCATCGGCTATGTAGATCTACATATAATGCGCACCACGCGCGCGAATATATATATATATATATATATATATATATATATATATACACGCGTGTATAGCGGGGCAAGTGTCAAATGGAGCATGGGTCGGATCGACCGTTGGTTTTGCTAATGGAGCATTTTAGATCGAACGTATATTATTATCTCCTTGGGCGTGTGCATCTGCGTCCGTGTGTCTGTCGGTGTATCATTTTTTAAATTACAGCTATTACATTTAGAAGACAATATACTTATCATTGCTCATTATGGACGAAAAGTAGGATCCGGGACGTTTACAGGGGGCGCGACCGAAAAATAAAGTAAATAATCGGCGGAAATTCTTGGACAACGCGGAAAATTTATTTTTTAACTATAAATAATTAGTATATTTTATCACAATTTCACGCTCACTTGATGATTCAGAAAAAATAAAGTGAGTCATCTTTAAAGCGATCGCATTGTTCTAGAATTTATTAAGAATTTATTAAAAAGTGTTTTTTTTTTCAAAATGAAAAGATTCAAGCGGTTCGAAAAACAGATAAAAAAATCGAGATGAAAAGAAATAACAACAATTCTATTAAAAGAGTAAAATAATGATTTTATTATTATGTTATAAAAAAAAATTATCGGCAGCTCGAGTTAGTCGAAGCGCATGCAGTTCCCACGGCTTGTGCATTTCGAACGGATTAAGCGATGAAAAGTTTGAACCCAATTGCAAAATCTTAATTAAAATACCAAAGGGTCGGAAGGCGGTAACAATTTTTAATTACCAAACGAAAGAACGGAAATGTCTTGTGAGATAAAGAAGGAAGAGAGATATTGCATTTGAGAAGGTTAATCGTTTTTTTGTTCTTTCTTTTTTAAGATTTAAGACTTATTACGCATTATCCTCCAAACATCCTTTGATACGTTTGCATTTATTATAAGTTTTGATGAATTTTATTATATTTCGATAAATATTTTCGTACTTTGAAGATTAAATTTTCTAAATTCTATAAAATTTTCAAAATTTTCCACGCTACTGAGAAGGAAACGAGAGCGCGTTCACAAGACATTACAGAGGCGTCTGCGAACTAAATGTCATCCGTTCTATATATATATATATATATATATATATATATATATATATATATATATATACATACATAACGAAGCTTTCTTTACGGAAGCGAAAGAAAAGTCACTTATTTTTTTCTCCAAGGGATATCGAATGGCGAAGAGAAATTCACGCGCTTTTCTTTCTTCCATTCGTCTCTCCTGGCCGCAAAGAGAAATTTCTTTTCGATCAGAATTTTTATACATCCAAGCGAAGCGATTCGAAAAATTCGACACTATATATATATATATATATATATATATATATATATATATATATATATATATATGTATATTATATTATGTCGAAAAGAGGAAGGAGAGTTTCGAATTAAAATAAAGAATCCGTTTTTCTTTCGGCCTAATAATAATAAAAAGCAAATTGGGCAGTTTATCGACGTATAATCAAATTCACTTGAAGATTAAATCCCGCCGGCTTGCCTGGCCAGTCCGCGATCGGCGTAAAAATCATCGAAATCGGAGAAGTAAAGGCCGAATCTCACGGTTATAATCTCAAGCCATATATATATATATATATATATATATATATATATATATATATATATATATATATAAAAGGAGGTTCGGAACCCATAATACATCTATAGATACGCGGGTAGACCAAGCCTATTTCTCTCTCTTTCTCTCTCTCTTTCCTCTCCCGTTGCTCCCGTCGCATTATAAACTCTTATAAAATTCCCCGTTAATTACCGTCTCGAAACTCGCCTTCTAAATCGTACCCCGGAGCCGCGTGCTTTATGCGTATAAAACGCTCGCCGTCGCCGCGCGATCGAGCCCGCGTTCCCTGCCCCGCGCTGCGGGGAATTTAATTTTACTACCGGACGGTCGTTTAACCCGATACGCACACTTATATATATATATATATATATATATATATATATATATATATGTCCCAATCCCTCAGATCTCGCCGACGAGGAGGCGAGCGACGCCTCGGCAGTGTCGGTGTCCTCCTCTCGGCTCGCCCACCGGTAGCGGCGCGGCGGATTTCGGGCTCGCGCGCCGCGCCGCGCCGTGTCCGCCGATCGATTATACGCCCGATAACGATTAGCGCCCGTCCCGCGCGCCCGCAATTGCTCGTAGCCTCTCTCTCTCTTCTCTCTCTCTCTCTCTCTCTCTCTCTCCGCCCGCGCAGCCCTCCCTCGGCGCCCTCGCATTTACGCGCGTTCGCGCGCCGTATCCCAAGGATTTCCCAAGGCGCGTTTACGCGCGCCCGCCGTATGAAGCCTTTGTGCGACGCGGCTATCGCGTCCGCGCACACGCTGCTCTTCCGTGAGAGACGAGCTCCTTCTCGTGTCGAGAGTTTTATACCCACGGCGCGCGCGCACACACACGCGCACACATTCTATACGGTAGCTTTTTATGGCGATATCGCCGGGAAACCGGGAGACGGGCAATGCGCTGCCGCGGGGAAATTTCTGAATTATCATCGCCGGCTTGTAAAAGCGTGCCACCACCGCGTTAACTGTAATTGAGAAAATCCGGAATCAAAGGTAACTTTTGCGCGCGCTCCTCTCGCGCGGGTAGGTCGCGAAATTTCGCGGGACCGTCAAAAAAAAAATCCAGACATTCGTTCCAAGCGCTTTTCTGTGATGAACACGAGGATTTTGGAAATCATATCTATTCGTAGAAGGTACTATAAACTCGCAGATTAATTCCGTGCAATGCACTGTATCGTTATAATTGTATTTCTGCGCCATACATTGTACTTTGCGTATTTACAACATATTTACTTACAATACGCGAATATGTCAGGTATTTGATTTCAACGACGTCGGCACCAAATGTCAAGATAATTTTTTTATTTTATTATCATGCCGAGGACAGAAAGGTTTTAAGAAAGTCGTGATTTATTTGAAAAACTTCGCGAAAAACTGTGCAATACGCGAGCACAATTTTCGCGGCAGTCACGCTTGCGATATTTTTTCCAGAACTTTAACTAATTTCCCTAATTAAACGTTGATTAAGGTTTTTATTTCGTTCTTCTTTTTTGTTTTGTTAATAGGCAAGACAACGATATACCTCGTAGTTTTATACTCGTTTTATACTGGTTTTTCGTTCAAATATCTGAATATTTTACAAAATTCTAATAGCAGTTCCAATTTTTTTTTCTCAGTATGCCTACATGCAAAACAATTTCCACAGTTTTAAATTCAAGCGTTATTTTTGTAAAACTGTCTAATCCGTCTCTGTACAATATAATTTATATATATAGCCAGCCTCGATCCTCGTTACGCGCAGGGGAACAGCTACTCGGCAATTCCACGAAAATAGTGCGTTATAGCGAAATAAATAAATGATCGACTCACCTGTGTGCGGCATCCCGTTCGGTTCTTCAAAATTTCGGACTGAAATCAGAATGAGAAGCAAATGATTCACAATTGAACTTGGCACGCCGTAATTGTATAAAGAATAAAAAAAAGCACGCTTGCTTGCGTCACGCGCACATATACATCGCATAAGTGCACGCGGGCCAAAATAGCAGAGATACGACCGCGCAAGGGGGAGAAATCCTCGCGTTGTTCTCGCCCCTTGCGCAATATCATAGGCCTGCGAACCCTGTCATTATCATATGTAATTATCATTATCATAATCACAATAACGATAACATTAATAGTAATTATTATTATTATTATTATTATTATTATTATTATTATTATTATTATTACTACTATGAATTTTGCCGATGTTCCAGTAGTTATTGTTATTATTACATTAATATTATCAATATTATTATTAAGTCGGAAATAAAAATTCAGAGGTCGCGTGCTCGCGTACCGGCGCTGCTAATGAATTTAAATATTATTCCAGAAGGGCGCGCTTGACGCTTGACACGGCAACCCACGAGTGTGGGCGGGGAGTCGCAGGGGGGGGGGCGATAACGGCGCGTAAGGCCGGTTAAAGCCCGTGTCTGGGGCGCCGCGCGCCAGGTCGCGAGACCGTGACTCGCCGCGGTATCCCTCCCCCTCCCCCCCCGTGCAACCACCCAACCCCCGTGCATAATGTATACAGAGGCGCATGTATATAGATGGAGTATATAGGAATATTGTATATATATATATATATATATATATATATATATATACATATACATATTCATACACATATACTTTTCGCTCTCGAAGCTTACTCCGGTTTACGCCTGGAATTTCGCAGCTTTGTATATACAGCGGATCGTGGAAAGGAGATAAGCTCGCGCGGCTGCTCGGGGTTGGAGCGGGGTGGGGCGGGTGGGGGGGGTGGCGGCGCTGTACATTACAAGAGTACACGGGGTACAGGGCGCTCGCGCTCGCATGGCTAAATCGATGGATCGCCGTCCGCGCGCGCGCGCGCGCGTGCAGGGCGATCGAAGCGAATCACGGCCCGTCGAATCTCCGTACGAGGGCTCGGCCGAACGCGCGGCGCAGTCGACTGCGAGGGAGCGGAGGCGCAAATCGTAGAATATAATTTCACCCCCTCCCCCGCCACCCACCACCTTCGCCGTATATTTTAGACGCAGCTCGTGAAATTTGCCTCCCGACGCTCTCGCGCAAAAAAGTTGCGAGAAGAAAACCGTCGAGAGCGAGCTTTTTTTAATGGAAGTTTTTCGATAACTTAGGCCTGAGAATCTGTCGATCGGAACGCGCGCAGCGCGACGGATGATTTGCGTAAACTCTGCTTTAGAACGTGACAATTAGAGAGCGAAAAAATGATCATTCAATAAGTTTTCTGTATCCATTAGAGAATGGTAATTTAATCAGAGCAGGAAATAATATAATCAACTTGTCAATATTTTCGTCGTTTTACGTAAGTTATGACGGTCAGCTTTTATTCCAACAACCTTGTACAGGAATTTTGAAAGATTGTCAATATAATATTAAAAAATACTATGTACATTTTTTATTATATTTAACTATTTTTTCTTATATTTTTATTATATTTAATATAAATACATTTTTTATCTTAATTAACGTCGCTCTACTTATGCTTCCAAGTACCCGTGCTAATCAACGACGGGCATCTACGATATGTTTTTAAACAAAGCACATGTAAATTATTACGGCTACTGATGGCACAGTTGAACATTGATCGCCAATTAGTAAATATATGGCAGATCTGTTCAGTGGGCAGTTTTCACGTGATCGTTTTTCAAGTAAAATGTCTATGTGCTCGATTCCCCCGATGCGTCTGCAATACGTGTTGTGCGTAGTCATATATATATATATATATATATATATATATATATATCATACGTAATTGCAATGACCATTTTACGTTCATTAAATGCACGTACGTGTACACATAATTATCATAAATAAAGTTATATATTTGATATATTTATGATATAAGATTCTATTTGATTCGTCTCCCTTCGCACACGTCAGCGATTCCAGCTACAAAGCGCCTATTGGTCCGCCTCAGCTACTCTTATACTTGCGAACGAAGCTCGAAATACAAATATTGGATTTTCCGTACGTGACCAGATCCAAACGAGCGATCGCGCGAGAATCGGCGCACTAAGATCCATTTCTCCCGCGAACGAGCGAAATGTTCTTTCGTATCCCCGCGGCCCACCGAGCGTCGCGCGATTCCCTCCCGTCGGGCGACGACTTTTGCCTCCCTTGTACGCGCGCGCGCGCGTCTCACGCCCGCCACCACACGGGAAATCCCGCCTTAAATCAAAATCCGATACGCTCGCTAGAGGGATTTTTATTATTATTAGGTATATACATATATTATATATATATATATATATATATATATATATATATATATATATATATATAGAGCCCAACGGGCGCGCGCGAAACTTTATCGCCCGTGCGGCGCTCCCTTCCTCTCGAAAAATCCAAAATAGCTCGCGCGGATATATATATATATATATCTCGAAATAATTCGAGGATTCGGCGTGTTTATGAGACTATCCGTGGGCACCCGGTTGAGAGCGAGGCGGCGTAAATTACGATATACCGGCGCAGGTGTCACGCGCTCGGGCGCGAGGGAATCGCTTGATTAACGAGGGAGGGTCTCGCCTATATCGCGGCACGTGGATCCTAATATATATATATATATATATATATATATATATATATATATATGCTCCCGGGACGGGAAATCAAAGCGTTTCGTGTATAATCACGGAGTGTTCGGACGTCGTTGTTATATATAGCGCGAGCTATTAGACAGATTCTAAAACGTTCGGTTGTATTGAAAATTAAATCAGATACTATATAGGATATATACAGTCTATAGAAGCCAGAAGGGTTTCGCAGTTCTTCTCTTTTTTTTTTTTTTTTTGAAACGCCCATTTTTTCCATTCTTTAATCTCGAATTTCCAGCGTCGTGCGCCAATTCATATTTAAGAATTAAGATTGATGAATGAAATTAAAAAAAAAAAAACCATTAGATTCTTTACAATATTTTTTTTCTCAAGAATTCTATGCTCGGAGAAGAGTTAAATTCATCTCAGTACTTTCATTTTACATGCGAGCGATTTTTTGAACGAGCAATTTTTTGCGAGAAAATCTGAACAATTTTTCAGCTGAATAAGTTTCATTTTAAAGACTTCTAGTATCATGTTTTTGAACGTTGTGATTGTATATATATATATAAAAATGAAAAACTGCCCCGTATATGGAGAAACGGGTAAAAAGCTCCACAATTCGCGCACGCTTGACTCTCAAAAGCACGCCCGCGCGCCAACCGGATTATTAGCGTGGGGTGAAAAGCTCGCTCCGATGTGCCGACCGACCGCGACTCCGTACAAACGCACACAAACGCACCGACGCGTAAACGCATAAACACGTACACGGGCAAACGTAATGCGCGCGCGCGCAGGACGGCGAGGCGCCGCGGCCGCAAGCAAAAGAACAAACGGCCACACAAGCCCCTCGGTCGCGCGCGCCTCCTCCGACGTGGCGTGCACTTTGCCATGCAAATTAATGCGCGATTACCGAAGCGCGCTCACGTGCTCGCAGACGCTGCGCTTTCTTTTTTTTTCCACACGCCGCCCTCGATTTAATGGCCGCCGCGAGCTTGCTCGGGTGACCGAACATAGGATGTTGGGTGAGGGGGGGGGGCGGGGCGGAGGCGGGGAGGGCCTCGTCCCCTGCCGCGAGGGCGAGCGTGCGTTGAGGGCTGCGGATTTATGTATATATATGTGCATGCTCGTTCATCCGATATATATATATATATATATCTGCGCATGATATACATAACGCGTATGGTTTTGCATAAAGCCGCGTGCGTGCCGCCCTCGGTCCGGCGGGCGCATGCGGGTAATCTGTTTTAATTATTGCGCATTATACGCGAGACCTCCAGGTCGGAAGGGTATGTATATACACACACACACACCTGCGCACCTCCACTCGTCATGCGCGCCGGCGTCGCGGACACGCTTCCAGCACACCCCCCCCGCCCCAATTTTTCTCCTTGACGCGATGAGAGTCTTTAACTCCCGCTCGCTCTTTATCTCTCTCTCTCTCTCAAACACACACACTCCCTCCCTCTTTCAGCCCCTTCTCCGTGACCGCCTCGGTCGTCTCGATGGGCGCTCGCCTCGTATTTTCGACGATGCCTGGTACCTACTGCTGTCCTCGTCGTACGAGAAATTTCGCAGGAAAACCGCGACTGTTTCCCATAACCGCGTAGAGTTTATATAAAGTTACCTTTGCTCATCCTCCTATTTAACGAGACAGTCGCGTAAAAGATTTTCATTTGCGTGTAAATGAAAACGCCGCGCTTCCTCTCGACGATGGCCAATTGGGATTTCGGGCGTACCCGTCGAGCGCGCCTACTGCGCCTGTCTTACATTTTGACTGGTATCCAGTGGTGTGCCGAAGAGAGCAGGATTCCAAAAAAAAAAGAAAAAAATTCCCAGAGAGCCGCGATGATGTCCCTTTACGTCGGCTTCATGCACTGGATTAGCGACGGAGCCTCGACGAGCGTACGGAGCGCGAACTTTGGCGAGCAAGTCGAAGACGTAAAGCAATGGCACTTTATCATCGATCCCTATGGTTGTCTTCCTTCCTATATATTTTACACTCTAAATTTGTGCGGAGATTCGCTTTTTTATAGAAAGCGTCGTCTATATTTCACGAGTATATGTCATTAACTATTCCAATGATGTACGAAGCATAAATACGTATTACACTGTATCGATATAGAATTATATATGTATATGCGTAAGAGTAGAAAGTTCACTATTTTTTAGGAATGAACCCTCCTTTACCGATCGAGATTCAGAGAGCTCTTGTTTCGAAATACCCCCATTAATAAGCGATATAATAATAACATGCGAAGCGAAAAGTTAATTTTGCTCCCCTGATTAAAATTCCTCTAATTACGCTTCATTAAATTTGTTCCCTTCGACTGCTCACGATAATTTTTCCCTTCCCCCGTCCCTCCTATAGAGCCATAAAACGCGTCCCCGCCGTCGTGGTCGTGAACGTCGTCGTCCTCGTAATGTCGTAATCAACAGGTGCGCGGATAATCCCGGTCAAGCTGTGCATCTAAGAAAAGTAAAACGACAGAAGAAATAAATAGAAAGGAAAAATAATAAATAAAGAAAGAGGGCCAACGAGAAGAAAGTACTACTTGCAATAAGCGGGGAATATATAGATATATAAGGGAGTCAGCAGAACGCCCGCGTTTATAACGTGTATATATATATATATGATACGCGCGGAGACTCGACGGCTGCGCGCCCGCCGGCGCGGCGACCGCGTACGACCGCGACCGTCCCGCCGCCGTCGCGATCAGTAATGAGAAACGAGAGGGCGATTATTATTATATATAAATCAAAGAAGCGCGCTGGAGCGCGTCGACGTCTTCATCCTTTCAGCCGGCGTACGGCGTGGCGATACGTTCCGCGTGTTTTGCCCCACTCGTGTAGGTGTGTGCTTATGTATATATATATATATATATATATATATAAACTCTCGCGCGGGCGCGCCGAGACGCGGCTTCTGTGCGTACGCGCGGCGTGCAGCCCTCCTGTCCTCCCCATCCTTCCCCCTCTTTCACCGACGCAGCTCCGCGCGTCCCAACGGCGACGCGTCACAATTATATATCAAGGGCCCGCGCGCCGGCATTCCCGGGCGTGCGCCGCGCGTTGCGGATCGGCGATCCTTAAAGTATTATTATTATTTATCGTGTTCGCGGCGGCCGACGTTTTTTTTTTTTCTTTTTTTTTTGTTTGCGCGGGGATTTTTCTTTTTGCCGCCGATCCCCCAACCTCCCCTCCGCCAAACCAAGACGCTCTCTACAGTGGGTTAATTGTCGCGCGCCGCTACGATAATTTTATAGCGTGTTTGTGTGTTTGTTTCTTCCTCTCTCTCTCTCTCTCTCTGTGTGTGTGTGTGTTGTGTGTGTGTCTGCGTTCGTGCGCGCGCGCGTGCGTGCATGCGTGTCCGAGGATTGCGGGGCCGATGCGATTTTTTTATTCCTGGCTCGTGTGTATATCCGCGGGGGTTGCGTTCAATACTACGATCTTGCGTGCTTGCACGCCCTTGCATCGGCGAAGTATGTTGCGCGATTGATTGGAATGATTTTTTTGTTTTGTTTTGTTTTGTTTTGTTTTTTTTTCCTTTCTTATTCCATTCGCGGTAGCGCAACTTTCGTTCCCACCAATCTCGCCTGCATCGGGTCTATTGTGCACTTTACTTCATCAGCAGCGTGCAGTCAATTCATATCGACCGCGAGCCTTTCGCAATGCGCGCTACGATGCGACCTTCCTCCCTCTCGCGGCCCAAACGTGGCGCGCGCCTCTCGCGGCCCAACGCTCACCGTCGAGCGCTTCGCGTCTCGAACGCGGACGTATTAGTGTCGGGTGTCTCGCGCGCGGCCCGGCGTACACGCGCTAGTGCTCCGAGTCTCCGGGGCGCCGGCAGCGATTTACGACGCGCATAACGGCGGCGCCCGCCGATACGTGGCCGATGAAATCCCTCTCGCGCGCGGCCCCGCGAAAACGTATGGCGAATCGCTCGCGGACGTGCTTCGTTACCAATGCTGCGTGCATAATGCATAGAGCCGCGTTAAAGGTGTAGCGGTTAAGCGCAACGTATTCTAAATCTATATATACATATATATATATATATATATATATATATATATATATATATATATATATATATATAGATCATACGGATGCGTAATTGAATCTATTAAATGTAATTCGAGTCGAGGGGCGATAACGAGCGTTTCAACTATTATAATGGCCCTTATCGATTCGATCAGCTTTCGAAGATACTTACTCGACTGGCACGGATCATTGCGCGTCCTCGGCGCAGGAAGACAACGAAGCCGCGTATCGAGCCTCGGAAATTGCCGCTAAGTCGATCGAACGCGTAACATTTTAACGAGGCTCGTGCTAATAATTCAATTTCTTAATTTATTCCGTGACCCCTATACCCGAGCTCGAGGCGTTGAATTTTTATACTTTTATAACGAAATCTCCGGTCTAGATCGTGAACGCGACGCTACGAAGTCGGGTTATGACGCGGCCGCGATACCTTGCAGCGATTTTGCGGCGAGCGAAGAAATTTTTGGGATCGACGAGACGGAAAATTTTCGAAGATGTAAAATCGTCGAAGATATAAATCCGTTCGTCGGATTCGCTCGCGCAGTTATTTTTGTTGTTATTATTATTGCTGTTGTTGTTGTTGTTAGTAATAATTATTATAAATACATGCTCTATAAAAATCACCGGCAACTGCTCAAATACCCTATACGAATCTCTTCTATACTTCCATTAAAGACAGAGAAAAAAAGAAATCCACGATACCTATATATATATATCCACCCGTGCGCGTCAAGCGTATAATCTCGTAAACATCTAAACCGTTATACGCGCGGGCACACGCGCGCCACGCACTATACTCCTATACTTATAAACCCGAAAATTTTTATTTCGCTCGCCGCCTTATCCTCATACTGCCGAAGTCGCGCGTCGCGCCGCGCGATCGGTCCCCGGACTCCGAGCTAACAAAAACCCGAGCAGGTACGAGGGGCGGATGATGAGGGGGGGGGGGAGCGTTCGAGCCCGTTAAGGTCACGCTTTTATGTATATATATATATACATACATATATATATATATATATATATATATATATATTCATCTACATATATAACCACATACATATATATTAGTATGCGTGTGTGCATGTATATTAGAGCAGGCGCCCCGAGCGAAATCTACTTTTTGTTTATTCATTAGGCTACCGGAGCGCGCCGCGACGCGAGGGTTGGAAGTATATGTAAGTGCGGCCGATGGCTATAAAAATCTGAATATATTAAGAGCCGGCCCCGCGCTCTCGCGCACCGATCCAGCCGCGATAATCCCGCGAGCTTTTTCTCAAATTTTTTTTTTATTTTTTTTGATTTTTTTCTTTTTTGGCTTCTTTTAATATATACATGTACATGCACACATATACATACGCAAACACGCACACACGTATATATATAATCCAGAAAGTCAAAAAACGCGAAAAGTTCTTTTTTCCTCTCTCTCTCTCTCTCTCTCTCTCTCTCTCTGAGTCTCACTCGTCCTCTCTCATAACCCGGTCCAGCAATCGATGATCGTCCTTTATTAGCCCCTTTCAACGTTAATTGAGCATGGAAGAGTGCGTATATAGTATGGCGGTAATTTTATCTCTCGCGACGCTCTGGGCTGATTTCTTTTTTTTTGTGTTTTCTTTTTTTTTTTTTGCGTTCCTTTTTAAATTTTGCCCTCTCGCGCCGCGTCCTCCATTATTCCCCTTCATCGGCCGCGATATAGTCCGCACTTCGTGTCTATATATATATATATATACAGCTTGGCAGGAAAATCGTCAATATATAATGAATAATACGGCCGCGCTTACGCTCGGGCTCGTGCGATACGTATACCTTACGTAGATCGCCTGTCTCGATACGAAGGAGGCCGAGATTAAGTTTCGAAAATATTTATAATTATAAGAATCTTCGCGTATATTTATATATATTTATATATATATTTTCTAAAACACGTTTTTCCCCCGCGCATTATCCGCGCCCCCTCACCGCCCCCCTCCCCACTCGCTCGCGGAGCTCTCTCGCATAATAATAAATTCTAATAATGAAAATGGCGCGCTCGGGCCGAGGATCTCTCCGGGGCGACTCGGCAGCCCGGCGCGGGGTTGACGATGACCGGCGACGTTCCGCCTGTCCCGTATACATGTATATATTATATCTACCTCTCGGCCTGTACATACGTTATTATTACTCGGCGCTGCCGCGGCTTATCTCACTTAATAATATTTTGTCGCGCCCGCGCGCCACGCAGCTGCTCCGCGGCAAAGTACCTCTCTCTCTCTCTCTCTCTCTCTCTATCTATGAGTGTGTGTGCGTGCGCGCGAATACGTAAGGTGACGGTGGCGGCGGTCTTATCTGGTGGCAGCCATCGATAGCCCCGGATTTAAGAGCATTATATATATATATATATATATATTTGGGGAGTGAGGTGCGCATCGAGAGCAAGCCGGAGAACTCGCGATCGCTTCTTCCCCCCTCCCACCTCCCAGTCCCGCCTTACGAGATTTGCATGGGAATCGCGGCGCGGAGAGACTCGGACCTGTTTTTTTTTCCTCTTCCGATCGGTCAGATATATATATATATATATATATATATATATATATATCCACACACTTTCATCCGCGCTCCGCAATAGTCACCGCGCGATTATTATAATAATCCGCGGATACGCGCCCGCGCACCGAACACCTCGGGATCATTAATTAAATTAGGGCGTAGAGGAGGGAGGGAGTCCCGTACGGCTCCATGTGTGTGTGTGTGTATATGTGTGTGTATGTGCGCGCGTGTGTGTTAACATCGCTAAGGGTTACGCACATTGCCGCAGGGATTTCTCGCCTCGTCGGCTTGGATTTCTCCTTCGCCTGCGACGCTTCGCGACGCGTCGATCGGCGGAGGCGGAATGGGACTCCCTGAGATGACATTGTCCGAGAGACGACGCAGCACAGGAGGACGGCGGGGGCGGACTTTTTTTTTTCAACGTAGCCGAGCTCTTGCGCGCCTTCGATGATGCGCGCGCCAGTGCGGCTGGTGGCCGTTGTTCACGATACTCGCATGCATCTGTCGAAAAGTCTTAGA
Organism: Sycobia sp. Sy_11; assembly: GCA_018907035.1. Classification (NCBI taxonomy): domain Eukaryota; kingdom Metazoa; phylum Arthropoda; class Insecta; order Hymenoptera; family Epichrysomallidae; genus Sycobia; species Sycobia sp. Sy_11. Next base: position 1,853,842 of record JACCIC010000005.1, on the reverse strand, counting down.
CGTGTGCCGTATCTGCGCACGAGAAGGAGATAAATAAGATGAGGTTTTTCTAAAATTTCCCTTTGATTACTTTTTGCCTGTATATAATAATGATATTGTCGATGTAAAACGAACCAAGCATCCCTTCAGAAATTCTATTCAATCCTCTGTATATGTAATTTGACAATTTTTGAAAAGAAGTTAAAGTATAAAATTTTTCATAACGTTAAATGTTCAAGAGAAATAAGGAATTGTTTTTAATGCCACCAGGATAATTTATTGTATTTACGCGGTTAAATATTTCTTTGCAAATGTAAGAAACAGCAGTTATCAATGATTCCTCAAATTTTGCAACGCATCAGACTAAGGAGTCCATTACACGTTACGTGTATTTATCGAAAACGATTTAAAAAAAATCTCAATAAAAATCAACATTTCTATGAACCGTAACGAGACAATTTGAATTTCGTCATCTCCAACATCTGACCTGATCAGGTCTGATCATATTGACTTACTCGGTCGAGAAGTTTTAACGGTGACATTTTACACGAAAAATATAAGTATTTTCGTCAAAGTTTCATCACAATTACTGAAAAGATATTCGAATGAAGCTTGAATTAGATATTGTATAAAAAGCTCATTTTCAAATAAAATATCGACGGTAGTATCGTCCAGGAGTAACGTTTTTTATTTTCTATTCAAACTTGTTATTGTCTAATAAATAACTTCGCGATCATATTTTCATTCAATTAGTAGTTTCGACAGTTAACAAAGTGCCAGTTATCTATTGTGCCCTTTAGATCATATTTATAATTTATACATTTAGTAAATATTTTATTGCAAATTATTTTAATAAATTACTTCAGCTTCGAGATAATGTATGAAACTGCGATTGTTCAATATTATATCGCATGGGTTCATTTAGATGTACTTACTGAAATTTAAGCTCTGACCACGTACTGGGAGATAAATATAAATTCTACTTTGTCTCAGCATAGTCAGGTACGGGATGCGTACAGGCTATTTCATATTTTCTTCAATTATTCAGGTTTTAAATAACAATCTGAAAATTTCAAGCGAATCTTGTTGTTAATATTATTTTGATGCCGAATAATTCTACTGAATCCGTAAAAATTATAAAGATTCGAACTATTTAATAAATTTCTGCAATTACATTCCAGAATCTCAATTTTACCTATCGCACGTCGACCGTTGTAAATTTAACTAACGAACATTTTCATCGATTTTATTATTTTTTACACAAAGATATTTTTTACGAAGACATCGTAAAGCCATTCGGCACGAACGACTCTCGCCCCCCATGTACTGCCCGACACCGCAAATCGACGCTGCCCTGAATATCATCCTAGAGACCGATTTCTCGCAAGAATCCGCGGAACGCGCCCCATCTCCCTGTCCCCGCGGAGAACCCGCGACCCAGCCCCACCCCCTCCCATCCCCCCGTCCTGCGCGTCGAGCGTAACGTCGATGGTCGTCGGTGGCGGCATGAGCGGCCCCCCCCTCCCCCGCCGTGCGCTCGGAGCTTTCGGGAGCGACGGCGAGGTAATTGGAATAAATTCGGGCCACCGCGACGGTGTCGTGCGTTCGCGCCACGCTCGGGCCGGCGAGAGAGGGTGTGTGCGCTGCGGCTCGTGGCGGAGGGGGGAGGGAGGAGGAGGGGGGGCGAGGGATGAAATTTGCATTTTAAATGAAGCGATGGCGTGCGCGCCGCGTGGCCTCCCTCTCAGCCACCCTCGACCCCTTCGGCCGGGCTTTGAAAATTTGCGTTATAAGGATCTTAATATTTATCGCGCGCGTATCCACCCTTTGTTGTTGTTGTTTTTTTCTTTCTTTCTTTCTTTCTTTCTTTTTTTTTTTTTTTGCGCTCGAGCAAGCGCGAGCTTCGAGACTTCGTCGCCGAAGGGGCCGACGGCGGGGGGAGGGGGCATGGCGCTACGTAACCGCGACCGTCGTACATTCGATACGCGCGAGGAGGCGCTCGCCCGGGAATCCCCTGTCCTCCGAGTGTCGAGGAGGCCCGGGGAGAAGCTTCGCGCGCCCTTCTGGCGGGCGGTCGATGCGCAACGGCGGAGAGTTCGACGCGTCTCGCGATGCGCTCGACTTGCGCTGGTTAAGGTCCGATCCCATTTCTCTCTCTCTCTCTTTCTCTCTATCTATCTCTCTCGTTCTGATTCTCTGCAATCATAGCGACGCGCGACGACGATGGCCAAATTCGAACGCGCAAGGGCGGCGGTCGATCTTTCGTAGCTCAACGTCATGGTTTGTATAGGCTTTCGTCGTTGGGTCGGCGTTCGATTAGGTGATTGTAGGACAGGAGCTGGACTGAAGGACGCGTCGGAGCTGCGTTTTCGAGGCTAGAGCGGTGTGAAATACTGTATAATGTAGAATACGGAACGGTGATGCGTTACGTTCGATCGCGCGATTATCGTAGCGACTAGCAATTTTTCATCGGGCTCAGTAGTTCAATTTTGAATCTTGTGCTATTTTTAACCAGGTGTGCATAGAGGGCGGATATTTAAGGTTTGCTCTCTGAGCATGAAGTTTACGGTTTTTCAAATATATTGAAAAAAATTTCCAAACATTTAAATGGCCGTAAATACGAAAGAGTAAGCTTTAAGCTCAGAATTTGACTCCTTATTACAGACACCTGAAGCACATACTTGCGGTCAAAGTATAGCAATAACGATTATTTATTGTTTAATCGAAACTATATCAAATAAAATAGGACATGCCGTGTTGATTATATTTTTGTCATCGATTTATTTAGTACTGCATTTAGTCGATTTAAATATATATATATATAATAGCGATTCTCTCATACTCGAAAATTGAATCTTACGCCTCGAGTATGCAATGTTTTTATGTTATCGCCCGCGAGTGATCATATTTGACACAAGCACGAAATCGAAGCGCTCGTCTCGCGAGCTTTCCGATGAATCGCAACCTATACACACAGATCCACACACGCACACACGCACAAAAGTATACATCAATGCGCGTATGGAAAACAAAATTCGGCCTGACAACTCACCCGTGCGCAGAGCCTGTAGGAGTCCTCGGGGTCAGCTCTGGACCAGCAGCCTCATCGGCGCGAAAACCTCGCTCCGTGAATCAATTAGCCCCGACCGGGCGCCCCAGGGCCTTCCCTCCTCTTCACGGGCATCGGCCAGGAAGTTCCATCGATTCCAGCGACACACCTACGTTTACATGTACATACACGTGTCTACATATACTTATATATCGAAGTGTACCGCTTCGACCGGGTTATCGGTCACACTTGGCACGCGATTCCTCCGAATTCTCTACGACCGCGCAGGCGGGGGGGGGTGGAAGGGTCGAGAACACCCCCGTCACACCCGGACAACCGCAATACGAATCCTGGCTCGGCCGTCCTCGAAGACGAGACTCCGCGCCAGAGGGGTGGGGCCGGGAGGGGGCGAGAAGCGACAAAGCCAGCGCGTGTATTAACAGCGCGAACGAGGCGGAATGAGCGGCAAACGGCGATTCTCCTCACGGGTGCGATGCTGTCCACGCGAGGGACACGGCGTGTCTGAGGCGCGCGCTCGCGCGCTGCCACGGCCGAGCGCCGGCACAGGTTCGGGCCGGGCCGCTGGCGCGCGCATCATCCGCGCATCGGCGTTTGCGGACGAGGGAGCGAGAGGGAGAGAGAGAGAGAGAGAGAGAGAGAGAGAGAGAGAGAGAGAGAGGGAGAGCCCTGTGTTTTGTTTTCCAAGGACCGTCAGCGCTGGTTTATATGTGTGTATACGTATACGCATGTAGGATACGAAGGGAGGTGGAGGCGGCGTAGAGAGATGGATAGAGGGAGAAAGAGAGAGAGAGAGAGAGAGAGAGAGAGAGAGAGAGAGAGAGAGAGAAAGGGTCATGAGGGAGGGAGCAGGCGTCGCCGAAGTCGGGGAGAGATGGAGATGGCACGCGTTGTTCGCCTCGGGCCCGGGACTGCGTCCGACGGTATATCCTTGATATCAATATATACATAAGGTGTTACGGAAAGGGTGGGCGATTTTATTTTTTGACTTGTAAGTGCGCGATTTCGCGTATTGAAGAGAATGGCGTTGGGTGAGGGAGAGGGTATCGTTTATACATTTAACTAGATATATTTTATAGATTATGTTACTTTTCAAGAAATTAATGTATTAATTGAGAGGTTGTCGATATGAAGCTTTTAAACTTGGGAAAGTCGAAAATGGTTTAGCAAAAAATAAAATTGGGAGAGCGCGCTCAAAAGCGAAAGAAAAATCATTAAAAATGTTTATTGTAATGTTAAAAAAAAAATCTATACGGTTCTTCGAAAATTTATATTTGCGGTAGTAATTTTTTTTCATAGTTTTTAGTCTGTCACTCCGTTCCTAGAATATCTAATAATTGTCATATTTTACAAATGTAATAACTTTAGCATTGAATTGGATCATTAGTAAAGAAAAAACATATATTGATTAATTTATTAACGCACAAGGTAGAAACGGAATATAGAATAACCTTAACGTAAAAAAAATATATGAAAATATGAATGGAAACTATAAGATTTTCAGTAATAGAAAATTTACGGATAGTAATTTGTAAGGCATTAACATTTTTTTTCGACGGCAAAATAAAGAAGGTCTACGTATTTCGATACGAAGTTCAATACAGGTGACTACGTTCAATACCGGTACAATTTATGCCAGTACGTATATTAGTTATTATTGTGACAGTGCAATTGTAGAATCAATTTTTAAGCTTTTTTATTTGGTTAATTATAAAAATATAAAAGCTTAGAATATACTATGTTTATTAATTTTATAAAATAAATTTTATTATATATAACAATTAGAACAGAGAGAAAATAGAAAAAATGGCATGTATTGTATTCCTATTAAATTTGACATAGACTTAATATTTAGCGTTAAAAATTGGTCTTCTGTTATTTGTAATAGTAATCTTTAATATTATGGTTTCCGAATAATCCCTGATCTGCGCTTTATTGTCAACATAATTGAAAGATCTTTTGAAAAAATCCCCTCCTCCCAATTTCTAACGAGTTTATAATTGTAACGCACATACATACACGTACACGAGCACACGTACAGACACTCGTGCATACTTGAAAAGAATATCTATAATTATCAGTAGCACACGTTATTCTTCATAGAGTTTAGAATCATATCTATACGAGTTTGGCTTACCAAGTCACGTCAATTTGACGTGGATGGGAGATTTTTCGTTGCATATTTCGGAAACTTGCAGTTTCATGAGGTTCTTCAAATTCCATTCCACTTTTTTCAATCAATGTCTCTTCCTAAAATATGCAGTTTTTGAAACTATATCGATAAGGCTAGGTCTAAGTAATGGATATGAATCATCCAGGTGTATCAATTTCAATTCAACTCTCAATCAATTCTGTTCGATTTTCTGCTTATTATTATGCAATTTCTCTTCCCACATTCGATATTGATTAAATACCTCATATTTATCATTTTATGACTTTTTTAATTTTTCTTTCAACCCCGAAAGATTTTCTTACGATTTTCTCACGTCCTCTGCAACGCAGTCAACAACTTGGATAATTTTAAACGTCGAATAATCTATATCGTTTTGCAAGAGTGAATACAATACAATCGACTCGATACAACACACGATGGTAGAGAATGCTATTGTCAAGGTTAAAGCAGCAAATTCTGTGAATCCAGAAAGATTGTGAAGAGGATAATGAAGTTTCTATGATTCAGCCACATAAACGTGTGTAATAAAATAAATATTATGAAATGGTATATCGGGCAGGACCTTAAAAAGCAACTTTAATTTAAGTTTGCCAAATCATACTATTGACTGACAATGGATTATATGAGATTTTCGCGCATATTAAAAATCCCCAACTATCGAGTCATTCATGGAATACGGTCACACGTTTTCCGTTCCTTACAGTTTCGCGGCATAAAATTTTGTTCTGTATTTAATTGAAATTTTAACTTGATTTCAAATATTTACAAATAACATATTAAATCTTACATGAAACGGGAGATCTTACTGCGATACGCGAAGGTAATTTAGCGCTTTATGTTGTTAACAAATTTTTATCATAAACTTCGAAAATTACAGAAATGAGATTTTTTTCAAAAAATCGAATAACAAAATACTTAGAAGCGAAATTGAGGATTGTGTTAGATAGACGATAAACCTTACAATTCAATAGTCTGCCTACTTGGCTTTATGCCTTGCATACTGAAAGAAAATATTTCTTATGTCTCTGTTTTATCTATGAAAATACAAAGAATCAACGCTTTCCGAAACGAGTACAATATAACCGTAGGATTACTCGCATTAATAGCAAATGAGTACACACTGTCCAAGAATATTTACACCGCAGAGCTCTTATAAATATCAAAAATAATGTCTAGATCTAGGTCTAGTCTAAATAATGTCTAGATCAGCTGCAAATTCAAGTTGTCGATCTCGATGAAAATATCATGGATTTTCGAGGTATGGAAATTAATAATAGAGTTCGTATGGAATCTCTATAATGTGGAGCATTGGTAAGTCTGGCATGAATTTTGCCCACTCCAGCAATCAGATATTCGAGGAACGAAGAAACTGAAACGGTTAAAATGGCAGAAATATGGTGCCTCAAACTTCTGAGTTTAAAAGTTTGTGGAAAAATATCGCTTGTTTAATTGTCTGCTGTTTCCTGAAAAATCGATAAAAGCCAAAATTATATCAGGCGTTGTATATCATGAGTTCATCGCCGATTATAAGATATACGCATATTTCCATCTTTTACATACGCGTACATATACGCATATTTCCATTTTACTTTGGTAAAATTTGATGACAACGCTGATAAATTCTCATAACTTCGATTCATTATTTTGATCCTTGTCTCTAACCATCGTGTTCTCTATCTTTATAAAGTTGAAAAGAACTATAGCAACTAAAACGAATTTATGGCGTAGAGATAGGAAAATGAAAATGTTGGATTGATTATATTACAGAAAAGACGTCACTCAATACCGTTCTACTCGACAAATCAGACTAGCTGGACAATGAAGATATTTCTCTCAGTATCATTCTGGCGATCTGGGCTTAGCGGAAGATTAAAAAGAAATTGGAGTTAATGTGAAGCGCGCACTTATTTTCGTAATATCCAGGCCCGATTAGAATGCAATAATCTTGAAAGGTACTATTGACCGTATGCAACAACAATGATATAATGGTCAATACCACGTCATTTCGCGCTTGGGAATTGTTCCAATCTTTTATTCTATGAAAGTTTAATGTAAATATTTCTGGACGACGAAAAGTTTCACTCAGTTGGAGAAAGCTCGTAATTTTATGTGACCTCTAGGCTTATTTATAGAGATGAAGAATCGTAAATACTGCAAATGGCAGTCCTTTCGATTCATTGGGGATTTTCGTACATTCCCAATAATATAAATATAATATTCTACGATGTTAACAATATAACATTTAATCTGCAATACTCTATGATATTTATTGTAATTTCAAAAAATCTATTAAGTCTATCGTCTATCTATTTTTATTATCGCGTTCTACATTGAAAAAACTGAAAACAATCCCATTCGATGTATTACATACAAAAATGATAAATTATAAAAATTTAATTATATTTAATGATGAAACAATACATACAATTTTCTAATGTATATTTTAGAATTGTTAGATTTTAAAGAAGTCTCACCAGTACCAGTTTGACAATGAGGAACTCATTTGCTCAGAAGGAGACGTTATTAAAATACGAAGGTTCATCAAGGACTGAATCGTTAGTGTTTTCGTAACTTTGTTCTCACTGTACCGCGCAACTGGAGTGACGTTACCTCCAAAAACGCACGAATAAGTAATATATACATACATTTATATATATATATATATATATATATATATATATATATATATATATATATAAATGACGCATGTGCAGCGGGCGCAATGTGTGCATCTGATTTTGCGGGCGACACCGTCCGAAGGGAGAATGATTTTTTTTGGCACCCGCAAGCCTGAAAAAACAGCCCCCCTCGGTAATTTGCTTCTTATCGATGCACCTGCGAGCATGTATGTTTGTGTATATGTATGTGTATATATATATATATATATATATATATGTGTGCAGGTATTATTCGCGACAGTACGAATTAAATGGGGCTTGGCGCGTGCGTGCGCGCCCGGTCGCAATCGCCGATGCCTTAATTCCCATAATTTCGGCATTACACGTGAGCATTAAGCAATTCGTCGTGTCGAAATTTGTCCATTTTCTCTAACGAGCTCTCGATTTACTCGTGCGTAGACGCGGGACGACAGGCCGAGCGATACTTACCGGGACGATTGAATTATATATATATATATATATATATATATATATATATATATATATATATTAAAAAGCAGATGATGATAATAATGATAAGGACACAGATCGAAGAAGAGCGCGCGCGAGACGCGCGGTGACGAGCCTCTCGGCGAAAATAAAAGGCTCGCCGAACGTAGGATCCCGGGGCTCGAGCGACCCATTATTAAAAAGCCACCCCTCGCTGCGGTCGCGCGCGGGGCCCAATAAAAATTTGTCGGATCATCAGCCGCTCATTTGGCCGAGCGAGCCGCGCCGCGCGGATCGCCCGCCCGGAGCGCGTTATGCGGAGCGTCCGCTCTCTGGCTCGGCCATTTATTTACTTATACGCGCGCGTACGCACACTCATACACGTATATACATGTATCGTATACACCAGCCGCTGCGGGAGCCGGCGCGCTTACACATAATAATGGATTGGGTGTCGGGTGACAAATAAACACGGGCGATGGCGGGGAGGGGGGGGGGGGTTCGACTCCTCTCTCCGCACGGGCTCGCGTAACGGCCCCCCGCGGAGTAATTGTGCCGCGTACGTACAGCATGTAATATATAAGGTCGTCGCTGGGGTGGGCTGCGGCTCGTGGAGCAGGTTCAGGGGGGGGGGGAGGCTACAGGTTGCGCCGGTTCACGGTTCATCGCCGACGAAGCGGTCGCGCATCGTATCCCGAACGTCCCCATCCACTTCCACCCCGGCGTTGCGGTGCGCGCCGCTGCCAAATGTCGCGTGGGACGCGCTTCGGGATCAGCGGCAGTGGCGTAGATATATATATATATATATATATATATATATAGAGAGAGAGAGAGAGAGATAAAGAGGACGTCTTCGCCGCGCTCCTTGCGTGATGGGTTTTCTTTTTTTTTTTTTTTTTTTTTTTTTTGGTTTGGCCGGCGAAGGGGAGAAGAAGGCTATGATTTATCCGCACTTTTTCGCCGTTCGGATGTAGCAGATATTACATGCGGCTAATACCTGGGGATCGGTGCACGCGGGTGCGGGAAATTTTTTTGCGTACCAATTTTTTTTTTTAGTACAATACGTCGTGGCGAAAGCAAGCAAAATGACACGGGGGAATAATTTATTTCTTTTTGAATAGTTTCGTAATATTAGCTTTGTAAGACGATATTGTGATGAAATTGTAATATATATGTAATATATTGTAATATATATATACATACATATAACTAATGCTTCAACTTAATATGAAATATAAAGGAGAAGTAATTAATGTGTTCAAGATAAGATTGTAACAATTAAAATGATTGAAAATATTTATTGGAATTGTGTATGATTGTGTTACTATTAAAAATTTCAATTGCAGTTTTAGAATATATCGGGAAGTAAATTACATGTTTTTAAACATGAAGCAATTTTAAACATTAATCTAAAACAAGTAAATCCGATAACAATTATTTTGTTTTTGACAAGATAATCACGAGGTTTAAACATATTTTGATAATATTTATAAGACATAAAACTTTTCGAATATAAAATAAAGTTCTAAAATGTTAAATTTATTTACTCATGACAGAATTCGTTCAAAGCGATTTATAATTTGAGATCAAGGGAAATATTCTATATATAGTGCTGGAAAAACTGTTTAATAAAATCGAATATTTCAATATTTACCTCTCGTTAAATTATTGCTTACTCTTATGATATAACTCTTGATACAACTTCCATTTGAATCGTCATAAGATCATTATATATAACTCATTGATATTCTGAATTCAACGCTGAATTTATTTATTTGATCAAATAAGTACACCTTTGGCAAGTATAATAGACTTATAAAGAGCATCCCACAGGTGAGTCATAGATTTTATTGAATTGAATTCTCATTGTTCTTTGCATCTGAATAAATGATGTTCCGAATAGGTGCTCATCGAGCATTAATTTCTTTTTGTTTTAAAAAATGTGGCAGTCTTATCAACTGCAGTGGGCTCGCTCAAGCTCGTATTATCTCTGAATGATTTTTAAACTAATTTAGTACGTACACATTAATAAAATCAACTGAATTATAGAAGTTGAATACTTGGTTTTTCCCTCACGATTTTACCAAGAAATGAATTTGAACGAAATTGCGATTGAAGTGTATTATTTTTTTTATATTTTAGTACTACGGTCGGTTTTTCCAAGCGGAGCCTCCTGCAATTTTGTAGTTTCTTCACCTCTGGTAATAATAATTTAATTTTTTTCTACAAATGACGTAGCATACATGCGCAATGAAGAAACTCTTAAGCATCAAGGACGTATGATTAAAAAATCATCTACTGGGATATAAACAACAATTTGAATTCGTCCCAATAAATTTTTTATTACAATCTCATATTATTCTTATGCCGTACAAGAGTCAATGTAATTAATAAATTTGCATTTCTTTTCGTATCTTACATGAAGATTTACCATTCTTTACGATCTCAGAAAAAATCATTATATGACGTCTGACCGTTGTTTAACGTAACTACTTAATTTGCAAGCGTAACGTTTTACCTGCCCTCGGCCGACCCGACGAGGCCGAAGTTGCCGTCAAAAACTGAAAACCGACGAGCAGGTAAGAAAAAATCTACCGCGATGCTGTGTACATATATATATATATATATATATATATATATATATATAGGGCGACTCAGCAATCCTCGTCCCCTGTGCGGAGGCATCTCCCCATCCCACCCAATCCACCCTCGCCCGCTTCACCGACACCTCGGCGATCGTCCCATCCGCCTCGCGCTCCGGCACAGCTAGATGGCGATGGGGTGGAGATGGGGCGGGGGGAGGTGTGGGGGAGTCGATCGATCGGTCCAGTGCACGCGCGCGCGCGCGCAATACGTTCCCCCCTCCCCTCCACCCGCGCGGCGGTCCGATTAGATCGCGCCACGGCACTGGCGGCGCTCATCCGCCGCGGGCGGGCGTTCCGGGGGTCGGGTGGGCTCGGGGAGTCCCGCGCGCCATTGGCCCGCGCTCCCCTCCCTCGTTCGCCGGGCGCGCGCCGCGTATGGGCCGCGGGGGCTACGCCCAGGAAGGATGCGCGCCGCCTCGCCGCCCCCGCTCTGTGCCCGGGTGGACGGGGGGGGGGTTGCTCGCCCCGAGATTTCTCGACGGAGGGGGAGGCGGGGGCGCAGAATCGCGAAGGCACCGCTCGATTTATGGGGCGCTCGCGCGCGCGACGAAAGGGGAATGCTTTATGGCCGCGACGCCGCTGACGTTCGGTCGGAGATTTTCCAGCAAAATCTCGGGGGGGGGGGAGGGGGCGGAAGTTTTCGACGTTCTCTGCCAGCCGTTGAAGCCGTCGAAGCTCGTTGTCGTTCGCGCATTGGGCGATCGCCGCCGACCGGGGATTCCCTGCGTCGACGGGTGCGAGTGACCGTGATCTGCGCGCAGGCCCCGCGTAACGGGCGGACTGCTCGTTAATGTGGGCGACGGTATTCGTTCGAATGCAGAAATTTTCCCAAAAGAACCGTGGAAAATCGAGGAAAGAAATTTTTGCGACATCCAACTATAGCCTAGATCGTGTGGAATTGAATTATTTGCGCTACGACAGAGAGAGAGAGAGAGAGAGAGAGAGAGAGAGAGAGAGAGAGAGAGAGAGAGAGAGAGAGAGAGAGAGAGAGAGAGAGTGAGAGAGAGCGGGAGAGAGATAAAATTTTATTAAGGGGTGGTATTGTGTTTACGAAAAAATTCCGCGACTATATATTATATGCATACACACACAGCGAGTAATCTAATCAGAAGGCGGTCGCGGCGGCGGCAGCGCACGCCAGCGCGCAATAAAAACGAACCGTACAATTACACCTCATTACCTCTTTTCACGAAGTTCCTGTTTGCTCAGGAATATAATGGTCGAAATTATCGCGGATCTCGAAAAGGCTCTCTCTCTCTCTCTCTCTCTCTCTCTCTCTCGAAATCTCTATGCATTACGCGGGTCGCGTGCGTCTCGTTTCAATAAAAACAGTTCTCTCTTGCGCACTTGCTCTCTTCAAATATACAAATATATATTTATACACACCCACACATTTCAAATCTCTTAAAGGTAATCGGGAAAATTTCAGCAGGGTCGTATATTATAAATTATATGCTTCATTGAAACCGTGATTTACTTTATAGCTCTGGGTCACATATTCGCTGCAGAGCTATATATAAATGTTTGAATTATAATAAATGTCTGATTCAGAAATCTTACAGTCTTAGTAGACCAATTAGCCATTGCAGCAGCTGAAGGATTACGATAGCTCTCGGGAGATTTTCGTTATCTGCTTTCGTATTTTATCGCTTGCAAATTAATATTTTTCAGGTAATCGTTTAATAATTGTCATAACCTAATTTTATAAGAATACTCTCATGGACATGCTAGATTAGATCAGCTGCCATCTTACTGCGAAGAGTATATTTGTGTCGATATTGTTAACTCATTATCATCAATCTATTATAATAATTATTTTAAAAATCTTATATATTATTGATACATGTAATGCATACATTATATTTAAAATTTTGCGATTTCAGTACGAAAATGGATGTTAAGGATGTGATATACAGATAAATTTTTGCGTTATTCATTATGAAAAAGAAATATATATATATATATATATATATATATATATATATATATAAACTCATTCCTATTTTAAGAAAAGATTCTCTAATTCAAGGTCCAAACTAAGGCGTGGCGAGGAGGAGATGCGCCACAGGCGCAACTACACCGGGTAAACGCAGTTTTTCTGTACTTTTTCGTACTTGTTGTGAGGTAGGCTCCGTTCTTCCTCCTCGAGAATTATTTTTATACTTTTCTTTCCGTCAAAAACTCGCCCGAAAATCGACCTTCTTTTAGAAGAATTAAGGTGGTAAAAGTTACGAAAAAGACAGTATTGGCCAACCGTGGACATATCGTTCCATACCGTGCACGGAGTATTCATTTATTTATTTAATTTTAGGCTAGATAGTTGGCTTTCTGAAATAGAAAGATCTAGTGTGCTTTGTTTTCTAAAGGTTCCCTGACACATTTAAGACTCCGAAAGTAAAAACCCGCGCTTAACAATGGTAAGGAAACCGATTCCATTGGACGACGCCTCAAAATTGATTTTCAAATTTAATCGATCGACAGCTAATTTGCTCGTTTCATTCTGAGTTAGAGTTGTGGAGTAATAAGATAGAAACTGCTGTTTAAACCATTTTTTAGATGATTTTACAAAATTTATTTTATAAAATAAATAGTTACCGACAGTCTATTTGATCTAATTTCGAGTCAGCTCCGACGATAGAACGTATAAATCACATATATATATATCTAATTTTACGATGAATATAGCACCTTGGGACGCGAGATATCGATTCAAAAATTTATGGCACTTGCGAGTCAAATCTTAATTGCCAATCGCAATTATCAAGTAATATCAAAGAAAATTTTTAAGCGCGATTAATTTATACTTTTTACCCGATGATCAATTGGGCGACATTAGTTATCCGAGAGATACTTGCGACACAATGATAACCCTTATTTAATTGGATAATACGAACTATATTGATTATGAAAGATTGTACGACTAATATCTGCTAAGTCGGTGATACATCTAAACAACGTAGATTTTGAATGCGTTTTATTTAATTTATCGGATCATCGGATCCTCATTTCAGGTCTTATATTTAATGAAAATTCAAATTTGCAATTGCGAATTGTGTGAAATTTCATCGAGAATTAATGTTCCGCGTCGTGATGGGATACCCTCAAGTCGTGGTGTGTATAATTATAACGTCGATTTGAAGGATCCAACGATTTCTGCAATTAATACAACATCGGCCAAAAATAATTCTTTATATCTTCCTCGGTCGGCAGTTTGTCGTCAAGAAAATTGGCAGGCATACCGGTTAAAAATTTTGTTCGACAATAACGCAACGAATTATCCGTTTTTAATTTCGTCAAGTAAGAAAATCATTACGGCGCAAATTAAACTCCAAGCGAAGGATATGAACGACGCGCAGAAAGACGAGCGAGTGCGTAAACTCTATAATTTCCGTAACGCGGCAACGTGCTCTCTCTCCGCCTGTGCGTACACCAGGCTTTTCTTGTTTTCTTTTTTTTTTTTCTTTTCTTTTTTTTTGTTCTATCCGCCTCCTTACTCGGATCCGCAGCGCTCTGCGCGCCCCTCGCTTTTCAATATATCCCAATCTAGATCTATCTCATTACACCTCGTCCGAGGCCCCCGAAAATTTGTCGGAAACCCCCTTCGGCGGCCCCGTAACCGCCGAGGTAACCGTGGCGCGGGGGGGGGGGAGGCAAGGGGCAATGTCGCGCGCACCACCTCTAATCTCCGCGGCTGCAGACTCCCCCCCCCCGCCGCTCTCTCCCCTCATCGCTCCAGCCCGTGCGCGGCCACGAGGCTGCATCGTCGCACGAAACCTCCGCGTTCTCGGAGAGCGGAGCGACGGAGGTAGGCCGGATGGGGAGGCGGAGGGGAGGGGGGGACAGCGGCGGATCGGGGAATACGCCTCGTTGCGGAGCCAGCGCTCGCGCTTCCAGTAATCCGGCGAAATTCCGAAAAGTGCGGAGAAGAGGAATAGCCGCTGCGGCGGGCGGCCTCCGCAAAAGCCGCAGAAAGGCGATGGGGGCGGGAGGGGGGAGAGGCCCACGCGCGCGTACCGGTGCGCCTCGGCATATATCCTTCTTAGCTTCCCGGAATCGCAGTAATGCAATAAGCCGCCGCGTCGCCGCAACTCTCCTGGTGTATACACGAAAAGAGAGAGATAGAGAGAGAGAGAGAGAGAGAGAGAGAGAGGAGTACGGGGGCGGCGCGTAGCCATCCACCTCCTCTCTCCTTCTCTCGTTCACCCGCGCGCGCGTAATTGCATGAAATTACTTCATTTCGGCAGGTGTCGATAATAGAGGGGGGAGGGGGTAGCCCGAGCGCGCCGAACCCGGTTATACAAATATTTGGAGGAGCGAGTCTTGCTTTCTTATGTATTTATATATATATATATATCTACAGATACGCACTTCTTCATTAGATGCGTGCGTAAAGGGGCGCCGCGGGCCGTCGTGAACGGGGCGGCGGCGCAATCGTAAAATCGTCGGCGACCCTCAATTACATCAAGTGCGAAATCCGTGAACATGAGGGGCATGCTGAGGCAGGCTCTCTCTCTCTTTCTCTCTCTCTCTCTTCCTACTTCTCCTCCTCCCTCGTTGCGATATGGCTCGGAGAAGCCGGCCAACGAGGCCCCTGCGTATGTATGGGTGCGCGCGCGCGCGTGTGTGTGTGTGTGTGTTTATGCGTACACGCGTATACACGCGGACGAGTGAAATAACAGCGTTTATCGCGCGAAATTGCGCATCGGCCGGTTGCCGAGCGCGGGACGCGCGGCGCGTACGAAATTGAGAAGTAGGTGTACCCCCGCGCAACGAGCGGGCGGGCAGGGGCGGGCGGGGAGGAGGCGAGCGAACGAGCGAAGGAGAACGGGGGGGGGTGGAGGCACGAAGGAGATACCGTATACATAACGCGCGAACCTGGTAGTATCGCGCCTCGTTAAGTAGCGAGCAAAAAGAGGCGCGCGAGGGTAGGGCGGGGGAGGGGGTTGAGGGGGGGGGAGAGAAGAACCGCGAAGAACCCCCTTTTTTTGTGCGTCTCTGCCCCGGCCTCCGCGGCGCGGCGTGTCGAGGATGCGGTTGCCGCTGCGCGCGTCTCGAGCGCTGTTATTTTCTGGGTCCTGCGCCGCGAGAGAGGGATGGGGAGAGAGAGAGAGAGAGAGAGAGAGAGAGAGAGAGAGAGGCGAGAAGCTCCACCTCGTCGGCGGAGTCGCCGTTGTCGTTCGGGCTCTGTGCCGGATTAATTGGGCGCTCCGCAGCCGTGAGCCTCGCGATTCTGCGGCGGGCGGGGAGCGAGGCGACTCGTTGCGCCACCGTTCTCCGAGGCGAGCAGAACGGTTTCACATTATACGTATGTATTCGGATGTTTTGCACGGGGAGACGTGCGTGCGATATCGCGGTTATAAGCGCGAAATTGCGGCACACGCTATATATATTCGCGCACCCGGGAATTTCGCGAAAAGTATCGTGTACGGTCCGACAATGTTCTGTTGGCTTGCCGAGCTGTCTGTAGAATTAAATTGAAAGTCACTCTGGCAGTCTTAATAATAGCGCGACTCTGTAATTATGATGGGAAGTTGGAGCTTTACGGGGCTGAGCGTCAGGTTTATTTTTCTTTTTTTTAATTATTTTATTATCGTTACAATTGAATGATTTAAAAGAAAAATAGAAATAGAGATAGAATCGACTGTTATGGCTAGAAAATGGATGAATTTTGAAAGGATAAGGGCGAACTTTGTCTGTAAAATTAAGAAAATTAATAATTGAGGTTTGAAGCTGGAAACTCATTTCTGGTTAGTATAATTTTATTTCGAATGTAAGTTGTAGTTATTTCTTTATTATTTAATAATTCGTTTTATTTCTTATGCTATATAATTTAATAAAAACCATTTATTAATATACAGAAACTAACAGCTTAAACGATTTACAAAGGAATAATAGAATTTCCCTCTTCATCCAATTTTTGTCAGCGTAAAAATTATATCGGTAATCATTCATTTGGGAACTATATTTATGTTTGATAGTATTTGTAACGTCTGTGAACTGTCGTAGAAAAAATCCATTCAAATATAATGTAATTTTGTTATTGTATAATTCTTTCAACTTTCGACAGATCATAGGTCTTATACCTATTTAATTATAAAATAAGTACAATACGATTTTGTTATTCATGCAATTTCGTTTAGAAATTAATGTAAATTTTGAATTGATTTCATACTTACTTGCTCAGGCTTTACGCGATTTGTTTTCTTTGGTTCACGGTGATTGTGCATACCCCATTACTCGTGACTAATCACTTCGAACCAATACTCTCATTGTTAAATTATCCCAAAATGTAATTTGCCTTTGATGAAAAAAAATAAAAAAACGAGCGCTATTTAGTCTTTAGTGACTACGAACTAATTTATATATTCATAAATTTGAGAGCGAGCGAGCTGCAAGAATCGAGCCTGAAACTACATGATTTCAGCAATCGCGCGCGTAGTTGCGCCGCTACCACGGCAAAACGGGTTGCGCGCGGAGTCCCGACGCAACATTGCTCGCAATCGTTGCGAGACATTACAGTATATATATATATATATATATATATATATAGTGAGCGCCAGTAGCACGCGCGCCCGAACCCCCGTTCCCGTTTTCAGTCGCGCGGAAAACGGATACAGAACGTCCCATATAATCTGTAACTATGCCGAAAAGCCCGCGGCTGCGCTAATTACAAATATATACGCCGAGCAGATGCGCCGCGAGCGATCCCTCGTCTCTAGGCCGAGGGACGAAACTGGGACGACATGAGAGAGAGCGAGAGAGAGAGAGAGAGAGAGAGAGAGAGAGAGAAGCAGAGACGGAATAAAAATAAGAATAAGAATAAAATTTATTAATTCTAAGCAGTCGAGGTTTAGAGCAGCCCAACAAAATACAATTGGAGCCTATATAAATAAAATAAACGCGCGTGATTAAGAGGGATCTTGAACAAAATAATACTGCGCCTAAATAAAAACAAGCAGAAATAAAAATGAACTAGTGAAATTCACGAGAAAAAAACAATGAAATAATAAAATGGCATGAAGTATGATCGTGTAAAGAGTGCCAGAAACTCGCGAGTACGCTGATTCCATAAATATAAAACAACAATTTAAAATGAATAACGGGCGGCAAGGCGTTGGAAGACACACACACGCGCGCGCACACATATGTCTATAAAGGAGACGCTCTTCGAGAGCGAATATAGTTGTTGTGTTCACGAGATGTCAATTAATTGCTCAATACTCGGGTTCGTTTGACCGTAAACCCGGAACTAACAGAGTGAGACACTTATAAGCCTCATTTCATAAGGTAAAATTATTTTTGTAATTTGTATGCCCATGAAGTACGTGTGTATGCTTTCTTTGCCGGCAGAGCAAATCGAATAGTAGAAGCTTTGTAACGCGTCAGTTTTACTCATCAATGGTGCCTTAGAAAGATTGAAAAATCAACCTGTAAATAAAGGGATGGAAAAATCAATGTTTCCTCAAGCGAACACGTATGATTGATTCCGTGAAATATTTTTGATCCTTTTGACTTTAGGCAAGGTTCTAGAAACATTTATTAGCTGCATTAACACGTTCATTCCTTCACGAGAGAGTGTCGTGTAAAATGACGTTCAGACTTTTTCAATGACTTCAGCTAGTCATGGAAGAAAGTATTTATTGCTTATAGGAAAATTAAAGGAAAACAGTTATTTTGCCAAAATTTTGCTATCTATTTTTCGTATTTTTCACACGTACTGTCTCCTTCTTAAACTATGATACATGCTTAAGGGGGTGTCTAGGAGCTCTTGACAGTCAATAGTACAACGGCGTCACCGTCGAGTCGAATTTTCCCTTGGCACACATGTAAATAGTGGCCTCGATTTTTTTTTGTATTTTAATACAGCTCCCTCTCTCATGGATACTTTGCCCTAAGAAATATTTAAAAAGTGTTATTAAGAGAAATCGTCTTTGTACTAGGACCGTGAATTTTTACTTTGTTACACCTGTCAGCGTCTTCGCATGAATAGCCGTCACAAAGCCATAAACCAAAAGACAAATTTTTACCGTTTGTTTCGGTTCCGTGTTCCGAGGGAGTCGTGAGTCGATTTTTATTTTTAATGGCTACCAGACCGAGCTGCTACCCTGCGACGTGTACATATCATAAAATGATACATCCTTATTGCGCGATAACCGTGCTCGTGGCATACATATGCGGCTCGTGTATAATTTACAATTTTAACGTAGGCTAGGGGAATTTTTGTTTTTATTCGCTTGGATCTGGATTGGACGATAAAAATTTTGATACAATTTCGTTGCATTTTTACAAAAACAAATAAATATGTACAAGGAAGAGACGAATGATGAAAAAATGAATAGGTTTTCTAAGGGGAGAGGACAGATACGAGAGAGACACTTTATTGTAAAACGTAGAAGAACTTTATCAAGCTCTTTTCTGCATATAATTACCTTAGGTGAAGCTTTTTTGTAACTGATAAACTGGTTAAATTTTATAAGAGTACGACAATGTTCAGCTAATCACTAGATTACTGATATAGTCGCACAAAGAAACACACGTGCGTAGATAACTATTTAAACTTAATTAATTGTAATGATATATATAAATATTTGTAAAATTATATATATATATATATATATATATATATATATATATATATGTATAATATGATCATGAAAATTACAATCGAACAATGAAACAAGGCAATTTCGAGTAAAATTTGTTTTCACTTTTCATGCCTTGTTATTGAAGGATTCTTGGCTAATATTGGTATTTTATTAATGTTTTTTTATAAATAATTTGATTATTTATTTATAAAAAGATTTTTGAAGAAATACATTAATCTCGCAATTTATCTGGAACAATATCAAATATTTTTGACAAATTGTAGTTTTTTATTATATGACAATGAATGAGTTAAGTTAATGATCAATACCCAGGGTCCAACATTTAAGTAAGTTCAAAAATTAATTTGTGATCGAACTCGATTTTTAATATAACCAATGGTACGCTTGAGTGTAAAGAGTTCCTAAATTCACCAATTGTATGAGTTTATTTCATTGTCATAAAATAAAAGCGTAACAAATATTACAGTGTCGTATGAGATTAAATTCGACTTTAAATTCATGACATATTGATGAACTCGCAGCCGCTATCGTATTTTTCATACAAACAGTTTTCTTTATAATGAGTTATCGGTTAGATAATTATCTCATTATATAAAAAAATCTCATTTATTCATTAATTCAACTTCAAACATTTTCATTACATACCACATATGATTCATTTCATGGATTCAATTTATACAGTTTTGTACTGGTGAGCAAATATACTTTACTTTACGGTATAAAAGATTTTAGATCAGTAAAAATAATTCATCCAAAAAAATTTCACGGAATATCATTTTGTGTATATGTATATATATATATATATATATATATATATATAGATTTTGAACTAGCCCCGGCCCCTTTTGCTCGCAAGCGCGGTCATCGGATAACGATCTCATTAAAAGAGATACACTATGCGAAACCTCTCTGTCTCTCGCTCACTATCCAAAATTCATTATTAAGACTCTGCAAATTTTTCCTCCATTATACACACACATACACACGCGCGCGCGCGCTCACACACACACACACACACACACACACACACACACACACACATATATATATATATATATATATATCCGCGCAGAATACGGGGAACCCTCTAATTTTAATCGGGGAGGGGGTGGACCAAGTCTCGCGCCGCGCGCGCACTATGCAGCTGCGGGCAAAATTTTAGATAATAACGGAGTCCCCGGCGGTCGGCGCGCGCGCTCCCTCGCGTGCGACTACGACGAGAGGAGAAGAGCAAGCGGGAGTCCCCGGCCGGTCGGTGCTGGCGCGCGGGCCAACCGGGGCGAGCGAATGCTCGAATTTTAATTATCGCGCCGATGCATTTCTGCGGAAGTGGGAGGGGAGGGGGGGGGAGCCGCCGAGCGCGCGCGCGCGCGTATAAAACTTTTATATGCGGCGGATTTTAGAGAGCCGCGGCCCGTAGGACGTTAGAATGAAGCGCAGCTTGCTCCTGTAATTTGATATTCCATCGTGGCAACTTTTTCTTCTGTTAGGATTTTCGAGCTGCGGCCGAATTCAGGCTATGGTATATATATATATATATATATATATATATATATATATATATATATATTGTTGGATTATCTGAAATGTTTTTGCACATAAAATAATTACGTCCTTCAAACTCCGAGTATTTAATTAAATTTAATACGCAATTTAAAGTAATTGGCCATGCATCATAATTTACAAAGTAAATTTTTCAATATAATTATATAATAAAAATAATTAGTATTAATTTGGGTATTATTAATTTGTTATATAAAGAATAGTTAACAATGAAGTAAAGATCCGATAATCGCGTGTCTTCGAAGATAATGGAGAAAAATTATATTGGAAGATTTTTAATAAGACGGGCATTGATTATACGTTTTATTACTACTTAAAAAGTTCTCTTTTGACGTCCTCATTGGAGACTCGAATTATTTTTACAGAAAAAATTCCTTCGATTTTCCTGCAATTTTCCTAGAAATTGCTTTACTTACTTTTCTTGCTTACAATTTTCCTTCAATAAAAGGCACAATCTGACCGAGTCTCGGTCGAGTCGACTCTGCTTGTTCGGATCGACGTCGTTATAGACTCGATACAGCTATGTATTATTTTTCCAAAATTCGATCCCATCATTTTTCGTCACTTAAGAGTATCGGATGTTTGATCAGTTACGGTTCTCATTCGGTCAGGAGCAACCAGGAGGCTGTCGCTTTGGTCGCCTTCTATTTTCAATTTGTACGCTGATTTATCTGATTTCTATATAACTATCGGCAATCGGTATCCTCTAGGGCATTCGAAGATCACGAATTTTCTGACGCAATTTTCTCAACCGCTGCAGATAAATATTTAATGAGTTAAGGATACAGATGACAAATATTGAAAAGCCGCATTAGCTAACGAAATCACTTGTGAGAATTCTCATAAATGCTATATTGGCCAAATTGTTAGAAGTCCAAATGATATGTAAGATCGAAAAGAGCATTGCTCAGCTCTGCTGTATTCTTTCATTTTGGAAAATGTACATAGTTTTGAAAGAGGGTGTTAAAAACAGATATAAGGGGGAAAATATTGGGAGTATTTATGTTTTATGAAATCGCAAAGATAGAAAATTCATTTTGAGAGCCGAGTAAATTAGATAACACTTATATCCCTATTTATTAAAATAAATTTCGAACGAAGGAATGTAGATACGATGATTCGGTAAATTTGGTGGTGGGATAAGTTCGGTTTTTGCTTACAATAGGATATTTATCATTTTGATTTTTATGATATTCTTATTAGTGTTTTTGTATTTCAGAAGCTGCGGGGATGATTATAATTAAGACAGTGTTCAACTTTCATTATATCATTATAATTATATTATTTTCTAAAGACTGTCAGTTGAAAAAAAAATTTCTAATGTCAGTTTTATGTAGACTTTGTATTGATCATATTACAAATGATTATTTTCGTATACATAAAACCTGATCAATCAATCTTATACGCTATAACATGTTTCATCTTCGGATTTTAGATTTGCGATCGGCAGCGTCTGAAACGCAAAACCTTAATTAATTACGATCAAATATCCATATTAGTTTATATAAAAGTATATGTTCTTACCGAGCAACGAGAGCAGATTGATTTTGTTGTCTTGCCTGCTGATTGAATTTTTCCATATCGTATCTATCGATCTATCTATCTATATATATATATATATATATATATATATATATATATATTATTTATTTATTTATTCATTTACCAGAGTACATTACATATTAGTATATAATAATTTTATAAATAACATAATCAGATATACTAACATTCTATAGAGCAATTGGAGTTGTCTGTGTATAGGTCCGGCATCACTTAATACTAATTAAATTAAATTAAATTAAATTAAATTAAATTAAATCAAATTAAATATAATTCTTGAGCCAAAAAAATTCAGTTCAATATAGATATAGATAATATAATATATAATAACATATAAAATTTTATTCTAAATAATGTATATCATATTGGTTGTAATTTAATAAAAAAATTATGTTAGTTAATTTTTATTTTTAATCCATTTGGATAGAATTTTTTTTATTTTCTCTTTACTATTATTCAAGATTTTGTATTCTATTAGCAATAAACTATAAGCAATAAATTCACTGTTCTTAATTATCACATTTTTTTTTAATTTTTGGCAAGTTTAAATTTTTATTTCGAGTAACACTATTTGATTGTTGATTACTATTGCTTAAATCGTTATAAAACTGTAATAAACTTTTCAATTCAAAAATTTCATTTATCATTAATGGTTTTTTTATTGTTTTATCGTTTTTTATAATTATTTTCAAGATTATTTTTTGTAATGATATTATTTTATTTGATACATTATTATAAGCACCACCCCAACTTATAATTCCATAAGTTGCTATACTATGAAATAGGCCATAATAAATGGACATTTGACATTGTTTTGTCATGATTTTAGACAACTTATAAAATATAAATAGTAAATATTTTGTTTTGTTAACTACGTAAGTTATATGATTCTCCCATTTCAGATTTGTATCAAATATTACTCCTAAATATTTAGTGCTAGAAACTTTTTTAATATCAGTATCATTTATTGATATTTGTGAATTGGATGGATAACTATTTTTATAAATTCCAAACGTCATATAAACGTTTTTTGGTGTATTTAAAGATAATTCATTCTCTTCCATCCAATTATTTACTATTTTTTGGTAGTTATTCATTACGAGTTGAATTTTATACCAACTATCTTCATTACTCACAATCACAGTATCATCTGCATATGATTTTATACAATTTTTGGAGACAAGACATAATAAATCATTAATATAAATAATAAATAATAATGGTCCAAGAATAGTTTCTTGAGGAACACCGTTTGTCAATGTAAGACGAACTTTTATTATTTGCAAATTTAACTATTTGTTTTCGTTCTGTGAGATATTCTTTTATTAATTTTAGTGCTATTCCTCTTATTCCATATTTTTTATTTTTCTATTCTTCTTCTATAGTTGCTATAGTGGGTGTCTCGTTATTTAAATTATTGTATATGATATTAGAGATAAATGTAAGCACGTCTTTTGTGCCTTTATTTTTTACGAAAGCAAATTGGTTATTAGAAATAATTTTACAGTCATGATTTTAAATACAAATTTTTTGTTTTCTTAATTTTATTGGTTAGTTGCGAACCTATAGTACCAAAAACTTTGTTGAAAACATTAGCTATGTCATTTGGGTTGTAAATGTTTTTTTTCATTTTCAATGATCATATATGTACTGGTTATTATTTTAACGTTGGACCTATTAAGTTTTGTTTTAACAAGATCCCATATTTTTTTTCTATCTTTATGAATTTTTTGTATCCTGTTAATGTCATAATTATTTTTAGCATTTTTAATTATATTATTTAACGTTTTTACATAATTTTTATATTTTAATCTAAGATTTACATCGTTTGGATTTCTTTGACATTTCTTATGTAAATGATCCTTCGTTATGTATGATCTTATAATTGTTTTTGTTATCCACTCATTTCTAGGTACACTTTTATTATTATTTTTAACCCTTCTACTTTTTTCTGTAATATTTTTTATAATTGAGATAAGTAAATTCAAAGCATACTCTGAATCAGTGAGGTTGCTTATTTAATCCCAATTCACTTTTTAAAATTCTGATTTAATTTTGTTATTTATCTATTTCTTAATTCAATTTATCTATTTCTTTTATAATTTTTCTCTTGATTCCTTATTGTTAAAGAATCAACCAGTAGATAATGGCCATTCAAGCAAGATATAAGTTTATAAGCTTTAGTAATGGCATTGTTGCTTTTTTGAAATATATTGTCTATACAAGAACCATGATTGGATATATTATTACTAGGTCTAGTAATTCCAGTGACTAGCGGTAGAAAATCTAATTCAAGGAAGTTATTTAAATATATATTTGTTTCTTTGACGTTGTTTGATAAATCTATATTGAAGTCTCCTATTAAAAGGTGGTTCTTTATTTGTATATTTAATTTTAAATAGTTATTTAGTGAATTTATGAAATTATTATATATATATATATATATATATATATATATATATATATATATATATGTTATGTATATATGTTTTTATAATTGAACCGACAACTCCATTGCTCCATTGTTTGCCGTGCAATTTTTATCTCGTAGCACATCTGCCTGCAAAATTCATCGATTACGATCGATCAATTGTTGGTCCCCTGAGACCTCCTAACATCAGTGCATACGTACGATATAATAGATCTCGAACAGACCGCGACGCCCCGTGCGCCTCATACAGCGAACTCGCATGTGTGACCGGTTGCCGGGTGCCGCCGTTCATATATACATATATACATATATATATATATATATATATATATATATATATATATATATATATATAATTATTAGCCGCCAGGCTCCTTTGGTCAATCATGTCGAGCATATAGCCAAGTTTTACGGCCTTGCATATATAGTTATATATGCATATATACATACACACACACATATATATATATATAGGAACCGGGACTCGAAGCCATCTCGTCTCGCCCGCTATATAGTGCAGCAGTCAGACGCGATTATGTAACGAAGTCCAGGAGGACTTACTCCGAGCGGTGGACGTGCCAAAGCGCGGAGCGGAGAGGGGGAGGAGGGGGGTGGCGCGGAAGAGCCGGCGGCGCTGTGCTTAGGGTAAATGGGTACGCAGATGTCGCGCGTTTTTTAGGGGTTCGGGAATGGTGGAAGGAGTGAGAGAGAGAGAGAGGGGGGGGAGGTGGTGCGTACCGCGGTACTTCTCCCCCCCAACCCACCTCCGCGCATACGCCCGTCCTCTTCCCGCCCGCGCGCGACGACGCGGACGCCCGCTTTATGCCCGCGTACGAGATAATTAGCGGACCCGCGGAGTCGGCGATTACGCGGCCCGTATTCCGCTAATTATGTATATGTACAGATCTCAGAGGGGCCCTTACCGGATTTAGAATTTATAATTGCGTTACGCGCCGTTTCCGCGACGATTATTGCGCAATGGTATATACCCCCCTCCCCCCACCCGCCCTCTACCACCATTGCACGTCCCGCGCTCGGCGGCCCTTTTTATCGGCGCTATGGGCCTCCTCCTCCTCCGTCTCCTCCTTCTCCTCCACCGCTCCTAGTACAGGGCTCGCGGGCTCGCTCGCGTGGGAAGTGAGAGCCCCCGAGAGCTTTTATCGTATTTCGCCTGCGCTCGATGCCCTCCCCGCCGCTCCTCGCGGGCTTGTCCCGATTCGCGCGCGGTCGTGCGTCTTGCGCTCCGTTCGTCGCGCCGGGGGGAGCGAAATACGTGGAGTCGCGCAAGTCGTAGGTACAATAGGTGTACAGGTACGAGAAAAGAAAAACAGTCACGAATTTTCCCATACGGGACGATTCGCTGTGTGGTTTTCCTCTAACATTCACTCCGTCGGATCATACAAGGCACGCGATCGGTTTTTTACATTAAAATTACTTGGCGTCAGATTTTACATCGACGATCGCCATCGGTTGACCGAAATGATGCAGATTATAATTCCAATTAAGGATTCGTATTCAAGAATATCGAATTGGTTTTATACATTATATAGATGAAAATGATCAAAAGGCTGTCTAGTCGGTTCTATGCGTCTAAAAAAGAAAAAACAGCATGGATTTACCAATTAATTCGTTGTGGTTACCAGTAAAATATGGAAAACTGATAAATAAACATGAAACTTAATAGATTTGTAAACTCGAGTTGGTTAAAAAAATTAACCTACAATGCTATTTCATGAACAACTGTAATCGGCATCATATACCTCTAGAAGTACAGTTATAAATAGCAATTCTTCTATTTACAATGTCATTGGTACAATTGTTTATCAACATATGATAGTTACGCCCAACAGAACTATATTTGCACAAAACGCTCGATCGCCATATTGATGCAACGATTATTTTTATCTTATAATCGCACTCCTCTTTATCCCCGGGCAGTTTACTGCTATAACACGCTAATAAGAACGCGCTGCTGGCAGCTAAACGCTTGATTTTCACAACGAAATCATTGAAATAAGACGATGAAAAACGTTAAAACAACTTTAATCGATTTAATCCGTTAACTCGCATTGAAATTTCAGCCATAATTAACCTGCTGATTTAATAAAGCGAGTAACAACAAAATAGAAGAAATCATAAAGACCGGTAATATCCATTGTAAAAGTAGGCGAAACATAAATTGTACGAGTTTTTCAGCTATGGGAAAAGCGTCTATAAAATGGCTTGTAAATCATCTCAGCCATTACTGTAATTTACTTATCGGTTCATCTATTCTTATATTAGACACACATAACACACAACACACACACACAAAATAATTTAGAGATTCTTCGAATGGATTTCGAATATAGATACCGTTGATGCAAACCGATGCACGTTCGTTATTACAGTTAAGGAATACAGAAATATTTTTCGTACCTGGATTAAATCTCAAACGACATATTAAACGTTTATTTTTTATTGACAAATAAAATGACAGTATTCAATGTTTGAAAAATATGGAGGTGCGTATTGATCATGAAACAAATATACACGTCAACGTGCAAACAATTAAATTTCACTGATTTTTAATAATATTGAAGTTTATTCAAGACTCAAAGTCGTTAATAATTTCGTTCTTCAATTTTATGAGATATCGATAAACCGATAAACGAGACCAAACAATTATACATGATGAACATTATCTTGGATCTATCGATTGAAAAATGAAATTTGCATTTTTTTTCCTGTTTCGATAAATCCAAGAATTAAATATTACCGGCAGATTTCCATGGATTTAATGTATTCTCAATGTCGGTGACGTTCAAAACATAAATTCTGACGTTATATGCATATATATATATATATATATATATATATATATATATATATACACATATGTAAACCATAGAGAAACTCTCGGTTTTTTGCTAGATCTTTTAAAAACGGAATAAATATTAAGGCTGAACGCGTTCGAGTCTCATATTATATATAGCCCGTAGCGGGTATATATAAGAGGAAAAAAGAAAATTCCACGCTCCTCCTTATGCATATGTATGTATATATATATATATATATATATATATATATATATATATATATATATTTTGCAATGCCTCATCCCGCATAATTGCACATCGTATATAAAATGAGCTCTATTATTTACGGCCGGTCCGCATAGCGTAACCGTGCGCGCGCTCTATCTCTCGCGCGCGCACAAAACCGACAGTTATGAGATGGGGGGGGGGGGGTAGGGGGAGGACGAGGGGCAAAAAGTCGAGCGTATCTATAACTACGCGCCCGCTAGCCGCACTCCCGCTCCACCCACTCCTCCCGGGCTATATGGGATTTTTGGCAAAAAAGCACGGCGAGCGAGCGAGCGAGCGAGCGAACGAGCGCGCACATACGGAGACGGGGACACAAACGTTCCCGCGTCCACGACCACGGCGTACCCTTTAACTTTTTTACGTTGTCGCGCTCAAGAGAGCGAGATCGTATCAATTGGACATTCATCATCGTATGCGCGCCGCGCACGCGTGTACATATATATATACTTTGGCTTTAGCAAGGGAGGGCGCTGACTTCGTCCTCGCTCATCCTCCACCCTGCGGCTGCATCGTTATATACCTCGGAGAGAAAGAAATAGAGAGAGAGAGAGAGAGACAGGGAGGGGAGCATCGAAAGACCTCACGGTGAGTTATGCTAATTGAATGTATCCACGGCATGAGCAGCGCTTCTAATTGGAATATGCAACGCCCGATGAAGAAGTTATTATTAGATGGGAAAAGCGGCCCCGAGCGAGCGAGCGAGCCGAGTACCGACGCTCGTTTTGCCCCTCGCCGAAGAGCTCGCGCGACCCGCGCAAAAAGCCACCCCCCCCCACCTCCCTTCCCCGGGCTCCCCGCCCCGGATGGCTTTTTGTCCCGCCCGACAGCGAAAAGTCGTTGCTCCGCTTGCGCGCCCGAGCAGTGAGACAATTGTCCGGGGGTTGGAAAATTCGCGGGAAATTCGTTGGCAGCATAGCGACGAACCGGCGTGGGACGGGGGGGGGGATTCGATTTAAGGCTTCGGATGCGATCGAAGACTTTGGGCGAATCGAGGCGAAGGATGCGAATCGCGGGATGGTTTGACGGCCGAAATTTGGGTGGTCGGGCGAATTTCGTCGATGTTCGCGAAACTCATTCTCCGTTCAATTAAACCTGGTAAGACCTACGAAAGCGAATTAGATTTTTAAAGCGTAAAATTTCGAACTTTCAACGGATACGACATGCCAAGTCGATTTGTTACCGTAAGAATACGATTCAGGTTTGAAAGTAATACGATGAAAACGCCAATTTTACGTGAAAAAAAAAAGATTAAAACTGAAATTTTTCAGAAAGGGCGCGATTCCAGCTTAATATGTTGTAAAGCAATACTTCGATTTAGGATCGTAATCACGCTTATAATTCTAGCCTCGATTCTTAACGAAATATGGATCGAAATTAAAATATGGAACGAAATTAAAAATTGTTCTTATGTCGACTGTTCTGAATTAAATTCATGAATATTTTTATCAGTTGAATTCCTGAGGATGAACCGTAGCGGTTCGAAACGTCGGACACCAAAGGAGAATCTAAATTTAAGGAGGTGGGGGCAGTCAGGTTGTCCTTTACTAACATAGAATATTGCTTTTATTTTTTTTATTTTATTTCAGATTCTACGGGGGTGAATATAAACAAGGATAGTCTGACTGCCAATAGTTTAGCTGATATATTATATTAAAAAGACTGTAAGACCGATAAAAATATTTATTAATTTAAATATAGATCTGAATTCCATTTATTAAAGGAAAGCTCCTAATACTCATTTACATCGAGGTCCATCAAAAGTTCAATTTTTCATGAAAAGGATTTGGACTAACGACGGCATAAAAACCTATTGTTCGATTTCATCGGATTCTCAGCTAATTCCGGCGGTAATCGCACTTCTGCCTTGCGATGCAACGACTCGCAAACGGAGCGAGCAATTTCGCCGCGTGCCTACGCGCAACGAGCCACTTAATCGGACATTCGTCAACACGCTTGGATGGATGGAGCATTCGTAAGTAAAGTTAATCTCGTTACGGAGTTAACTAACCAGAGTCCGCGCCGCTCCGACGCAAAAACCCTGGAAATTCTCTCGACATTAGCACAGATGTGAGGGGGAGGGGGGGGCGCGCGCAAGGAAGGGAAAAAAGAAGCTGTCGGCCCAGAGCCCCTCCCCGCCACCCGGGGCCGAGCACTGACCACACACACCGTCGTCAGGGCGCTCCGCGCGGGGTAGATGGCGCGGGTGGGGGGGGGGCGGGGGTCGTCGGAGGAGAAAGGGAATAATAATAAACGGCTGCGGAAGGAGAGCGACCGCGAGCGGTGGCTTATGGCATGAAAGCGGCAGTTTATCACCTGACGAGGGCTCGGTTCTTCCGCGTCGACGACGGCCTCCGTGTCGTCGGGTTCGCACACACGCACAAAAATCTATCTATATATCTATCTATCTATCTATCTATCTATCTATCTATATATATATATATATATATATATATATATATATATATATGTAGATATATATGTATTCTCGATTCGGCCCACAAGCGGCAGATGCGCCAATGTCACGCACCACGAGGTCCCCGACACACCGTCGCCCCGCACCCCCGTCGTGTCGTAAATTCTCTACGGCGCCCTCTCTCACCCCCCCCCTTCCGCTGTCCCTCGGCCGTGGCTTTCCTATATTGTACATATATAATATCGCATCCTCGGCTACGGGCTCTTTCCCTCCCACCTCCCGCCGCTCCGTGTGCGGGAAAATTAGCCACGACGCTCTCACTCGTCCGCGCTGTCGTCCGCCATTTATTCCCGTAATACCGAATTAGGCCCGGATTGGACACTCGCCCGCGCGCACGTCTGCGTACATCGGGCTTTTATATATATATATATATATATATATATATATATATATATATATATATACATACATATATATATATGTAAGCCTGTCGTTTAACGAAGCCAGGACACTGCAAAGTACATCGTAATGAAGTCGTTTCGCCTCGCGAGAGAGAAGATTAGGAGCCGATTTAGACGGCGACTTTATCGCTTCGTTAATATATATATATATATATATATATATATATATATATATTATATGATAATTAATATAAGTTAATATATATATATATATATATATATATATATATATAAATTTCTGCGATTATTTACTCAGTCTCTTTTCATCTCTGGAATTTTTTGTGCATGTTGGGCACACATTTCCGCGCAATTTTTACGCCCGCTGTCACGAACGGGCTGTAATCGAGGGCGTCGGTAAGCAAGCCTCGGTAAACGCCGTTATTAAATACACCGAGGACCAGATCTGTCGGGCTTCCTCGATCGCGATGAAGCATCAGCCTTTGGCCATTGCCAGCGTACGGACATCGGGGGGGGGGGGGCGCGAGGCCCGACATCGAATGTAAAGGAGAGCAGTTCTTTTGAAAGCGTGAGATTTTCGTGATTCCGTTGGCCTGCGTGGCAATGGAGCTGCCGGACACAGGTGCGAAGGGGACGTGAAGCTGTGAAACTCGGTCCCGAAACGTCCGTGTTTCGATGGGGATTTGACGTCTGGGGTGGTAGGTGACAACAACACGTACAGAAATCAGCGAGAGAGTGTAATGATAATCGAGGTTGTGCTCGCACGAATATAAGCATCCAGTAATATATATATATATATATATATATATATATATATATATATATATATAGAGGTATTAAAATATCCCAAATATAAATGAACTCTTTCTCGTTGTTTTGAATTTCCATTTAAAAAATACATGAAGATATTTATAGAATTTGCAAATCTTTTAAAAAGGGATGACAAATCTAACGATAACAAAAATTCGATAAATCTGGGACCCTTGCACGAAACTGTTCATTTCTTCAGCTGTCATACTTTTACATGTATTAATTAATTAACGCTCACGCATATAATTATACGAATAGTTAATATTCACTGTTACAAGAATAACTTTCAGTAAATTTGACAGACCCATTCTCATAAACATAACATTCCAAGCGAATTAAAATCTTGTATTGAACATAAATATTCATAACAGTCATTACAAGTTCAAAAAGTACGTATTATTAATGCAAATTGTTCAATTATTACTTTACACGTGTTATCGTAGCTTCTAGCTCGAATTTCTATAGAACACGAGTCAATCGGCCATAATAGATGAATATTATACTGTTTTTCGGATAATATTGTATAGGCAAATACGTATATTGTCCTCGTGCTAAGTTACAAATTCGCTCGCCTTCGCGGCTGGATTCCGGTTCTTATGGACAAAAAATACATTTTTCATCAAATTTTAGATGTCGAATGCTTGAGCATTCTGAATGATCGAATGTTGTCGTCAAGGACTAAACTTGCCTTTTGTACATAATGTAAATAATCTTTCAACTTATATTATCGAAAGAAATTTCCACAAATTTTCGACTAATTTCTTTAAAATCCCAATATTCTACCTTATAATATATTCAATGCACACTTTAATTGACTATAAATTTTCACACACGCGTGTTTTTAATCAATTCAAGGAACTTATTATACAAATTTTTATATGAATTTTTCATTATGTAATTAGATGTATATCGATTGTAATGAATAAAACGAATTAAATCTAAAACGTTTTGGAAGCAATTATTTTATCGTTTATTTTATCATATCTTGAATTATGTGATTTTAAGCAATATCTAAAAATGAACGCAATCAGCTTTTTTCCTATCAGAATAAAATTTCGTATTATTGATCTTGAGCAATGCAAATTCAGCACTACAGCTTCGTTGCCTTTTTTTTCATATTTAGTTGAAAAAAACTTTTCTTAAGAACAACTGACGTTTTTCGACTTATATAAAATACGTTTCGCCGAACGTAAACAAGAACATAATAAAGCCTTACTGTGGGGTAATGTTTTTTTTTTAATACGATCGTCATTCAATGAAAAAAATTCCGATTATTATTGCTTATTAAACCTCAAGAGAATACATTACGTTGTTAAAAAAGTGCGCCGACGACGTGTGTACAATAAAATCATTTGAAAATAAATTTAGGTCAATTTCTAGATTAAGATTCAATATCGTTCGTGTGCCACAATTTTGTCTATGCCTCTATCCATTTAAAAATTGTGTGTGTGTGTGTGTGTGTGTGTGTATAAATATCATTTGTCACAAAATATAAAAGGAACGATCGTCAGAAAGTTTCACGTGTATTAGATTATCAGAAAATTATAAACATATGTCATATATTATATTATATTCCGCTCCATATATTCTATTATATTATGCAGCTGCTGTTTTTATCCATCTATTACAGAGGGAAAGCAACATAATATTTAATTACACAACGCAATAAACACGTACACACACATACATACTTCCATACAACTCTTTTTGTTACATAAATAAGCATACGATTAATAACCACCGTGCTTACATATATATATATATATATATATATATATATATATATATATATATATATATATATTATATTAGATAGATGTATTCATAAAATATCGTAATCGCTAATATAAGCTTTCCGTATTACGCGCAACAACCTCAAATTGAGACAAAGCTGAATAATCTAAAAAGGCCCACACGAGTGATACCGAAAGACAGGGAGATAGAGAGAGAGAGAGAGAGAGAGAGAGAGGGGAGGCGGGGAGAAGCGAATTTTACTTGAGCTCCACATATATTATAGGCGAGACGGAGCGCAAAAAAATCCAGAAGCAAAACAATACAGGAATAAGAGGGGGGGAGGAGGGAAGAGGAAAAGACACGCATCGTTCGCACGTTCCAAAAAAATCCGCACCTATATATCGATATGCTCGCGGTATATATCGAATGGACGTCGAAAGAATATAGACATTTGACGTACAGTACGGGCGATTTTTCAGCGCTCGATGGACAACGACATTACGGGGGGGGGGGCTTCGATCCTCTACGGCGTATCTGAGGCACGGGTGTAGTACATAATACGTCTGCCGTTTATCTAACTCGAACAATTTTAACGTAATGCGAGATTTAACACGTGGGAACGAAAATTTCATATCGGAACGTACGCCAATGTGTCAGTGCACGAAAATATATTCCCGCATTCCATTTTCCAAAAGCTCATGAACCGCGAAGAAATGTAATGATACAGTAGCGGCATGATCGTTAAGTATATCAATTAAAATTAACTATATAATTAACTATATATGTATTTGCCCGATATTCCACGATAACGAGATGCCATAATGATCGTCTAACGATCGAGGAGCTAAACGGAATGTTCCGTTGATAAAAATTTCACGCGCGAGTGAAAATAATTAAAAAAAACAAAAGCCCACAGACAGTCCTGTGTTCCAATTTAAACTGGTCCTGGTAATTTGGGACCAATTTCAGATGTAACAGTAATACTCGTAAAAAGCGATCAAGTCTGCGCATCCGTATTTTCTCTCCTTCCTTTCACGCTCCCTTCTCTCTCTCTCTCTCTCTCTCTCTCTCTCTCTCTTTCGTGAGCGCGCGAAACAATTTCTATTCGCAGATATATATATATATATATATATATATATATATATATATATATATATATATATATAGTGCGGGACCCATGCGTGCTGGGACCAATTGGATCAATCGCCCGAGGTTGATAAATGCCAACCCGGCGAGGCGAACCGACAAACCCCAAACGAGGTAGTCCCATCATTACACGGATATAAATGGAGCTGGAGGGCTGAGACAGCCGAGGTATTCTTTTTCATTTTGGACTTATAATATACGCGTAATACAGAAGCAGCGCGGCATTTTTCTGAATGTGGTCCAGTGGGGATATCGGGCGCGCGCACGCATTGTACCCCGGGCCACAGCTTTTCACGGAATTAAGAAAACGAATACTGTTTTCATTTACATAGCTCGCTCGTTCGTTTATATATACATCTGTGCAGCCTATATTTCTAAGGTTCGCTCTCAGGTCTTCTTACTGCAATTTTGCGAAAGTTCGATCGGCCCGGTTCGAGGCACATCTTGTCCCATATTTGGCTAAAAACGTCATTTGATCGATCGTTTCAGTCGATGCGCGATTAAAAAAACAGTTTAAAAATACGCCAGTTCAAGGTTATCCCAAGATTAGGAAATAAAATGATTTTATTTGCCACCCTGACTCGACGTAATTTTTATAGCCCTCCCTTTGATACAGCTCGCCTCGTCTAGACCATGGCAATCGATTTTCTCGTTCCGATAAATTTTCAATTTCGCTGCGATGCCGCAC
Organism: Sycobia sp. Sy_11; assembly: GCA_018907035.1. Classification (NCBI taxonomy): domain Eukaryota; kingdom Metazoa; phylum Arthropoda; class Insecta; order Hymenoptera; family Epichrysomallidae; genus Sycobia; species Sycobia sp. Sy_11. The sequence goes on along the minus strand of JACCIC010000005.1, from coordinate 1,818,415 downwards.
AGCCGGTGACGAGAGAGAGAGCCGATGAGAAATTTCAGGGTGACGCCCACCTAGCCGATCTTTCGGCGAAAAGCTAAAATCATAAGGTTGCTGCTCCGGTTCACCTGCTCCATTACTATCGAATTCAGAAAAATAGATCGAACTACGAAGGAGTCTACGGATACACTTTGATTTTTATTTTTTTTTATAATATCTATTTGTATAAATTAATATTGAATGAGATTTCAAAAATTACATTCAAAGCATTAAATGAAATAATAACAGTTTCAATATGTTCACTACGATTTTTTTTATCTATTGATAGTTCTATTTACATATATATTCCATCATTAATTCATGTCGAAAAGTAAATAAATAGATATGATGTTTACTCAAATCTTCTTGTAATACAATTTTAAAAATATTTAATATTTTCAATGTGTAATACTTTTTTCCAATAGACTCGATTTATATAGATCCGTACTCAATGAGCAGATATTTTCCAAAAAGAATTCTTTAGGAATTAACAAATCTCCACCATAACTTGAATACTTATTATATTAGATAAGAATTAATAATCAATAAAAAAACATTTAATTTGATCGTATTTTTAATCGTACTGTTAATTAAAAATCGATAAAAAACATTTAATTTTAAACGTATTTTCAGGGAACAGGTTCAAAAGCTAATAAATAGTTTTTGTGATACAGTATGAATAATTCACCACCGACACGAAATATTTTTTAAAATAATAAATTTTGCGAAAAACATAAAAAAAATTTGAGCATTCAATTATTTTCAGCATTAATTTTAAGTATTACTAACTGATGAAGAATAATCATCATGAATTATTTATCAGCAATGTAATTTGAATCGATGCAGCATGAATCTTAGCTCGTTAGGAAATTTTGCTTCGGTTGATTGTTGTCCTTTTGTCCCACTGACCAAACCCACAATACTTACCATACGCGAATAAAGGAAATGTACATTTTGCCAACAATATGGGCGTTGCCCATCCCAATAGACGTACAAAAAATCATCGTGCGCTATACGTCACCTATGATATTTTTCCACATCCTGGCTGCAATAGTACATCGTATCAGTGTACACATTACAGTATTCGTATATTAGTGAATTGGTACGTGTGCGTTGATTTCCTCGTGATACGGGCGTTTTTTGTGCGCTCGAAAGAAATGATATTACAGCGGGCTTCGATCCTGCGTGGCGAATTTGAAACTTGAGAGTGTACTATATATATATATCCTGATTTCGTACGCGGGCGGTCGTTCGCACATACATCTTCCAAACCGGAGGAGAGAGAGAGAGAGGTCGCGAAAAAGCATCGGCATCGCAGGAGATCAACGGGAGTGAATAATAATGAGAATGCCAATCGATGTATGTGTATATACGAGTGTATATATATATATAATGTCCCTGGTGCACCGGTTGCAATTTATTATATATGTATATATAGCGAGACTAAAGAGGACCACCCCTCCCCAATCCTCGAACTATCGATACCGATTATAAAATCCATTCAGCCGCCTACGTGCCCGAGAGCGAGAGCGATTATGCGTTTATGGAAGGCGGCGGCGACATTGAGAAGGAGAGAGATGGAGAGAGATGGAGAGGCAACGAGAGAGAGAGAGAGAGAGAGAGAGAGAGAGAGAGAGAGAGGGAGAGAGAAGGAGAGATTCCTTTATGTGGTGTTAATAGGCTACATAAATGTCGGACTCTATACGATTTTTCGGTGGGTCGCGGTGGCTTCGAGTGACTCATTCTCTCCCTCTTCGTCGAGCCACAGACGCACGTCCACGGTGACACGTACGCGGGCACTTCTATTTCTATTCGATATAGGCACATCTTCTTGCAAACTTACCCTTGAAAATTATTATCGTATGGGCGTTCGATTACAATGGCTCGGCCCTTGAAATTGCGCTGAGCATCGAGCAAAATTCCGATCGTGTAAATAGCCCGGTTTCGGAAACGGGACATCGGTCGGATTAAAATTATTGCTCGTCGGTACGTCATCGTTCAATATTGCAATTTTCCCGGGCAAGTCGTTCGCGACGCGCAGTTTCTCGATGGAGATGAAAAAAAAAAAACAAAAAAAATTATTATCTCGCTATTTTTTCTTCTTCTACAGATCAAGAAAAGCGAGGGAACGTAGACGCAGAGAAATCGATTTCCGTTACACGTTTTGAATCGTCCTTTCGAGTAGCGAAATTCGTCGATAGGTCGCTTCGTTAAACAATACGCTGACTCTAAATCGGTGCTTTTAAAATATTGCAATAATTTGCAATAGAGCAAATTTTTCAATAAATTCCATTACACACTGTAACCGCGAACGCGTAATGTTTCATCGCTCACGTTCACGTCGAATAGCGAGTTTATTTTTGTAATTTAGCATTGAATTCACAGCCTGTCGACGCGGTAAGCGACCGTTCGCGCGCGCGCCATATGCCAAGCGACAGAATCGAAACGACACGAGCGGAATTTCGTCTTGGCTCGCGCAGCCAAGGGTTTATCAGAGTTTACAATTACATAAGTATAATTATCTCCTACGCGGATTCGAAGACGCGACGCGAAGAACGTCGTCGGGCGCGTATCGGTGCCCGCATCCCCGGCGCATTCATTCCCAGCGCGCAGCTCAGCGCGCTCGCTCGTTCCTAATTTGTATTTAATTGCAGGCCTGCGCGAGGGGGGCGGGGGCGGGCGTGTGTGTGTGTGTGGGGGGGGGGGCAGGGGAATCGAGCGCTCCGATGGCTAATAAATATTTAATTAAAAAGCCCCGTGTATTGCCGATTAATTAATGCCCGGTTTTCTAAATGTCGGCTCGGCGCGCCAATTAAACTCGAACGTCTACTATCGTGCCGGCTTTCTAGAGAAAATAAGAGGCAAAAAGGCACATCCCGCATCACGCGGGAGAGCCTGCGATATCTCAATATTAAATATATCCGGCCTATCAATTTGATATCTATACGGAAGTTATGAAACAGATATGTGTGTGTGTGTGTGTGTGTGTGTGTTGTAAATATATGTACGATTCAGAAATTAACATTGTTTAAACTGGACATTAGTCCGCGCGCGTGTAAAGGAGAAAACTTTTGTGCTCGCGGAACGTAACTATAATGTAGAATTGAACGAGACACGAAAAGCGAAAAGTTATAATTGTTAAATTAGCATTTTCCCTCTCCCCCTTCCTACTAATGCGTTCGATATCGCGCTCTTATCGGACTGTTTTGCGTATGCCGCCCGTCGCGCAGTGACGCACGGATAGTGCGCGAGCTTAAAAAAAAAGGATAAAGTACATTATATCGGCGCAGTCACCTTTCGACGATCATAGGTTCACATAGAATAAAGTAATTTCGACTTTCTTTTCCGATTGCAACGATTCGGGTTGCGCGTTATTATGTCGTCAGATACGCTCGAACGAGGGACGGGTGATAGGGGCTGGGTGGGGGGGGGCTAAGCAATTTGGCCCGGGTCTTCTCGTAAGGCCAAAAATATAACAGTCGTAATTTTTTTCATTTCTTTGTGACTCTATAGTATGTAGTGAGGTAATAAGAAAAACAAACAATTTTATTTATCCATTTGAAATAAAGATAAACAAGAAAAGTAAAGTTCAAGAAACATTTTATTTTTGTCGCCTTTGTTTCTGGCTACATACAATATTATCGGAATCATAAGTCAGAATTATTTGTTTTTGCTATTATTTTTATTATGTATGTAGATAAGAATAGTACCCGATCATTTGTAATGTTCCATTAATGATAATTTTCCGTATTTTTCTAAATGATTGAAGTCTCTCTCTTTCTCTCTCTGTCTCTTACTCTCTGGTTCCTTATCTCTCTTTCTCTCTCTCTCTCTCTCTCTCTCTCTCTGTCTCTTACTCTCTGGTTCCTTATCTCTCTCTCTCTCTCTCTCTCTCTGTCTCTTACTCTCTGGTTCCTTATCTCTCTTTCTCTCTCTCTCTCTCTTTTTCTCTCTCTTCTTCTTAGATTATACATTTTTAAAACAACTACCGCAATGACATCTCGAAACCTGGTTTGCCAAGTTTCATCAAATTTAATCGTACTAGCTTCACGATTTGTTGATAATTAAACTTTATTAATTTACTCCTGGAATACAAAAATTTGCCGTTTTATGCATTATCGAAAAAAACGCTATGGTAAGGTAGTACTCTCCTCCGCCGTCCGTTCGAATCGTTCGATCCACAGGCACGTAATAAGAAAAAAAATAGATATTGCATTGAATATACTGTAAAAATATGACTTATAAGAAAATAGAGATTTAGGGTGCCGATAAAAATGCGTGCATATACCTGTGATCTAAATATTGTATTGTTATCATTATTAATATTATTATTATTTATTATTATTATTATTATTATTATTATTATTATTATTATTATTATTATTATTCAATGGTCGATACAACATACTTTTTATATGTACAATGTATTTATATTATAGGTATATACTACAAGCGAATTATTTTATTTACGTATTTTCATTATCATATTATTAGTTATGTTCGTTGACTGTGCCTTTGCACATTTTACATATTTTACATTATTATGCAAATAATAATGCATAACTATCTCTCTATCCAGAACAAATACTAACCGTATTAATCGTAGTTCATAGTAACTGTAACGATATAAGTAACAAATACACGTTTGATTAATGAAACCGATGATAATCCAAAGTTATAAATTATGCTCAATATACTGGTGATCAAGTTTTCTTAAATTTTATGAGTGATACAATGAACGGTAATTGAACTCATATCGCCGGACTCGGATAAACTTCTCCCGTTTAACCCACACTCCACTATTTATATAATCGGGCGATAACGACGGGAAACGCTCGTTTTTAAATCCATTCACCTTACACAATAGCTACTTGACTCTCCCATGTATATATATATATATATAGACACACACATATCATTAACAAAACTGAAAAGCCCAACCCACACACGAAGTAAGTGACCCTCGAACTTGTTGAACACAACGGAACCGGCTGGATAATACACCCTCGAACGAATAGCCCCAAAGTGTCGCCGTTCCCTCAAGATAACGCGCCAGTATAATGACGAGCAGTCAAATCCCCGCCCCCCCGCCCTTTCCCAATACCCATGGACTGTCCTCGCTCGGCACGGGGGGTCGCGGGGGTTGAAACGAACAAAACAAAAAAAAAAAAAGAGGACAACAACAAAACGAACAGCCAGCGCAATTGCGAGCGTGCGCACACAATGCAGTTTCACACGTGTACACGTGCGTATGTAATGCGCGCGCGCGCTCGGCCGCGTCCCGATGCGATCTCGCGCGGCTCGGTAACTCGTGGCGCAGCAGCCGCGCGCTTGACCTCCGTCCCCCGACGACGACGACGACGACGACGACGACGACGACGCGCGAAGATCGCCGGGAGCGCCGGAGATCCGCTGCGGAGGCGGGTCGGGATTCGCCGTCTCCGTCGGTAAATTGATCCAATTACTCGGCGTATCGGGTGCATCGAGACGCGGGCGCGCGCGCGCACACACACACACACGCGCGCACGGACGCATTGCATACGTAGAGATAGCGAGAGAGAGAGAGAGAGAGAGAGAAAGGGAGCCCGGTCGCGGGAGCGCCACCGGCGTGCGAACCATACGGAAATTGACGGGTGGAAGCGGCGGCGGTGGTGGTAGGCGGGGTCGGGGCGTGGGGCAGGGGGAGGTTCCAATTATATCCGCGGCTGCCGAAGAGCAGAAGAGGGTGACAGGCAGGCAGACAGACAGACGGCGCGGCCGAGCGCGCCTCGCGCCCCGACGCAACTTGCGCCGCCGCTGCCGCGCGCGGGCGCGTTATCTGGTAGCGGCAGAATGTGCCGGGGTAATCCCATTGTAATCCCCGGGCTTATACGTGTATATATATATATATATATATATATATAATAAGCGGTACGAGCCGGCGCGTGGCGCCCGTCACGTGACGCGGAGCGATACGCCGGGGGAGGCGCCTCTCTCTCTCTCTCTCTCTCTCTCTCTCTCTCTCTCTCTCTCTCTCTTTCTCTCTTCGCGCTCTCGTCCGATGCCTCAGTACACATGTGTATGCGTGTGTGTGTGTGTGTCTGTGTATGTTCAGCGGAGCGGATGCAGTGTAGATCTGACTTTAACCACCGAGCCCCCCGTATTATAAGAGCGTATGCTGCGCCCGTTATCTTATAATACGCGCGCCCGAGCGCAAGCGACTATACATGCACTTAATGCATTGTAAATGTTTTGTATCGCACCGCGGGCGGGTACGTCTTATAAACTCGCGTTAACGGACTCGCACGGAGCCGCGGGTTTCATTCGGATTTTGAGCTTTCGAGGTACGAGCGAGGTGTATAATTGATATTTTATATAATATTACGCATGTGTCGGGATTATCGCTATACGCCGATGTACAAAAATTTCCAATTGAATGTCGCTGAATATATATATATATATATATATATATATATATATATATATATATTAGGTAATGAATAAAAAATTAAGGCACATATATAACTGAATATAATGTTTCGTTTACGCTTTCCGAACATTTTATACACACATATGCATATGAAATATATGAATAAAATATATAAAAATAGCTTCAAACATCTATTTATTATTCTTAACTTTCTGCAATATTTTCATCGAATTTTAGTAGTATATAAATATAATAGAAAACAAAATTTCGGTTATGTGTGTCTTTTGAAACGTTCTTTGAATTGTTGATAGTATATTGCATTTTATAATTACAGAAGTGCAAGTACCAACTTTCAATTGAAAAATGAAAAAAAGGTTTAATATACATTTAATATACACTTTTCCATGATAATAAGAAAACGATACAAGTCTGTATAAAATAATAAATTCGAAATGATTATAATTATGAAATTCTAAAAATGCTATTATATTCAGGCGGATAAAAATAACGTTTATAGTATATTTTAAATCATTTAGAATATGTTTTAAATTATTATTTTTAATTTCTCGAAATTACTTACTAAAGTAGTAATTATTTAGAAACATTACGAGCAGCACGGCCGTATTGTTAACGGATCACGACGTATTTTGATAAAAATCGTCAAACAATAGGTTGGCGCGCTTTATGCAATACGGTAGCTCACTGTCGCTCCCTGCCCCCATAGATACACCGCTTACTATATTCACCGTGCAATGCCATAATCCATGTATATGGCGTTTAAAGTCACGTGTACATATATATATATATATATCTAAGATTACAAATGTTGCGGTAATACATGTACATATGCGTGAAAAGCGATTCCGAGCGCTATATATATATATATATATATATATATATATATATATGTGTGTGTGTGTGTGTGTGTGTGTGTTTGTAAATCGGCGCAAAATGAATTGTATCTCCTCCCGTCGCGTTTCTGCGCGTCCCTGTTACCCCCTCGCTCCGCACCCGCTGCCATTGGACGCGAATGCGGGGCGCGCGAGTGCCTTGCCGAGGTAAAACAACGGGACGTGTCGCAACGCGTTTCAGTATACGGGGTGTGCCGCGCGAGCGAGCGAGCGAGCGACTGTTAGCGCTGGGCGGAGGATCGGTGACAGGAGCGGGTCCGCGTCCTCTCGTACGAGGGCCGTGCGACTTTTCCACGAAAAAAGGGGAACATTTTTTTTTCTTTTTTTTCGATCAGAGCTAAAGATCAATAGACTGATTATAAGTGTTCAATGTACCTCAAAAATAATTAACGTAATAATTAAGGTTTTGTACCGGTTTCGTTCGTTTCCTCCCATTATTTTCTTCAGATTACGCTCACAATCACCTGTACGCTCTTCTTAATTTTCACGCCCCCGCCCCTCCGATCGTGAGCCCGAAACGACGTTCGCTCATCGACAGATGAAAACCAAAAAAATTTTCGAAAAGTCATTTGAAACCCCTGGTACGCGACTTCCCCGTCTCGTTACCGATAACGTTACCGTAACGTTACCGTAACGTTACCGATCCGTTATAGCGCGAACAACATCAGCTTTGGAACACTCTGTATATGTACATATACTGATCTGTGTTTAGACGAATTGGTACACACACACACACACATTCACACGCACGCACGCTCGCGCAAGTATATGTAAACGTATATTTATATGAATTGCATCAAAAGAGAAGGGAAGGCGCAAGCTCGCACGCCTATATAGATATATAATAGAGCAGAATCGGGATCGTATCAATGGAGAAAGGAATCGCGCTTTTAATCTCTGCTGCTGCTGCTGCTGCTGCTGCTCCAGCCGCTGCCGCCGCCGCGCGGCCCGCGCGCGATAATGAAAGGAAATGCACGAAGGACGCGCGTGATCCTTGATTCGTGCTGCAGGGTTCGCGTGGTTGCCCGGCCGAGATTGTCTCGCGCAGTCTCACCGTACCGTGGAATGGAAGAGAGGCGAGAGAGACAGAGAGAGAGAGAGAGAGAGAGAGAGAGAGAGAGAGAGAGAGAGAGAGAGAGAAAGAGAGAGAGTAATATTCATTTATTGATATAATTTATAAGATACACAAACTAATAACCTAAATATATAAATACCTAAATTACATCTTATGAACATACAAGAATTTTCTTAGAATTAACAATTATAATTATGTCGACTGTTCTGAATTAAATTAATAACTATTTTTATCAGTTTAGTTCCTGAGGATGAACCGTAGCGATTCGAAACGTCGGACACCAAAGGAGAATCTAAATTTAAGGAGGTTGGAGCAGTCAGGCTGTCCTTTACTAAAATAGAATATTGCTTTTATTTTTTTATTTTATTTATTATTTATTTTATTTTTAATTTTCTAATATAATTTATTGTAGTAATAAGTTTTATTTCAGATTCTACGGGGGTGAATATAAACAAGGACAGTCTGACTGTCAATTTTTTTAGCTAATATATTATATTATAAAGACTGTAAGACCGATAAAAATATTTACCAATTTAATACAAGAATTTTCTACCAAGTGTCCCGATAAATTATCGAAATTATTAAACAACACTATAATCGAAGTAAGTACAACACTGTGAAATTTTACGGTAAAAGTGAGTTTTATCGTAGACGGCGTACGATACGTTGAACCGGTCGTAAAGTTAAAGAGAACCGCTTATAATACGATTGTATAATACGAACAATATATAACGCAAATAAAACGTAACCAAATTTAAATCTTACAGTATAGGTGGGGATAAAAGTGAAAAAAGTAAATAAAGAATAAAATGAAAAATCACACGTTTAGAGTAAGTTACGGGCACTCGATCCAGCCATCCCTCAATTTGGACAGGTGCATAAAGTAGGTGTATCTGGGGCAATACAAAATAATGTATATATAGATTACAAAATAAGAAAATACAGATTGACAGCATAATTAAAGAAAGAGAGAGAGAGAGAGAGAGAGGAGGAGGGAGCATAGAAAACGAACCGACATAAGTGCGCAAGAAAAACATTTGCGCGAGTGCGTCTCGCTCTCGCTCTCTCTCTCTCTCTCTCTCTCTCTCTCTCTCTCTTCTCTCTCTCTCACTCGCTCTTTCTTTAGTGCGTTTCGACATTCTAGTAATTGGCGAAGAGATAATTACCGGGTCCACCGGGATTAGCCCCCTCTTTTCCTCTCTCTCTCTCTCTCTCTCTTCTTTTTCTCTCTCCTACCTGCAATTATACAAAGCCGCAGCAGAAAATTTCGGCCGCAGTCGTTCGCGCTGCGTGTAGATACGCGCGTGGGATCGGCGCGTTAGCTCCAGAAACGGCGGGGATAAAAGGCGTGCTTAAAAAGCCATTTCCTCATGTGGATATAATGTACGCGCACGCGCAGCGCATGGATTTCGCTCGGTCACCGCTATAGAAATAGGTTATTTTCAGCGAGGGGGCAAGAAACAATGGATAAATCATTTTCGCCGCCGTCTTTACATTCATGCGCAGTGCGATTAAATTAAATTGTTGTGTGTGTGTGTGTGTGTGTGTGTGTGTGTGTGTGTGTGTGTGTGTGTAGATTGTATTAATTTACGATTTATTTGCGCTCGTAACGTATCCGACGTATCGAGTTATTACATGATTATCGAGCACATTTCCTACAGCCCAGTATATAGATAGAGTGAAGGTAAATCCGGGACAATATATATATATATACGATTGGCGCTTATAAACGTTCGCCGTGACTCTCAAGAACGGGTTTACATTAATACTATATATACGTATATGTTACATATGTTTAAACGCTCGCGCTCCGATCGTCGAGCCCGAAATGGATTTATGGTCGGCTGACGTGTCAAGGCCCTATCAAAGTTCTTGGGAGAAAGCATTTCTCGATTCACGACGGTCTGTTTGGTTACACTGCCGGCCCAGCGCGTGCATCGAGTAAAATTATTAGTGATCAAATTTGCGACTGCACTGTATACACAACAATGTTTCTTCTATTCATAATGAGTATTCATATATAGTATAATATACATATATATTCATAAATTTATTGGAGATGAGACTTGGGTCTACGCTTACGATCTAGAAGCAACCGATCAATCGAGTGAATATCATGTCAAAGGCGAATATCGTGCCAAAGATCGAAAAAATCGCGTCAAAGTCGTTGAAAAATCAAGGTTATGCTCACTTTGTTCTTCGATTATCATGGCGTGGTGCATTACGAATTCCTTCCAATCGGCCAAACGGTTAACAAAGAATATGATTTGAGTGCTATGCGTCGTTTGCGCGAAGCTATTCGTCTCAAAAGGCCAGATTTATGGAAAGACCGCTCTGGGGTTTTGCATCGCGATAATGCACCGGCTCACACTGCATTGATGTTACGTGAACCTTTTCGCCAAAAATTCAATCAATATCGTTCCGCAACCACCGTGCTCGCCTGATTTAGCACCGTGTGATTTTTGGCTGTTCAGCTAACTCAAAAGACGACTTCGGCGAGACGGTTTGGATTCGATTGAGAGAAATAGAAACCGAATCGAAGGTGGAACTGATGGCCATTGCGGAATACGAGTATAAAAATTGTTTTGAAAATTGGAAAATGGTTTGGCATAGTTGCATTGCATTCGGGGGGGGGGAGGAGTTACTTTGAGGGATATGAATTAGATTTAGAAAAAGCAATGAAGATTTTAAAAGTTATAAATAAAGTCTTACTCATATTTGTACACAGTAATATATATATATATATATATATATATATATATATATATATATATTTCATATCTTGAACTCTTACAATAATTGGTTTCTTTATATCCGCATGCGGGGGATGACTGAGAATCACTGACGGCAGTAAAGTGCAGATCGATCAGTCCCGTGACCTTTTAAAAATTCCGCTAATATAGAAACTATAATACACGTGGCTAAATTGTACTGAATTCGGATACTCTCCGTCGTTCACGATAAGTTCCTTCTACACTGAGAAGAAACATCTATTATCAAGTAAATATTTTCTTGTTTTGTACCAAGTAAACTATTTTCTGAAATTGAGAAAGCATCTTCTTAAATCAAGGAAGTATTTACTTAATGCAAGAAGAATTCGCTTGAATCAAATCACGTACTCTTAAATCTAGTGAATATTTTCTTAATTTAAGAAAATGATTTATTTGGTACAAAACAAGTAAATATTTACTTGATATTGGAAAATATTTTTTTCAGTGTATTGTACCGTTGAAGTCCGCGCGATCGCGCTCGGCTCGCTTTCGTTTCAATTCGTGAACTGCAAGTACATTAATTACCGCATTGCGGTTCTTTCTCCAAAGTACGTTGCTTGCAAAAAATCGACGATTAGCACGGCTAATTAAGCGTCGTTCGTCGGTATTGGGGAAAAAATGCTCTTTCCTCTTCCATTTCTACGAAACGCCCGCGCGTACATTGTCTTTCTAACAGGATAGCTTTACATACACTTCGAAAAATCGAGTAGAGGTAAACTATACGAATTCGACAGAAGCTTGGGAGAAAGCGTAGTCCCCTTTTTATTGGGACAGAGACTTCGACGATGTAGCATCCCCCTTTTTTCTATAGAAGTAACCATAGTGATTCGATGTTTTTTTCGTGTCGCAATTCAAAGGGGATTTCACGATTTTTTACGATAGACAAGGCTGCTGGTCCAAACTTTTTACAATAGATGAAAGATGTTTCTCCCCCATTTTCTTTGACAAATGTGAGAGCAAGTCTCGCCTTTTAATACGGCTGATGCGAGGATCGATTCAAGCTTTTCTGCGATAGCGAAAAAGCTGGATCTCCTTTTTCTCTATCGAAGGCGTAATTGGCTCTGTCCCGTCCGTATTAACCGCTACTCCTGCGACAACGACACAAATGTCTCCCACCCGTGTCTGACGGGCGATCTTGGATCGTCTTGTATTTATAAGACAGAAACGAGGTCGGTTCCTTCATTTTTTGCGCGGCAGAGACGAAGCCCCGTAATTCTCCTTTCTTCCGCGACGGCGTTCTTTTTCTGTGACACGGATGAGGGTATAGTTCGACCTCGACCGTTAGAGGCGGGATAGGCTCCTCCTTTTCTCTGCCACGGGTGAAGGTGAATCTATTGTTTTTCTATAACGTAGGCGAGTCATTGCATTTTTTTTCCATGATATGGGTGGGGGGCCGATTTCCCGTTCACCTCTATCAAGGATGTGGGAATCGCGCCCAATTTCACTTATTACCAGCATACGACCAATCCGTTCGTATACTTATGCGTCCTTTTATTGCCAATATTTGTTCAAGCATTGCGCCGCGAGCTATCGACCAATCGACAAAGCAATTTTCGGCACCACCTTAAACAGCGCACTTTTGTTGATTTTGAAAATAATAATAAAAGCAGCCTACCGTTAAACAATTTCGACTCGAAAAGAATGCGAATGCGCGAGTATACGTCCCCTCCACCGTAAATCTCGAAACTTATTCACGAATTTGACCGTTTGCCGATCGAGCCGAGCGTCACGGTGATATCGTCGGACCCGACAATCAAGCATGCCGATAACAGCGGTACGGACTGCGTCACCGCCTCTTATCTCACCGATCGACAAGATTTTTTTTTCCGTTTCAAAGCGGTCGAACAAATAAATATATATGTAATCTATTTGATATTCGCAATCGAAGCAAGAAAATACAATTGCGAAAATACAAAAAACAAAAAAAAAAATAAACAAAACAAAACAAGAACAATAGACTGCTCCTATACGTAATGACTTACGCGCGCACCTCGCGGGCCGTCTCTCCGGCATTACGAAATTTTCCCCCGCACCTGCGGGGCGCATATTGTCCGTCTGGCCGTGGGACAAACGCGCCGGTCCCCGAGAGACGCCCGAGCCGCCCACGGCTTTGCCACGGCGGAAAGCCAGTGCCGCCGCACTCGCTGCATCGTCGCCGTATCTTCCCACCCCGCCCGGTCTCTCATCATTATTTCTGTTCCATTGCATTATTTCATTCGCCGGGCGGCCCAGCAACGACACGGGATCGGGCGCTAGGACAAGTGCTATATATATATATATATATACGTCGCCGAACTGCACGAATTATATATTTGCGACAAAGCAACGTAATTACGCGTCCGCCGAAAATTCCGATTTTGAATTCGCTGGATTTTATCGGGACCACTAAAGTCAATAATATTCGCTCGTCTCGACTGCATTCTCGCCTGCATCCTTTAGAATTCCGTTGATCGGGCGGAATTTCGTCTCGTCTCGTTGGCCCGATAATCGATTGTCGGACTCAAAAAGCCGCTGTAGGCGCCTTCGTTTTTTTTTTTTTTTTTTTTTTTTTTTTTCGTTCTTTGTTCGTTGTGCCATTCGCGGCACTGGCTCGTGGTCTCGAATCTCGTTTAATCGGTCTCCTCGCGAAAGTAGCCCCGACGGTGGAGGCCAGGACCAAGTCAGGTTCTGCCCCTTGCGCAGTAAACTCGCTGGCGGCGACGAGGGCACGGCACTTTGCGCAATAGAGACATTTCGGTCATCGGACTCGGTAAAGCGTCGTCCCGCCGACGGGACCGCCAGCATTCGAGCTCTGAATACGGTGAGAGAAGGGGGGAGTGGCAAAAAGCTAAGAAAGGGAGAGAGAGAGACAGAGAGAGAGAGAGAGAGAGAGAGAGAGAGATGTGTATTTATTTTAATACGATTAAAATTAATTTGATGCAAAATAGTATAATAAATTATATTTTTTTTTACTTAATTGTTGCATAAGATATTTCCTCAATAAAATGCAAAATTAATGTGAAAAAAATATATGTATATAATAATGTAGTAAGTCAGGATTATCAATATATCACTGAAGCTCGTTTAATATATTACTAATATATTCCAAAAATGAGATAAGTTTAATACACCATAATTGAATCTATTTGTTAAAATTCTATATTATTTATATTTTATAGAAAATTTTGAAAATTCACTCGGCGCCTAATGTGGTATGGAAATACAACTATAAAAATAGAAAAAAAAGGAAAATCGGAAGAATCTCCACTGTTACAGAATGTATGCGACGATAAAAGAGTTAACAAATAAAAGTGCTGGGTGTTTTGTTTTTTAGCGTAAAAGTTTTTATGCGAAAACGAAAAGATTACACATGTGCTGAATTTGAATCTTTTTAATTAGTACGGAGTCGCCCAGAGCAGTTATAAAATTGTGAATTTCCGGTGAGAAATAAAAGCGCAGTATTTAAATTTTCGCTTTGAAGTTAATTTTATAAAACTTTTTGTTTCATTGAAGAATTTGTAGACATAAATTTAATAATCATTATTTTCATAAACACTAAATGTAGAAATTTATTAAATAAATTTATATATATATATATATATATATATATATATATATATATATATATAATGCACGATCATCGACAGCCGAAACTTTGGCAAATAAATAGTATTATAACAAATCAATGTGTTTAAGGTTATCCTTAATTTTACAATATCGAAGGTAATTTTAACGGTGGCAGAATATAAAATGGAATCCTTAACTTACCCATAAAAAAGTATAAATAAACTATAAGCATACAAACATAATCGAATACATTTTCATTCTATCAGTCCATGAGATGAATGATGAAATGAATAATTAAACACACTCTCACTCACTCTTTTTTTAAACTAAACTCTTTCGAAATTTCTCTCAGCACTCTTTTAAAGAAGAGAAACTTACGCACGACTGAGTCAAGCGTTATTATCATAAAATAGCGAATTTTCTTAATGTTAGAGACGTCTTGAAGGGGGTAAGAAGATCCCTCGTACGGAGATCATCACCCTTCAATAATACGACGATGTAAAAGACGCTTGCTCTGAGCGCCCGATGAGAATTAAGCAACTGTTGTAACGCTTCGTCAAAAGAATACGCGTGCACGAAGAGTCAGTGTAGATGAACGACGGTTTATCGTCGTTCATCGAGTGCCGAAACGCCGCTGATTTTTTGGGGCAATTCGGAATAGTGCTTATCTTCGTAAGAAGAGTCGATTGAGACAGCCGTAATTCTTTTGGACTCCTAGTCCTTTTCTAATCTGTGCGGGAGAAAGAGAGAGAGAGAGAGAGGAGAGTGAGAGAGAGGGAGGGGAGGGAGGGAGGAAGAGGGAGAGAGAAGCGAAGGAAAGAGATCTCGACCCACGCCTGCGTATAATTGACATATCCTGATCCCCGACCGAATTCTGCCCGTTGCACCTACGAGCACACCCGCGAATTATATGCGCGGGACAGAAGCGCTCCCCCTGCAGCTGCCCATCACAAGTTCACCATCTATATTAGAATTCACGCCCTGTCGGTGAATTTTTAATTATTGCACCTTACTGCTAGTATACGAGATCGCGAGCTTTCGCGAGTACGTCGAATGGAGCAGGCTACTCCCATACTTGCCCGTTCAAATTATACGCTCTCTCTCTCTCTCTCTCTCTCTCTCTCTCTCTCTCTCTCACTCTCTCTCCCTCACCCCCTCCTCGCGCATTAGTCCGCTACTCGCTCACGTTAGGACGAAGTGGCGGCGGCTGTGGCTCTTTTCTATACTATAATCTATTTTCAAGTTTACGGACCCAGCTTCAGGTGCAATATATGTGTTGGTGAGCTTCATTTTCTGAGGCGGCACGCTTCAAGCGCGGTTAAAGCAGACACGCGAGGGTAATTATATATATATATATATATGGTGTGAAGAGTTTCGTGTGTCACTTTTTTGTGTACAAAGGTGCCGCTTCAAAATAGATAAATGGCCGGAAGTCAATTATATATTTAATGGAATTATTTTAATATTATTAAGAACAATCGTTGAAGTTCTTTTCGATACTTACAATTCTATAATATTATAATAAGATAAGCATGGATAAGTACACTACAGTGAAATAAATACAAAAAGTCTTTTGGCTTAATACCTTCGTTATCGTATGTGATTAAAAAATAACTCGTCATCGAGTAATCTGGCGAGCGTTCAAAATTTGCCCGCTTGAAACGTCTTCTTTCACCGCTCCGCGCGAGAGTAATCGAACAAGAATATTCTGTTCACCGGATTGGACGGATATTGAGGGAGTCAACTCCGCTTAGATGCAAAGTGGGCCGGTGGCGGATCCAGCTAATTAATAAAATTTGTATAATCAGAAGTTTTAGTACGATATCGTAGAATTTACTGAAAAAAACGTTTAAACATGACAGAAAGAGAGAACATATTCTTATTTCTTTTTCACTATGAAAACGAACATATATCAATTTCAAAAGAACCTCCATAAGTTATTGTTATTTTTAATATAAATACTGTAAGACCGATAAAAATATTTATTAATGTAATTCAAAACAGTTAATATAAGTACAATTTTTAATTTTTAAAAATAATAAACTAATAAATAAATATTTATTAGGATTGTCCTAGCGTGTGTAAATTCTGTTAAAAATTCTCAATTTACGAACGTGTGTCAATTATATATCTATTGCTTGAAGTGTAACTTTTTTCTTTGAATTTAATACTTTTAACATAGCGACTTTCATTAAAAAATATGTCCTATACTACACGGTAAATCCAAATTCACTAAAGGAAAATACTATATACTTGCAAATGAGAAAGTAACGTATCATGGAAATGAATGATTTTTTAGAGTCTTGCAAATTTCCAAAACTCGTTTGGAACGTAATCGGAGATTCCTCGCCCGATCTCGAGGAAATTTGTCATCAAGCTTGTCGCAGTCTATCCTTAATCCTAACTGACCAGCCACGTGTTCTTGCTGTACGTTTTTATCATGGATAAAAAAAACATGATGAAATTGCGGGTGACTATGAAAGAATGACTATGATCTACAGCTGTAATATTGATGAAATGAAAAATCACTTTACGATCGTTAAAGTGTAACATGAAAATTACAAAATGAAAGGTATCCTTGATATATCTAATACGTGCATATATTATATTGATTGCACAATATTAAGACAAGGATTAAATTGATTGTTCGAAGCATACGAGTGCTCTACATATGTATCTTTTTATTATAACATAAATGTATTGTGTTCATTTGCGTATATATCTATATATATATATATATATATATATATATATATATATATATATTTATTTATCGGATGTTTATTATAAGGTTTCAGCTCATTCGCGCTGCTCTCTATGTAACGTGAATGGCGATCTTAGACTTTATCTTGGAATCACAATACGCTACTAGAACAGTTTCAAAATCTGCGAGTCCAAGGGTATCCTAAGATTAGGCAATAAAATAATTTTATTTGCCACGCTGACTCGACGTAATTATTAGAGCCCTTCCTTTGATACAGCTCGTATCGTCTAGACCATAGAAATAGACATTTTCGTTCCGATGAATTTTCAATTTCGCAGCGATGGCCCACAACCGGTGACGAGAAAGTGAGTCGATGAGAAATTTCAGGGTGACGCCCACCTAGCCGATCTTTCGGCGAAAAGCTAAAATCATAAGGCGCTGTTTCAGTTCACCTGCTCCATTACTATCGAATTCAGAAAAATAGATCGAACTACGAAGGAGTCTAAGAGTACACTTTGATTTGTATTTTTTTTATAATATCTATTTGTATAAATTAATATTGAATGAAATTTCAAAAATCAAATTCTAATCACATTCAAAGCATTAAATTAAATTAAAACAGTTTCACAATATTGAGAGACTTTTATCTCTGACGATCGTTTCGGCAATTACGATATTCTCCCCAAAGAAAAGCAGAAAATGCTGAAATGCATAAGTTAACATAATGTATGTAATTATGAAAAACACAATAGTATGAATTTTTGATACTCAAGCGATTGGCGTATATATTTACTTTTATATGCAGGAGAGTTACTTTATATTTGCAAGGATAATTAAAGGTAAAATAATATATTGTACAGCACATATTGAAAAAGTTTCTATCTAAAGCTATATTAACGAGGCCTTAATAGACAGATTGTCTCGACGCACGATCTAGTCTACTTTAATCGAATTTACTTATTGCCAATGCCAGAAATGTAATACGTGAATATTTTCTATTTTTCCTTATTGGAATCAAGAACTACATTATCCTTAAGAATATAGATGATGTATACTGATACACATTAATTATATCTATATTCGTGTATCGTCAAATGTTTCTGCACACTTGAAATCATTGATCTATTATTGGTTATGTCGAACAGCAGGCAGAAATCGTAATCAAAAATCGTCGCGGCTCTCACTCTGTCGATAAAAACAAAAAGAGGCCAAGATACAGAGGACCATGTTGCGCTCCGTATTATCGAATCGTAAGTTACACCGATCTTTCTTTAATGCTTGCTACCACAGACATAGTACAGACTGGTTCAGAAATATATTTGAACGCTTGCTTATTTTGCCACTCGATAAGAAAATGAGAATTCGGTCTCTTCTGTATCCATTCGCGTCCAGCCTTCATGAGTCGTGGAGTTGAGGTTACGTCTCGTTACTTCATTTGTCACTGTGACAAATGATTTCAACGACTATAACCTGCTATAACCAGACTATATAACGTATGAGCTTGTTTCACTAGATATATCTTTACAATAACGCTACTGCGCCAAACAATAATTGATCCATGGACTTACGCATGGAATTCGTGTATGACAGAAGAAAATCGAAAATAAATTCACAGATTTCTTAGTATAGTTTGATCTCTATTCTCATCGTTAATTCCTTAACTGTCGATCGTGTCGAGTTTTTGGATCGATTTGTCTCCGTCATCGCGCGAAAAATTCACCAACGATTCGTGTTAATTTTACAGGCAGCCTTCAGCAGGGTCTGAATACCTTGACGCACAATACCGTCAATGCCTTGGGCTGCCAAATTCGAATAATTCCGGAACGGGCCAATAATTTCGCAACCGCGTCAGAAGATTTGGAAAATAATAATGCGAAAAATGAGGCGTGCGGCGATGGTATGCCGTTTGTAAAAGGGAATTACAGCCCGTTTCAAAATACGAGCAATTTAGCCGAATACGCTTTGGCAAGAATCGATGATTTAATCAACTGGGGAAGGAAAGGTAAGCGCGACTCATGTTACAATCCATTAATGGTCAAAAGTTTTATAATTCGGTCGATCATATGATCTGTATCAGTCAATCTTCTATCTTTCCGAACATTTATCGCGATCGGTCAAAATTAGCAGACAAAAAAGAAACTAAAATCACAACTTTTAAATTTTTGGAACCACTTCCGACAACTTCTTTCACTCAAATTAACATCACCATATGTATCTATGAGTAGCCGATGTGAACAGGATGAAAACTAAGTGATGTTAGCAAAAAGTCAGAGTTATTATAAGGTTATACTGTTTCCAGGTGTCAACATACACTATGCGACTTATTACAGCTGACAATTTCGATGTTATCTTATTGGTGTCGCCATCTTTTCAAAACGGCGTAAACTTATTTGTACACCTAATAAAATCGCGCTTATACTCGCCCGCACGCCGTTGCCGCGGACACCGAGCCAATAACAGGCCAAACGGCAATTATTACTACTGCTCGCCTATATTTCAGGTTCGCTGTGGCCCGTGACATTTGGACTGGCCTGCTGCGCGGTCGAAATGATGCACATGGCCGCGCCGCGCTACGACATGGACAGATTCGGGATTGTGTTCCGTGCCTCGCCGAGGCACGCCGACGTCATGATCATAGCCGGCACGGTGACCAACAAAATGTCGCCAGCGCTGAGAAAGATATACGACCAGTTGCCAGAGCCGAAATGGGTGGTGTCGATGGGTAGCTGCGCGAACGGCGGCGGATACTATCACTACAGTTACTCGGTGGTGAGAGGATGCGACAGAATCATTCCCGTCGACATTTACGTGCCAGGTAGGCGGAACACGATGCCGGGATACATTTAAGGATTAGCATTGTGAAACGGTCGAGGCGACAGAATGACAGCAGGTATAGCAGCGGAAGGCATTAATTTCGTTTATATTTTACAGGCTGTCCACCGTCGGCAGAAGCACTTCTCTATGGGTTTTTACAGTTGCAGAAAAAAATTAAACGAATGAGAACTGCACAAGTGTGGTATAGGAAATAATTGTATTTTTTTTTTTTTTTTTTGATAAACAAATGGTACAAGAATTATAGCAATTTAAGATTTTCCATTAATATAGGAAAATTTTTTTTTTTTGAAATTCACACGTATCGAACTGTATTCTATATTGAAGTATCTTTAGTAGACAGTTTTCAACGTAATACGCGCGATTCATGCGATATTTTAAAGCTACGAAGAATAATGGTTTTTAATATTTCCTCAGCTGTGCCGAAGTTGCTAACGTCTCGAACGTTCTTTCACAGCGTTAACATGCGATGTATTTATTTGGTGGATAGACGGTCGAGGATGGCAAATATGAGTAACGGGTGAGAGTCTTGCGGAAATTGTTTTTATATTATTGTTAAATAATGAAATTGCAACTTTTTTTTCAATGTTGTTGGTATCACTTTCTTCTTACTTCGTTATTAAACGTGAATATATTTATTAATTATACTAATAAGTAACTAATATTTCTCAATAAATTTACAACTATATTATGACGAAATGATCTAATATTTTTATTATGATGCATTATTATGATGCATTATTATTATTATTATTATTATTATTATTATTATTATTATTATTATTATTATCAACAATATTATAAAATTATCATTCACTACTACAGCGATTGATACACTGGCTCGTTATTACAGTTGCCGCTTGGGCCATAATTGCAAATGAGCAATATTTTTGGAATTTGAAAACTTAATTTATGATATCTGATTGCACTACATCCAATATGGATTGTATTTCCCCAGACCATTTGACTATAATAAAGCGTCGATGAATTTCTAGCTCTTATCAAGCTATAACAATAAAACAATTCAGTTAGTCATTTAAAAATTGGATAAGCAATAATGATCGAAAGTGTAAAAACGTACTTGAATCTTTTTGTAGAACGCCTGCTAAATCTGACCACTTCGTTATACCATGTTTCGATGAGCTCCTGTAAGTAATTTCTTTCCAATTCTGCATCCATATCCTCATCGAAGTCTTGCCAAGCAATATTTTGTCCAACTAAAGATTCGTCTAAAAGTTTACGTGTTTAGTTTTTTTTTTTTTTTTTTTTTTTTTTATTACAATATATAATTAGAACTATAACGACTTAATATAAATAATTTTATTTCATTCAATTACAATCACGAGGATGTCGATAAGCATTACTTTTAATTTATTTCAAATTTTGTTATACTGTACTTTTGAACGGAAATATTCTTGATTGACTTACTCATATGTCGACAGAAGTCAGGATACGGTAAACATTGGTCGGTCCATCTGTGAGCAACTTTTTCAAGTTCATCGTTCCATCGCTAAAGGAATTGTTTTTCTTTTTACGATTGCTTAAATTTTGTTTATAATAACATTTTAATATAGACTTTATATTTAAGTAATGCTTTTATCTCAGTTTTATGCTAACAGATAGATTTTCAGTTTTAGACAAACATAATTAAGGTTTATGATGTGAAGATAAATATATAAATAGATATAATGTTTACACAAATGTTCTTCTATTACAATCTAGTTTTTTCAATGTATAATACTTTTTTCCAATATGTAATAATTATTGATTTAAACTTTATTTATATAAACCTATACTCATCAAGCAGATATTTTCAAACATTAATTGTTTAAGATTTAGTAAATGCCCACCATAACTTTAATCTTAATGTATTAGATAAGAATTAAAAAGGAATCAAAGAAAAAAATTCATTTTACTGAAACGTGAAACTATCATTCGGCAAAATAAAGAATATTGTTTTGTATACATTATAAATAATTCACAACTGTTGATAGAGATTTTGTAAAATAATAAATTTTATAGATGATCGATTATCGATTGAAAGTAGCCGTTTTTAATTATTTACCAGGCAGCAAATTCGATTCGATACACCATCAATCTTAGCTTGTTAGGAAGTTACTGCCTAGTCCATTGGCGTCTTTTTGTTCTGCTGGTCGAACCGATATCAGTTACCGCAATGCCAGAAATCTTTTTTCCAAAAATGTCATTTTTTATGCAATGAACGAAATGCAGGTTTTGACGAAAAATCTTTTTTTAGAACTATAGTATTTTTTTTTTTTTTTTGCAACGGATGAGCAAAATGGACGTTGCTGGTACAAGTCGACGTGCATGGAATACCCATGTCAATAAATTTTCCATACGGGGGGCATTAGCGCGCATTTACAGCGCGTGAATTATTGATAATTTGCCTCGTGAGACAGTTAAACAAAATTTCAAAGATCAGTTACGAAGATACTTGTTTTCATTTGCAGAGACTGTGAATTGAAATTATTTGAAAAAAAAAAATTAAGTATCGACTTATAAATTCTTTAATCCAATATCTATAACATATCCTTGCACGTCTCTAGATTTGATTTTGAATGTCATTTTTAATTTTAGATACTTATCTCTTCCCACCTTTGCAAACTTTTTCCGCGAAAATGATCGTGAAAATCTGTTCGTGCAACCAAAAACTGTACTAATTCAAAAATATTATTTAAGCGATAAAAAAAATACGTGGCGGATGGACACGTACGAGAGGTGTAAAGCGGACTGCAGGAGGTTGCGGTCCTGGATTTCCACGTCGCTCATTCCCGCTGAAAACCTTGGCTCTGTAAAAATTGTGCACCGAGAGGATCGTCCGCCTTTCGTTCTCGGTCAGACCCGAGCGAATGACTCTGTCGCATCTCTGATGCGGTCCCGGTGATCTGTCGATTTCAGAAAAGCCCTCGATTAATTTCCCACTGTTTCATCGAATCGATCGAGTATTTCCGCGCGTGTTGACATTTCCGCGTGCTTTTTAAAAAAAAATTTTTTTTTTGAAACAATGGTTAAATTCGTCAAACTTACGTTATATCTGCACAATGTGTGTGTGCCCAGTGCGCATTTGTCTATCAGGCAATATTTATTTTGTCGGTCGAACGAGTGTATGACTGGATACGTGAATATGACGAACAGAAATTGAATTTTCCATTTCATGCTTACGAAACTTTCGTTAAGTTTTCGTTTTAAACTTGTTTTTTTTTTATCGTTAAAAATACCAAAGATTTTCAACGCAATCTGTAATACAACATTTTAGATAGATTATAATATTTTATTATTATTTAGATAGATACTCTTTCCATTTTATTCCGCAATTCTAGAATATAAAAGCTTTCTCGATGACTGTCACTTTCATTAGCTTAATTTTTAATAATAACTCGGCAGTTTCATCGTACTTATATTTATCAGAAATTTTGCCGAATTCTTCCGTGATCAGCGTATTAATAGCTATTGGATTTTTCGCGTATAATTCAAGAATAAGAAAGACTCCTACATACCTATCAGGTTCGTAATATGTATAAGAAAGGTAATTAGTGCAGGTAAAGTAAACGGTAATTAGCGGAGGTTCGGACTGATTTTTGACCAGATATGATTCTTTTAAGTAGAAAGATAATCAGATAGCGAATGACGAAAAGAATTAGCATAGCTTCGATTGGATCAACATCTTGGTGTGTGTACATGGTTCTTGAGATATGTGTGACGTACAAGAATGAAAGAGAGAGAGAAAGAAAGCCATTGTATGCCAAGTTTAATTGACAATTTATAGTTATTTTACATTTACCATTTACTCGAATTATAGTTTAAGAAATATCAATCATGAACGCCCCAACAATTTCTTAACATTCTTACCTGTTATGCTTTAAATAAATTAATAAAATATTTAACGAAGTATCTAGCAAACAATTATGATTATACAGAACTAAGTCGTACTATTTTTATTCTGCCTTATATAAGAACAAAGTTTATTTTTAATAACATTAAAAGGTTATAAGTGACAGGTGGCTGCTATAAATTACTATCTCTGTTTTCCCAGTTTGTCGTCGAAAAATTAAAAGCTGATAAATATTTAATTATTAAATAAATGTTTTTTTAAAATCACAAAGTTATCTGCATTGTTATTCTTTTATTTTATTTATAGATACTTTTTCATATGGATAGTAAATAGCATCAAATAATGACATTTTTTTAATATAATAATAGATTATAATAATACATTTTAAAAACTAACGTCATTTCTTTATCATTCATGATCGCAAACATAATCTTACTAATACTGCGCGTAATATTAATGGAAATGGAAAAGTAGAACTTCCCAATTTTTTTTTCTCAGAAATTTCATGAATTTAAACAACCAAGATCTTTCTATAATAAAAATTCGGCGAAAGTTTTCTTTTCTTTTTTTTTTATGTTATTTAACATTGCCCTATTTAATACTTCCAAATATTGATACTAATCCGCGACGCAGGTCTACGATGTGTTTGTAAACAAGGAACGTGTAAATTATTACAGCGGCCCTTGTATCAGTCGGCCGAGATCGGGATTCGATCTCGTATCACCAAGTTACTAGTCCTTCGATCTAGCGATCGAGCCATCGTAGGCCTCTTGGCGAAAGGTAATTGCGGAAATATAGTAATATCAAAGAAAGGAATACTTGTAAATCCAAAAAAAAAAATCTGATTTTATTCATCGACAGCTGTTTCCCGAAAAATTGCTTTATGCAGGTGTAAAAAAAAAACGGCATAAACGAGCCTTTCGACTCGTATCAATGAAGAACATTGTATCTGCTAATTAGGTGACCTACGGCCGCATCCAGCCGACCAATATCCTTGGCACTGACTCCGCAACAATTTGCACCCGCAACTCGTTTGGGTCCACTGGCGCGTGCACTACTTTCACGGCTTCTGGATCTTGAGGCCCCAGTCTTCGGATGACAACGAGAGCCAATAGGATTCGTGTCACGATAACTTTAAGTCGCTAAACTTTGCTTATTCCGCACATAATTATCTGATCGAGGCGTGTCTTGAAGTCGGTGCGAGTCTACCCAGCGACGCGTTCGAGATTAATTTAACTATGTTATCATATATGTAAATTCAGGGTCTATTAATAAAATCCAGAGGATTCAAACGATTCACGAGCTTTTCACGTAGAGTAGCTCCACAACGCTCATAAATTTGGGAACACTGATTAGCTAATAGCCAAATTAAGAATCGACCCTTGCTCTCTGCCGCGAGTAAGAAACCGGTAGCGGCGTATGCTCTAAATCCACGAATTCGAAACGTTTGGTGTCTGCGCGTTCCTCGGTCAACGGAATCTGTTAGCGCGTCGCTCGCAATCGTTCTGCGGTCACGTATTTCGAGTGCTGCTAGGACGATCCAGTCGCAATTAGGTATTGGCGCTATTATTGGATATTGGGGAAATGTAGTTGAACGAATGATGCGGATTCGTGCAACTTTTGACGAACGCACGTCCTTCAGACAGAAAACGACAGTGTCTTGATGATTCTCTTTTTATCAGGATGAAGTGAAATTCTTTTGGATTCTAGAAAATGATTAAAATTTTTATTGCCTCGAGGCGGTAATTTGATTTAGTACGTGCGCTTTTATAATATTGTATGCGTGCCAGAAGTATCTGAGTATCAGTAAATGTCTATATTTACCAAGAACAATCCCTGCTGACTCGACTCATATTGTGATTTTGTTGCAATGTAAAAAATGTAATAATATCAAATATAATATATAGAAAAATATTAATGATAATTGTTCATAGCTAATAAAATGGAAATATATTAAATATAGAATAGAGTTAATGGCATTGTATAAAGAAATGCTATAAGTTATAAATTTATTGTAATAAGGATAAAATACAAGGCCAGAGATAGATAGATAGAGAGAGAGAGAGAGAGAGAGAGAGAGAGAGAGAGAGAGAGAGAGAGAGAGAGAGAGAGAGAGAGAAATACCGCAATATTAAAACGAGTTCAAAACCTATACAAGTAGGAGTTAAGCATTATTACACTATTGCATATGATCCACTCGGCATATGCGTATGTTTACATAGTATCTAATATAATTTGTATTAGCCAAAAATTACACTATCGTATTCCGATTATACTTAATTTTTAGTTATCATTCCTGGGTATTGTAGAATAAATTGTATTTATTTTTTGCGTTCCAGTGTAATTTGTTACTTCAACCACTTTATTTGTTATTGAAATGCTTTAGATATGAATAAAATTAAATGTTTTGTGAAAATTTAGAAATATATATTTCTCATTGTGGAATGAACATTATTGAATATATCAGGAGACTGACAATGGTAGAAGCACGCCGTTGGAAATGTCTGCTTGATCGACGAATGGCTATTCAATTGGTAAACCGTGCTCAAAGAAATGATGTACGTATAAGTAAAACAGAGAAATAAATTGCAAGGTATTCAAGTATGTACGTCATAATTATATTTGTAATTTTATAAATTTACATTACAGTACTATTTAGTTGAAATTTTTATTAAAACTACGTATTATAATGCACATGCTATATTGATTTACTGAGCTAATCTACTAAAGCTTATCTGCAAGTATTGATACATAAAAAATTTACTTTAGTTTCGAGAAGATAATATAATAATGATTGCGATGTAGTCTATTGATTAAAACATTTCTTAGTTTTAAACAGAATATAGTTCATTAAAATTAAGAATATAATTCGTAAATTCTTAGATTGAGTAGTCTCTGCATCAAGTTTTCGTACTATAATTACAAATTTACGCCGTATAAAAGGGTATTTGAAAAATCTCTTTTTTTTTTGAGCAATAAATAAAGAGTAAGATTGATAACTTTTATAGATTAACTATTAATAATTATTGCCAGCTATCACGGTATAGTATTCGTAAGTAATATAACTGAATCGTATTTTTATTGACTGAATAAATTATTCGGTGCATTTACAACACGCTGAAGATACTTAGCGTAGCGTAGTGCATTAAGTGCGTGCATTTATGCGTGGGCCGGGTAGCGAAAATGAGAACGAATGCGTGCTAATTGCTGCTCGCCGTAGCGCAGCGTGTGGAGAAATCGAGAAGACAAGGGTTGGGTGGGACTTTTCAGAAAATTACGCCCTCATAGCGCAATATGTGACGGGAGCCTTTCATAATTTGTCGTTTTCTCGCTTTAATTATGAAAATGAAATAAAGCGCGAAAGTTTTTTTACAACGGCAGATATACACAGGATGCAGCGGAAGATCGTATCAGAAATCAAGAAGTTTTGCGAACAAACGACAATCGAATAATTTATTCGAGAAATCGCTTTCGAATGCAGAATTTCGCCGGTCGTTAGAAAAATTTCGGCATCACTTGCCGAACGGCACTGCAATGGGGGTGGGGGGGGGAGGCCTTTTACGGGGAATGCATTTTTTACGGTTCGAATGTTACGCGCACGAGCGAGACCTCGAACAATGCCGGCAGATGCGATATTACCACCGCATGCTTTATGAACACGGGGACAAAAAGTAATTTTCTATAATATAAGAATATTTTGTTATGGCAATTATTTACACGATAAAATCGGGAATGCCATTTAATAAAAGATTTAATAATTCTCCATTTGTTAAGCACATCTAATGCGAGCATTTATTTATCGTACATACAAAGTACTAACAATACAGATGCCAGAGAGTTTATTTCAGTTTTACAGAACTGGACGACGTTATATCATATATGAATCGCGACATATGTATCGTATAATTTTTCTTCTTTCTTTTTTTTTAAACGAATGCATCAGTACTGAATAAAACATTTTAAAATATTTGCTTCACAGCTCGACTAGAATACTTTTAGATATAATGAAAATCATATGGAAGACGACTATTGTCATTATAAAAAGCTGTTAAATCCATCATAAAAGAATGTAACTATCGTCCAATCTGTTCCTTGACATTGTTTTGGGCTCAAAATCTCAGCGAGCCATTCGCAAAAACGAAGAAAACCATAAAATATTCACGATCGCTGCTATCGGGGAAATAAATAACGTAGTTATTATACGGCTTTTGCATAACGAGTCCAATGTGCGACAGTAGATGAATCGTAATTATAATTCCATAATATAAAATTCCTGTTAGTAGTACAATAACTATTTGAGAAACTAAAGAGAACCGTCAGATTAAAGAATAGTCATCTGTAATAAAAAAGCGTGGCTATCACACAAGCAATTTTCACAATGTTCTTAAAAAGGGACTGTTTATGTCCTCAAAACCTCTTTAGCTAATCAACGAAGTATAACATTTACTGTGGGTGTTATTAAAGAAAGCGTATCTGCAAGGAAAAATGTAGTTTTCAAAAAGAAATTTTTTCATTTTAAGCCTTATCTGTTTCTTCTGTCGGTTCTCGCGCAAACATTTACTAAATTACTATTGATTATAGGATAGTGTGAATAAAATTATGATAAAAGCGCTATTATAATCCAAAAGTCAACTGTTTTTAAAACAAAATTTTAGGCAATCTGCAAATATCCATTTATATTTTGGGAAATGAACGCCATTTTGCGAACGGCATATTAAAAGATTTAATTTTCCCCGATGGCATTGTCAAGTATACAGAAATACGAGTATTTGAAGCCACTGCACATTTTCTTGGCTTTTTAATTTTTGTTTACAGTCAGTGGCACGTTTGACGCGATACGTCCGTATAATAAAAATGTTGCCAATGTATATTATCTTTTATACTCCTACCGTTTCGTTAAAACTACAATAAGATCATCATGATTAATTTGAATCGGATGTGCATAATATCATATAATACGATGATTGTTAGCAAACGTGTAGGTAAATTTTTTTATATTTCTATCATTCGATTATTAAAAGAATATAAATAATTTATTGTGGTTTATAACAGAAGTGATACTTGCTTTGAATTTTACTTCTTTAAAAGTAATTTTGTAATTAGATTTTTATTTGCCTTATTTCCATATTTACAGTGTCGATATATTTCGCACTATATATCATAGAAAGCGATAATTAATTTTTTAGAATTATAATGTACATTTTTCTTAATTGCAACTAAAATTAGATTGCAAATATATCCATGTAGTGCAAGTATAATCTGTGTTTTATCGGTAAAACAAAAGAGTAGCTATCGACTAAAATAAGATCTTATTAAGAGTATTAAAGGTTCGATATATCAATTCGACGAAGTGTTAATAGTTTAAGCTATTCGCTTTGATTTAATATTCGAAAAAATGCAAGTCGCCGCCTGTTGCCCAATGGTGGAACGACTACATACGTAGAGTTCGTAATGCGTTACTGCTTTACTATTGACTGCGCGTATCATCCGAATCCATCGCCGAATTTATATATGTACTACACCGAATTGAAACAGTGCGCCCGTAAGTTCTTGATTCAAGTAATATTGTTTTCCATGAGAAACACAGCGTATGTTGCTTTGAGTGTGATAAGAATCTAATGATGAAAAATTTCCAAACGATTGGCTTAATAGTTCTTGATATTTTCGTGACTATTACAAAGAAACGCAGACTCTTTATTATATTGGCAATAAAATAATAATAATTATGATAGTAGTAATAATAATAGGAATAATTACAAAGATTAAGATTTTCGAAAGAAGATGAACTTTCAATATATAATTACAATCTGCAACTTAGGCCTACGATGGCTCGATCGCTAAAGCGAAGGGCTAGTAACTTGGTGATCCGAGTTCAAATCCCGGTCTCGGCCGATTGATACAGGCACCGCTGTAATTATCTACATGTGTTTTGTTTACAAACACATCGTAGACCCCCGTCGCTGATTAGCACCGATAATTGGAAGCATAAATAAAGCGACGTTAGATAACATAAAAATAAAAAGACAATCTGCAACTGTATTTCAGAAAACCACGTGTGCCAGAATTAAAATTTTATAAAAACAATTTTCTTAAAATTCAATTCCGAAACGACGATATTCGCAAATAATTGTGATCCGAAAAATTATTTATTTATTTGGATGATCATTAATATTCAACAGCTTCGTTAAAATAAAATATTATGAGTTTGGGTTGTTTATATTAATCCGGTAAAGAATCAAATTATCAATCTGGTTCAGTTCAAAGATTTTTCTTCATTACGTAATAACTAAAAAAACAGAGAATATTTATATTTCTAAACCTTAACAAACGTTTGTATCATTTATCAGCTAGAGTATTGGCTACCGATAGTACGACATCATCTAAAAGAATGGATATCTTAAAATTATCTTACTGTTGTTTATTTTTCAATACTTTTTTTACTTTGCTATTGCTTTATTTGTATTTTTTATAAGCACAGTATTTATGAATTAACAAAAAATAGCTAAAATAGAATAAGTATTTTTGATTGAGCCTTTTCTACTCCAATCTTTCATAAACAGGATAACCATCGCGATTTCCAGTTGGTCCATAGTTGCACACCAGCAAAATTTTTGGGACCGGGTCCAAAGGTTTATGAAATCTTATAGCACCACATCCGACGTTGGTCGTCATTTCCCAAATTAATTGTGTATAAGAAAGTGTATTTGTGCTTCTGCCTACATCTTTCCTAAACGAATAAAAACTTTCATTAATTAATGAAAAATTTATAAAAACCATAATGTTCCAATCATCGCAAAAGAAGTACCTAAATCTTCGTACGCTGGCTCGGCTGAATCTCGCAACTTCATTGTACCACAATTCAATAAGTTCTTCCAAATAATTTAATTCCATTTCTTCATTCATATCTTCATCAAAATCATTCGCAATAATATTTTGACCAACAAGATAATTATCTAAACATTTTGATACATATATAAATTTTTTATTTAATATATCTGGCTACAGTTTCATTAATATAATCTAAATACAACAGATTAAATTAATACTATATATATATGGTCTACGATGACTCGATCGCCAGAGCGAAGGACTAATTATTTAGCAGTCAAAGTTCAAGACAAAGTCTTGGCCGATTGATCTAATAGCCGGTCTAAAAATTTAGATGGGCGAAAGACTTTGAACGTGGTCGAACGCGTATAGTCTGGATATTCATTTCAGTCCTAAGTGGATCGAGTCAAAATTGAACATTTTTCATAGCCTGTATTATAATGTAAGCATTTATCTTTAACACCGCTCTGATAAAATTTACTATTTCATAATATTAAAAATAAATTAAATTAATTGTTTAAATTCGCTGCATTGATTTTCGCATATATTTGTTTATAAAAGCAGTTATATATTTTTCTATAAATTAAAGAATGCTTCCAACGTGTCATACAGGTGTACAGGCGCAAATAGAGAAAGTGAGAGATTTAATAAATTCTACTAAAAAATGTGCAAAATTTTTCATTTCCGAATTAAAGAAATAGGATTATTTATAGTCCTACCAATATGTCTGCATCTATCACCGGAGGGTACGCATTGATTAGCCCATCTTTGAGCAATCATTTCGAGTTCTGCATTCCATACCTGTAAAAATTTTAATGTGATTGCTTAAAAATAAAAATTGTACTTATGTCGGCCGATGTGGATTAAATTAACAAATATTTTTATCGGTCCCGCAGTCGGTGCAAAATAATCTTAATGTATCACAGTTACGTCGCTTACAGTGGATCATGTCGGTAAGCCAAATTTTCAATCCTCTCCTTGCTTGTAGCATTTTTATACTATTCAATATTTTTGTTTTTAAGCCAGAACTTAATAAGGATATAAAAACTCGCATACAAAATAAATCGTTAAATTCACAAATATTATCGCACTACGTTTTTCCAATTATTTTTTGGATATTAGACTGCCAATTTATATATAATTATGAATTTTGTTCATTCGTTTATTATGTAGTCCACGATGTTTTACACAACAACGCCACATTGATTTTCACTTAAAAAGACAAAGATCGTACCAAAGAATTGAGAGATCAAAAAAAAAAGAGAACAAAATATTTATATTTATAACGTAGCCCGATAGAATGTCGACAGGAATTGGCATGGAAAAGTCATCTGAATTAGCCTGTAATTTCATTTGAGACATGAATCACTTACAAGAGGTGCATCGCTCATTGCGGCTGGTTGAGGCCCTGGACTCCCGCGCAACTCAGCCCCGTTAAAAACTCTGCTTCTCAATGCATTGTGAACATGGAGGACCTTCTGTCTTTCATTGTCACTCAGATTTGCTCGAATAACTCTGTTACATCTATAGTGTGGCCTATTGTTCTGTGATTTACAATATATTTCTATTAATTATTCTCTTTTTAAAAAAGCTATTACATTTAATAATATTAACTCGTTTTATATTTAATAGGCTTTTGAAGTTTTTATTATTAGTGGAATAAACTATAATGCTTTAATGTATATTGATCTCTTATTGTTCCACATAAAACAGTAAACACGAGAAACTTACATTATAAACACACATGGTATGTGTACCACGTCGACATCTTCGCATTGAGCAATATGGATTTTCTGGATCAAATGCAGACACTATTGAAAACGCCTGAATTGTCATAAACAGAAAACAAATTTTCATTCCCATACTTCTAAACTTTCTTCTCTTTGTATTGTCTCTCTATGCATTAAAAACATCTGTAACATAAAATTTACATAATACATTTTATTTTAACAGTTTGATTAATAAGATGGATTTATCATTACTGATTCATTTTTATGTTATTTCAAGTCCGTCTATTTCTCCACCTAAATAGTTATCATTCACGGATGTCTACGATGTGTTTAAAAAACATATATATTATTATTATATGTTAACCTTATTGTACAATGGTTTTAAATGGTAGCACCCCTTCAGTCCCCATATAGTAAAATATTTTTATATGAATAAGATTAATGTGACATTAATAAAACTTTAATAAGCAAAAAAAGATTTGATAGTAAATTCAAATTGCTTAAGTTGGAAGAGTATATCAGTAGAAATGATAAGAATGCGCAAAATCATTCTTATTTGATCGTATGCGGGACTTGCGGTGGAAATCCTGAAATTAAAAATTTTTTGCGGATAATTTACTACATCGTTCGTGTTTGTAACTGCATCAATATGCAGATTTATATACCTCAACTTCTTCCCCCATTTTTCCTAAACTAATATTATTTATTTAAAATGCAGACACATTACTAGGCTTTGTTAATTCCGTTTCACGTAAATATTATAAAAAATACGCATGAATATTTGCAGTCTGAGGATATACTCGAATAATTAATTCGATTATATTTTCGACAATCGTAACTATTGTGTGATACGTGTATATATATATACATATATATGCGTACACACACACACACACACACACACACACACACACACACACACACACACACACACACACACACACACACACACACACACACACACACATCATTGATGGAAATAGTTCCACTTCAATGCTAAGTAATTTTGTTAGAAACTCATTATTTCCTCAAGGCAAAGAGTCTCGTATTAGTATTCAAATCAAATTTACGTATATAATCTAAATCAGTAAAGCTTTCCAATATGATTTTATACTATCGATTCGAGTTACAAGATTTACGGTTCATTGACTCGATACGAGCTCGATGACTCATAGTACATTCACCCCAAACAATTAGTTCAGTTTCGAGTAAAACGTTTCTTAAGAATTGAACATAATAGATTCTTATTCACAGGATATGTTTAAAGGCAGTTAAAAGTAGAGTGAGATTTTCTACCAGCCCTAAGAAGATTAGCAGCGATTCCTGAAGAAGAAACTACAAATGCTAAGTCCTATTGTAGATCGAGCGTCAGCTGATAAGAAAACCATGGAACCCACAACATTTTGTTATTTATTTTAATTTCTCGACATTCACTATATCTCAGCTGATTTTTTCGCTTCGCTCCATGCGAATTGCATTTTCAAACAGGTTTTAAAAAAATAAGTAAATTTCCTAATTTATAACCGTGTATACCATAGTCCCAGATTCTATCAATATATTAAAATGTTACAGAACTTTATTGTTTAATCATTAACACTTAGTTTTGTTGAATTGTTTTCAACATTTGGTCTAATTAGCATAAATTAATAAACAATAAAAAACTATTTTCTTACCTCATAATGGCTTCACTTTCCAACTATAAATTGTGTAAATGTGAAAGCAATTTAAATATGCTATTCTACAGACAAATACTTTCTGTAGACTTTATTATTTTCAAACACTATTGCTTTATTTGAACTGATAAGAATAATGCGATTCTTATTTAATATTAGAAGTTAGATTATACCTGTCTGTTATGAGTTATTATCTTTTTTACAAGTTTGTATAGAAAATTTGACAGCTGATATTTATACATTTCGTGGTAAAGAATTTTCTGATATTTACGACAACGTCGATTCTGACATCATTCAAAAAATTACATATTAGATGGTCCAAAATTAAGAAGGAAGCAAGAATTATACTTTTTTTTAGAACTGATCCAGGCTATTTATTGGGTCGTAACCTTTTTATTGTTCATTATTTTGGAGTACCTAAGCCCATATAAAGGTACTGACAGCGCTAGCGATTAAGTTGCCTGAATAGCGTTTTTACGTACATTGACTTTCCATAAGTTATGACTGCGTAAAAATTTCGTAAAAGGTCTTTCTCAAATTATATATATTTGGTTTATGCGGATCTATGCACCTTTCAGTTTGATTTCTATAAAAATTTAGAAAAGGGGCTGAATATTTGAATTTGTAAAATGAATGAGATTTAACTTGGAAAATATTTGTCTGCACAGATACGATTCACTACATATCTGTTATATGATCTTCTCACTTATTAATGCACGTTTGTGCCACCAAAGAAAAGGTACTTGTTATTTAATTTCTTCTTTTTTCCCTTACCTAGGATTCCGTTATCCGTTTCACCCTTTAATGGATCCAAACCTTAGATCCAAACCTATTCTTAGGAGCTCGTATAACCTTTTGATGGGATTCCTTCAGTTTCGGAAAGAGATGGAAGTGCCGTGGTCTTAGGTTATCTTTATATTTTGTAAAATATGTCTCATAAAGTTTTTTACTGAATTAATTTTGAAAATTATGAAGAGAATTTGTTTATCAAGATTGGCGAATAGCATCGGAAGAGCAAGTCGATCCTCTGGATTAAAACACGATAAGTCTTTTAGCAAATAAATCGAGCTAAGAAATCGAGTTATTTTCAAATTGTTATCAAGAACACAAAAAATTTCCGAGGAAATCTTAATTGAATAGGTATTTTATTTAAGTTTGCAAATATACCTTTAAATTTTCTGCATAATTATTGGTCGTTGAGATTTTTCCATTGAAATTTAGATATTTTAGTATAAAGATAAATAAATAAACTAATTAATCTGTGTAATGCCTTCACAACAAAAGAATTTTTAAAAACCATGGACTCTAAAAATGACAGAAAAAAATTTTAATAATTTTTTCTGTCACTTCATTTTATATTGGGATAAGAACTGTAGTTGACAAAGCAAATTAATCACTAGAAAGTCTAAAAAAATGTAAAGCTTTCTTTAATAGCTCAATTAGATTCTTTTTCAAGAAATTACTGACTTTCAAATATCTATGAATTCAATATCGTTAACAGATTTTTTTCTGAGTTTTTCATTCCATTTAATGTTTATAGTTAAGAAAATGTAGTGTGTAACGTGGGCGTATACTTTACATCCCTGTATTTTACGCTCATATTGCGTAATGTACTAATTGAATGTGCCGCTATATACTTGGATAAATATGACGTAATACATTTCAGAAATATTCAATGAATAAAAAACATATGGATCGTTTCATGAGATGTATTTTCTTTATCGACTGCATTTTTGACTCTGAACACCTTCAAGATAGAAAGTACGCCGAGGAAAAAAAAGAAATAACGGAAATATATAAGTGTAAGATGGAACGTAGGTACAGATATATAAAATATCGTAAAGCGAGATTGCTAGAATCTTTCACTAAATTACTACATGGTCGTCGTTTTTATTAATAGAGCTTGTACTTGATAAACTGGCGTTTGTACGTTGCTATTTATTCCTTTTTGATCATCGAAGTTTATGACTACACGTAGGCGTTTCTGTGCTATAAAATTTGATGGTAATGAATTTTTTTTCAAAACTTGAGGTGTCCAATGGACAAAGTATAGTGGAAAAGTAGTAATACCTAAGCTACTCAATTAGTGTTACTACGAGGTCAGACAATTAAGTAATGCGACCGATTTTATAACTCTTATAAAATTATAAAAAGGATGCTCAGAGTGCGTCCAGTAATCGCGAAGACTTGGGTTTTACATGACGACAATGCTCGCTGTCAAAGTACGTTCAGCGTCCCTCAGTTTTTGGCGTCTAAAGGTATCGCAACGTTACAGCAACCGCCCTATTCACCGAAAATGTCACCCTGCGACTTTTTCCTATTCTCCCATTTGAAAAAATTCGTCAAGGGTCGACATTTTGACTGCGTCGAAGACATTCAAGACTCTGTGACGAGGGTATTCGGAGAGGTCCCGCAACAAATGTTTCAGAATTGTTACGAAAACTGGAAAACTCGCTGGAATAAGTGTATGGATGCGGGAGGGGGCTACTTTGAAGGGGATCGCAACGATGTATCTTAACTTTTAAATACGCTCGATTTTTTAATTTTGTCGCATTACTTAATGATCTGATCTCGTATATACTTTATCTGTAAATCCTAAGTAAATTTAGTGTCGATAAATGTAAGTTATGAGGTAAGAATTGGGGGAAGTCCAAATAACGATACACTGGTTAAAACATCTTTGCTACATATGTAGTAAAGCCATAAATTTGTCATATCAATACTTAAATTTGTATGTTTACTAATCTCTTTCTTTATTTTAGTTATTTGTAACATATATCATCTATTCATTTTTATTTAAATTATACAGTAATTTGTTCTAAGGAATATTTTGCTCGTTAAAGATACGTTATTGATTTTAGAACATTTTAGTACTTCATTCTTGAAGTTGGCAATATATGCGAATAATAACTATCAAAGAGATTGATTGAAACCGGTTTGTAAAAAACGAAAACTGGTTTGAAGTCGTTTTTTAAATTCTGAATTTCAAGATTCACGTCCATTCATTCCAACATTCAATTCATTGCTCAAAATTGGCTTAAACTTTAAATTCGTCAGTCGGTTTTAACATGGGACCTATTAAATAAACGTAATTACATCCTACCGTTAATATTAAGTTGCAAAGTTCTTAACTCTCGGGGATTTTTTGCAGGCATATTTTTTGGCATGGCAAAGGAGTATTTTCATAGACATCTGGTGTTATCGCGAGGTAGTGTCGAATTCCAGAGAATCATAGTAGCCGCCCACCACGAAACCTATCTCCCAACTAAATGTGACAAATCCCAAAGTTCCTCATCTCGTATGTGAGTGTATGTGACACAGTACAAATGAGTGAGTGGTTTATATAGGTGGACGAACCCCTTACACTGATTCATAAGCAAGAGTAAGGTTGGTACAGAAGACTCATGCATACGGGACGAGATTAGGATGTGATAGGCTCCGTTTACTCGAATCTATTAATACATGAATATGTTAAACTCATGTATGTACGATATTGATTACTTCACCTAGTATTTATTCATAAAGCTTAATAGGAACTAATTTGAATGAATTAAAACCAATTGAAAAAATCGATCCTCGTGCATTGAAATTATCAAAAATATCATTGAGTAAAATTTTGTATTTTATCATCAGAAAAATTTATTGTTAAAATTTTGTATTGTATTATTAAACATATCATTGAGTAAAATTTTGTATTTTTAAATGATTAATTCAAATTTTAATTGATTGTTGTAAATAGTGAAAATGAATACTAATAATGATTGAGAAACGATTATTTATGTCAAATAGATCATTCCAATTAGGTTTATTAAAAACGATTTTATCTAATGAAAATCGTAGATATCGGTATCTTATTTTCTATTATAGTATATATGGTAAATACTTGGCTATTATATGATTATACTCATTTTTTTCAAAGAGAATGATATAAATTTATTTACTATTAAAATTAATAACCCGCCTAATCCTCTTTATTATAAATCAATATTAAATGATTATATTGATATGTACATACTGTTTCCAAACGAAACATGCAAAAACATATATCGAGTTCCTAGATTTTTATATTCCGAAGTTGAAGTAAAGAGAACGTATTGTGTCAGCGACAGGGGCGTAATAAAAAAGGGCGATTTTCTAATCGAGGTGCGCCCCGAAAGATTTATCGCGAGCCGTTCGACTTTGTACAAGCCATATCACGGCCGTTAGGATTAAGCTGTCAACGTTTATGCACATACGGAAACCTGGGTAA
This sequence comes from Sycobia sp. Sy_11, assembly GCA_018907035.1. Taxonomy (NCBI): domain Eukaryota; kingdom Metazoa; phylum Arthropoda; class Insecta; order Hymenoptera; family Epichrysomallidae; genus Sycobia; species Sycobia sp. Sy_11. The sequence continues at coordinate 1,779,819 of JACCIC010000005.1, read as the reverse complement.
AATCCTGCGATCATGTGATCCTTTTCAATTTTTCCCTCCGATCTGATCGAAGAAAATTTATTCTTTAGTTTGGCTCTTATATAGCTTTGCGATGAGTATATCTCGAATCAAGACTGCTGTACGCCATTTCCGCAAAGAAATAAAAAAATATGCTTATGAAGAAATTACATCTTTTTTTATTTGTCGAAATCTGTCCATGCATTAGTACAGATGAGTAGCAGCCACAGATACGTTAAAAATTTTTTTCATAAAACCTTTTCTTAAAAGGTTTTTGCAAGTTCTATTGTTGCTTTATTGAAATGATTTTATTCCAAGATGTTAGATTCTTAGTTTTTTTTTTCATAATCTTTCATAAACTGGATATCCTTCACGATTACCACTTGGTGCATAATTACATGCTAGGAATATTTTTGGAACTGGATGTCTAGTTTTGTGGTACCTCATTACACCACATCCAAGATATATTGTCTCTCCCCAAACTATTTGGCTATAAGCAAGTGTTGATCTGTTTCTAGCTTTGCGCATTCTAAAAAAAATAATGATTTTGAATGTTTATTTAATTTAGAATGTGGTGAAACTACAACCAATATCGATAATAACTGAATTGTTTAATAAAGAATTACCTGAATCTGTTTACACTTCTTTTATGGAAACGTTCAACCTGGTTATACCAATAATGAATGAGTTCTTCCAAATTATTTAATTGTAATTCTTCATCCATATCCTCATCAAAATCACTGGTAATTACATTTTGACCAACCAAATAGTCATCTTAATATTTGTAATAAAATTCGTAATTATGTAACAATATTTGTAAAATACTTGTATAGTTATACGTTTTAGAATTCATTTTAAACAATAAAATGAATCCTAAATGAATAAAAACAATTTAATGAAATTCAAATTACATGATATTAATAAATTCTACTTTCAATTGCAAACTAGTCTTACATATAAAACTGAAAGAAGTATGAGGATAATACGGTCTTACCAATATGTCTGCAGGTGTCACCGAACGAATAGCATTGGTTTGCCCATCTTTGAGCAATATTTTCCAGTTCATAGTTCCATTCCTACAAGTATTGTATTATACGAGAATATATAGAATATTATGTTTTAAATTATAATAAATCTTGAATGTAGATTTTACTTTTCAGAAATTTTTTCAATCCATTGGAGTAGAGATCACAGGAGAGGGACAAGTGAATATGCCATATCACATTTATATTATTTATACACCTGCTTGTCCCTCTCATGCTTACCCTAGTCCTTACGCTGTGCGAAAGAGAGAGAGAGAGAGAGAGAGAGAGAGAGAGAGAGAGAGAGAGAGAGAGGGAAAGATAAGAAATTTCGCTATAGCTCTTTTCCTTCAATGTAAATCCCGCAGCAATTCCTTCACGTTAATGGAAACCAACCTGCAATAATAGGACTAAAAAGTCTGTATTTAAATTTACGTTTTTAAATTAATAACGCCTTAAAAGTACTTAAAATACTTAAACTACTAAAGACACTGTATACTTTTAATAATATGTATAATTGTCACTAACTATTTTTCTCCATAGTGTTTTTTTTTTAATAATTTTTCGTTGAAATAAATTGTTAAAAAGTCCTCTAGTATATCTTTTGGATCAAGAATTACTTACAAGCATCGATTCGTACATTGCGGGAGGTTGCGGTCCTGGACTTCCACGCGTTTCCTCCCCATTAAAAACTCTGCTTCTCAATTCGTTATGCACATCGAGGATCTTTTCTCTTTCGTTATTGGTAAGTCCCGAACGAACGACTCTGTTGCATTTTGCGTCTGGTTCAGTTTCCTGCGGATTTTTGCAATGACTTTCTATATGAGTGACTCTTTTTGAAAGCAACTATTTGGTAGTTTAAACTTATTTATCATATGTGAAATTAAATATGGAGACTGACTATATAGGTACATGCTGAGCGATATAATTTCGATTTTCTGCGTAATAAGTCTTGGGAAGTTTTAGAATGAAACGTGTTCACAGTCTCATTTGCAATTTTAGTCATTTCCATCGATGAAATATGATATGATATATGGTAAGAGAAGTTTTTGATGAGAACTTTTATTTTTCAAAGAATGAATAAAATTCCATGCCAAAAGTTATAACGAATTTATGCTCGTAAATGGATATTTTTTCAAGTTTTATCAATAAAAATTCGGTTGAATTATCGCGCTTTAGCAAATGATGACTGTGGTAACTGTGAAACAATAGATTTGCAAAATTACATTTAATTAAAACTACTTTGCTTGAACACATCATTCTTTCTTTAAATTCAATGTGAGCAATGCCAAAACTCATGGTTCAAATGACAAACAACGATTGAAATGACGACAACAATTGAAATTCACAGAATGAGATATTGTTGCCTGAATATGTATAAAAATAAACTTTTTAATTAAAGGGAAGTGGCACACAATTACAAGTAAGAAATTATAATATCTTGAGAATGAAAGAGCGTCGCATCGTTGAAAACATTACAGGGCTCATTATGGAGATGAGACCCATCTCGCTCAATTCGGATTAACTTTTGATTCAGTAATGTCTGATATTCTCACGTTGTCAGTTCGATACACATTATAATCTTTTCAAACATTTCTATTTACCGTTCATTTAGATAATACCAAATATGAGAAACTTACATTATAAACACACATTGTATGCAGACCACGAGCACATCTTGGAGTCAGACAATATGAATTTTCTGGATCAAATGAAGATACCATTGAAAGTGCGATTATAATAACGATAAAATTAATTTTCTTATCCATTTTTTCAAGAACTTCTATCTCTTCGACGATGTCCTATATCTATTGAAGAAATTTAATAAATTCTTCAGCGAATCTGCAGTATAATTGTTAAATTGATAAGAGCCAATATTTTGTTGATTATACATTAATGCTTTTGTAAAATCATTTTATTTAGAAAATTTGGCTTAGAAGTTTTAATAGGAAACGCCATATAAGAATAATAAAAGGAAAATGAATAAATAAGAAATATAACCCCGAATAAGTATTTGTTCACGGTGTTCTGAAAATTTTTTTGTTATAAATCGAATTCTTGCTTTTTTCAACTCGTTTTTATTTATACTTAATTTTTTATTAATATTATATTATCAAAACCATAATAAGGTCGTAATATTTATAGATTTTTCATATATAGACAAATCAGAGAATATATATATATATATATATATATATATATATATATATATATATATATATTTTATAAGCATGCTTCATTTAACGAAAGGTTTGAGTTTTAGATAAATTTATGATTGTTTAAGCAAATAACTTTCGGTAGAATTCGAATAAATTAATAAAAAATAATGAACTCTTCTTACCTAATAATCGCTTCGCTTTTCAAATCAAAATTGTATAAATTTGGGGAAGTAATTGCAAATTTTCCCTTTTAGATAAATGCGCTTCTTGAATCCATTACCTAGTAAACAGTATATGTCGATGGTATAGGTGAAGTGCGTAACATTTTAAAATTTTGTTTAAAGAAAACCCCATTTAAAAGTTTCGTTAAAAAGCATATTGTTAAAATTTCGTTTCAAAATGTAATTGTTCAAGTTATATTTTATATTAGTGACAGCTTTATAATTTTTGCCGAGTGAGCATATACTGTAGGTTCCAAGTAAATATTAAGTAATGATGTTAATGCAATTTGTTATTAATTAGTGTTTATTATAATGCCTTTTCTCGTAATTATGACAACTTTTAAGCAACTATTTACTTTGAGATGTGATGTATTTTTAATCTGCTGATATTTAGAATATATTTAAATAAATTATTGATTATATGTTAGAAAATTCTTGCAAAATAAATTTATACAACATTTCGTATATATCCATAAGAAAGAATATTCTAGTCATTACTAATTATTAAAAAGCAATATTAATGCAATTATTTTAAAAACATTTTTGAACTTACAACATGAATATATTTATCGAAAAATATTGATCTACAATTGATTTTTTTAGGTAACAAAATACTATTTCAGAAATTTAGATTTTTGAATAGCTCTTCTTTTGAAATTAAATTTTTTTCCCGATGAAGTTTTTATATGACACGTACTTCCATTGTATTTCTAATATGTAGCCAGAGTTAATATCTATTGGTTTATTTAGGGTCGCGAGAAAAACACGATTTTTTTTTAAACATTAAGAATTATTATAGCTAATACGCAGATGACTCATATGAATTATTATCTCTTAAACTCTATGCTTTTATCAAAAATTTGAATGATGATGTTTATTTTATAGATATTTCTAGGTATTCCTTCTTTATTTCTGGATTACATTGATAGTTTCTTTATCATGGCAATATTAAATAACATATATTTTAATTAGTAAGCTTATTAATAAGATTAAGTATACAAGCAAGAGCAAGTCACACCTCCGGAAAGTCAATTACAAAATGAATACGTAGTTTTTCCTTATTTAAATGTGCCTTTAATTCCTTCATTTTTAACTTAATTAATCTATTTTAGAGCAATGTTTAATTTTTCTCATTGTACATACTTTTTGCTAATTTTTTCAATTTTACGCTTTTTTTGCCACGTCCAACGTCTCTTCATTCTTAAATGTAATTTTCTATAATTTTTTATTTATAGGATTGAATTCTTTTAATTCAATAAAATTATTGTAAATTTTTATAAAAATATCAAAGGATATGTCTAAAAAATTAAAACAACGAGGAGAAGTTTCATTTTCTACCAATAACATTTATTGATTCCCGAACATCAATTTTGTACCAATCACTGTACGAACTCTCGGATATAATGTACTTGCATCAGAGCTTTCTGCAATCTTCAAATAATTTACGAAAATCATTTTTCAATATAGCTTTCGGCTGTTTCAATGGTTCTGCGTTGATTTCACATCCGCTGTCGAATCGTCTATCATCTTACGGCAAAGTTTGGAAAACGTGAAGAAGTCAGAGGAGGGATTTATTACCTACCGAATACCGTGATTTTGTAATCAATATGGTATTGTGGTTTTACAAAAGCCGAAGAACAAGGATCGAGGCACGCGCAGTCGAGCTGTTATAGTGCATATGTATCATGTTCTGACGACGTTGCTTTTGGTCGAAATTCAGCAAGTTTCGAAGCAAGTTTTGCCGTTAAACGTTTCGCGTGTTAAATTTCTTAAAACACGAGTTATTTGCTATATACCCATGCGGTCAGAAATCTCTCTGATAGTAATTCGACGATTCATTACTTATTGAGTGTATTAACGGCCTCAATACATTAACAATGCGGACCGGTGTACAGAGCGCTCGTCGGCAATTTTCAAGGTCTTTCCATCGATTTTTTTAAAAAAATATTATACGTTTAACGCACCTTTAATCTATTTTTGTAAGAAATCTTTATATCCACTATTCGAAAATATACATCCAATTTTCCTGAACAATGCATAACTTCTCTTATTGAAGATGGTAGAGTAAACGTGCAATACGGTCACAAATGCGCATAAAATATTCAGAAAAATTTCAAAATATAATAAAAAGGAAATGTGCCAAACATACACGGACAAATACTGCCCCGAGGAAATTCTGAAATTATTTACAGTATAGTGGACGGGACATACTTAAATTATTTTCAGACTCAAACAAAAGAGAAATAAAAAATTAAAAGTGGAAAGTGGGTGAGGAGGATCATGAGGAACGGTGGCCTCTAGTGGGATGTATAGGGTAAGGTCAACTGCCGAGGGATTAGCGTTGAGTTGAGCCTTCATTAATAAAAATACTATGAAAATAAAAAATATAAACTGGGTGCTAAACAAATTCGTCATAATAATAAAAAATGCAATGATATATAAATAAATTAATATTCAAAATAAGATTTTTAATTATTTAAATTTATTAATACTGCTCTTTTCGTTTATTGTTGCCGTTTTTAAAAGTTAGAAGCAAAACACATAACTAAATAAAAGTATAAAAGTAATAAATTATAAATAATAATCTTTGAAATATTCTGTTAAAATTTTATTAAAAACAAACAGTATGCCATTGTTTACTTTCGTAAAGGTTTAACATTGAGCACACAATTCTTGAAAAAAGTTTATTGCTTTTCTATCTACAGGAGTCTTTGTGATCCGAACTATCGAACATCATATTATTCGGTGTTGAAAATAATAAACGTTTTGAAATAGAATGTGCAATCTTGTTTCTGTGTGACACGAGTGACGAAGAATTTATTACAAAATTAAAAGAGATTTTATAATAATTTATTAAAAGATATTAAAAGAGATACTATTGACTGCTGAAGAAGGTTTGAATAGTTCGCTGACGAACTGATCAAAAATATTATTCCGATCCAGCTACGGTGAATCTCTTACGAGGCACAAAAGTAAAAGTATCAAATGTTTTAACGGAAAGGTAATTTCTCTTAACGACGCGCTTCAAAATATAAATCTTCGTCACTGTGGCCTAAGCAATCTACGATAAAAGCCGTGGCAAAATTAGAAAAATATGGACGTGAGCACTTATAGTCGACTCAATTTTTATTTGAAATACATCAATAATTGCAAAATCTTCTTCAAGCACCGAATGTAAGAAATTTCTGGATGATGCTTTTAATGTAACATAATATGAGATTGCCAGTTTCTTGTTACAAGTGAGTCCATTTTCATTCACTGTAGATAAACTGTTTTGCACGTCATAAAAATGGCAAATTTATTCACAGTGTAATAGGAAAAAAAAAAGAGTAAGACTGTAACTGTACCAAAAGAAATGGCTGTATGATTGCATTATTGGCAGGTGCAGGTTTTGATATTTTAGCGTCAATCCGTCATTGCGAATGGCAAAAGTCCTCAAACTTTGCTGTAGGCCACATAAAATATTCCATCAACAAGAAAAGAAAAACATTCAAAGACATTTCATATCCTATCGATAATTGAAACGATACGCCATTATCAAAACAGGAAAATTATTATCACGCTGACTGAAAAAAAATAGAATTCATGAATATACATTAACTATTACATTTAAATTTATTTATTTTTTAATTATAATATAATTATTAACATTTTCATGCCTATATTCCTATGAAATAAATAAACTATGTTTCATTTATCATTGTGCTATAAAGAATCTTATAATACACCAATTTATTGTAATTAATTATAGATTACTTAATTTTAAGTCGTATTATTGTTATTATTATTATTATTTGATTATTATTTTTAAACTAATCACATTAATAAACAAATATTTTCTTTTTAACCCGTCTCGATAAAAACAACTTATTTTAATGTCTGTCTTTCCTCTATTATTGACGGGATACATTCTGTCATTTAAACGTTAATAGGCAAAATTTTAAGTCTATTTTACTAGAATTATGTGTATGCTTGCCACATCTGACCAATTAAGTTCTATCTGGGTACTAATCTAAAATAAATTATATTACAGGTATTGAATAAATAGTTTTAGAATAACCGTATGATTTCAATATTTGCAATATTTTTGGTGACTTAGGCACCTTTTAATACGTAACAATTGGAATGGGAGATGTGACATTGAATGAGATGAACTTTTGTTTCGGGACACCCTTCAGAATCGTTTTTTCTAAGTTGCATTTATCTCGGTAAGTTTGGCCGTGTGTTTTCCATAATGCACAGGCTCTAGGTAAATGCCGAATATGTGCTCTCCGAATATGAACTAGTGAAAATTGACAACAGCTGGAAATACTGCAATTTTCACCCATAGATTAGCGAATATTTTACTTCCCGCCAAGTGCAATTTTAAATCACACGGGTGAAACAGTGTAATGCGTACTGATTTAACAGTGGACATTTTACTGCACTTACATGAAAGAATGATTTTGAATAATACATCGCGATTACAGGTACAATAAGTATAGAGATAGATTGGCTCATAGATACTGGAATATCGAACAATAGGATACAATGTAAGAAAAACACTATTTGTAGCATATTTGGATGAAAATAATACAAATTTTTTTAAAAAGTTATAATCTAGAACGATGTGTTTTTTATATGGATTACATTTCAATGCAGGAAAAAATCTCCAAGCTGGTCTTCTTGAGGACTCGCAACTGACGAAGGTTTACAACAACAAATAAAACTGGAATAACAAGCGAAAACAATTTTAAAATTATGTATAATTAACTACTCGACTAATATGGATTTCTCGATCAATCGATTTCTTCTCATTTACTGGATTTCTGAAAAACTTTCACATTTCTGTTAAAAAAAAAAAAAAAATTAAACATCCATTGCTCATAAAATAAAAAAAATTTTCCGGTCCTAAATAGATCATCGTGAAATCTATTTGTCAAGATAATGTCAAAACTTCAAACATTCCGTATATGTTGTAGTGGCTTATGCCGTTTACGGCACGAAGAGACAGATACCTGTTTGCAGGTGTGTTCTACGTCTCTCTTTCGTCAAACCTGATTCTCAAGGCCAAATCGAAGTGAAGATCTTGTTTCCAATCAACTATCTTTTTCTTCGTCCGACAATGCATCTTCTTATAAAGAGTTAATTGTAAAATAATTGTATTAATTGTAAAACTTAATTGTAAAATAAGCGAAACATCCTACGAAACCGTGAGAGTTAGGTAGATAGGTAGAAACTTTACCTGTCAAAAGATGTGGAAATATTGCTTAAACAATAGAAATTTAAAAGTAATAATCATTTAGGAATCCATTTACTTTTATCTTACAAGATCGCGAAACATTTTCATTTTCTTACAAAAGTATTTCTATATTTTTCATATATCACAACATACAAATAAGGAATGATTCTAAAAAAATATTAATTTTTTATTTAAACGTTGCTATTACTTTACTTATATAACATTGAATAGTTCAAATTAAAATTAATTTTGTCCGCTAGAGAATTTCATAAACTGGCAATCCTTCGATGTTACCAGCTGGTCCGTAGTTGCATATTAAAAGTATTTTTGGAACTGCAGCCCGGGGTCTGTGATATCTTATTGCACCGCATCCAATGGAATCTGTGTCGCCCCAAATCATTTGAGTATAATAGAATGTTGACGTACGCTGAGCCGTTTCTTTTCTAAGTGAACGAAATATTCAAATTGTTAATTCAAAACAGACAGGCACAACTGTTTTCAAGGATCAATAAGCGAAAAAAAAAACCTGAATCGCGCTACGCTACTGTTACTGAATCTGTCAACTGAGTTGTACCATGATTCCACGAGCTCCTCTAAATTGTCTAATTCCAATTCTTCATTCATATCTTCATCATAATCATCAAACAATATATTTTGACCAACATTATAATAATCTAGAAATTCACACTATATTAATTCATTGTTTTAAATATTCAGTTACATACGCAATGAATTGATATGAAGAATTTATTTGAATTTTATTAACTTAGTAACGATATAGAGATATAATACCCGCATTTAAGTAAGATAAAAGCTTTAAATATAAAATTTTCACAGAAAAAACTGTTCTTATTCTTACCAACATTCCTACAGAAGTCAGATACAGGTACACATTGATCAGCCCATCTTTGAGCAAAATATTCAAGTTCTCTGTCCCATTGCTGTAGAAATTTTAATATTATTGATTATATATATATATATATATATATATATATATATATATATATTACATGAAAAAAATGTTTAAATATAGTATTAATATATATGAAATATTATTATTCTCTTTCACTTATTCGAAACAGTTAAGAAAGTAAATTATCAATTTTTTAATTTCATTTTCGTAATATATAAATAGACTCTATACATTTGTCCATAAAAAAAAAAACAAATAAAGGGTGGAGCATAAGTGTGTTCCGATCATAGCGCAAATCGAACAAAAGAAATGATCAAATAAAGAGAACTAACGAAATATCTACATGGTAGAGCAGATAAAATACGAACTCTAACGAAATATCGTATTCGAATCGATCCTCAATAGTCTGTCAAGAATAATCCGAGCCGCATGCTCCTCACATATGGGATAGGATTTTAAGTGGAGTTTTGAGAAAATATACGTAAAGTTTATTGACGGATGATCAACGAGTGACTGCGCAGGGGAAAAAATTCGTACTGAAGCCGTGCAAATTAGCTACAGACGATGCAATTATGGCTGTGCCATTGGTTTATACGGATTCTGTGCCAATTTTGTGCTGCTATGTTGCCCAGATAGCCATGGCGTTTCACGAGAGTAATGAAGTTCTGGTGACATATTTGGCGCTCTAGTGTTACGGAATAAAAAGAAATTTTTCTAAGTACAGCGATTTTGGAAAATGACTTTCTGTTTTTGAAGATAACTTCATAATTATTATTAATATTATGAGTAGTACTTACAAATATTTATTAGTATGTATTAATTTTTCATTTACTATATAACCCAAGTAAAGAAGATATGAGATTAATTTGAGGTTACAGGAGATGTAAATATTGCTGGCTGACGATTATTTAGTAAAAAAAAATTTTAATAATAAATTACAATTAGTTATCAAATAATTTTTGCAAGTCATCTAAAATGATTTGCAAAAAGTACACACACATACACACGCGCGTGCACACACACACACACACACACATATATATGATACGCGGTGAGCTTTCATTTTTAATGTTAGCCATCGCAAAATTTGTACGTTAAGAGTCTGTTGATTGTTAAAAAGTCAGGTCGAAGGTATTAGTTCGATATCTACTTATATGCTTCAAATAATTTTCACGGTTCTTGTCAAACTCTGGAATCCCAGCCATTTATTACTTACGGTATGCAATATCGAAGATATTCAAACGTTTGCAATGTTTCTGTCAACATTATGTTATTTTCACAGTGTTCGTCCTTATCATATCGGCCATGGCTTTTTAGTGTTTGATATACGTTTATTTGGGTCTAGAATTTGAGCGGAATATATGTAAATACTTCGATAAGGTTATTATAGTAATGAAGAGTTTTTTAAACATATCTAGTTTTACAACTATGCTTACTATATTTATAAGAAGTGCGAGTTCGATCAAACGTAAGTAACTAAAGTTGATCAAAGTTAGGACATATTGTGTTTAGGACAGATAGTGACGGTCTACTGTTCAACGCAGAAAGTATCAGTTCTGTAATGGAGTATCTAAATATAAGATTAAATTCCGAAAAGAGATTTTTGAAAATGTCTGGATGGTATGCGAGATTTATCTATAAGAATTCTGGAGTTAAAATATTATTCTGAAAATAATTCAAAATTTGTTTTTGGAAATATGGACAACAAAAACGAATGCGAAGTTTTTAGGTCAATGTCCCTATTATTGGAGCTATGTGAATGCAAGAATTTCGAGACTCAAAACATTCGATAGTATATATTAGAATAATTAGAATAATTCTGCTCCCAGCAGAACGAGTCTATTCTATAACTGAGAAAAATGCTTAGTATTGTTGTGATCTATTAAGACTATAAATTTAAGGCTATAATAGATCATCAAAAATCTAAAAGCACGATTATTTCGATGGGAACTAAAATAGATGGCTATGTTCTATATCTGTCTCACTAACCTGTGGATTAAAAAATAAATTCAGAACTTCCTAAATTCAGACAAGATTAGTCATAGACTCGCGGGATTGACAGTTAATATAATAAGATGAAAAGAATTGCTTATACTGAAAATTGATTATTTGATTATATTGAAGAACGAGTAAGATGATAGAATTCTCAAAGATGTTGAAGAGCCTCAAATTTAGACTTGGACTATTTTGAGAGTAAAAAATATTGCAAGAATTAGTACATTTCCACAAAGACAATTAACTCCAAAACCGAGTAATATAAGCAAGTCTCGAGAGCTAAAAAGCAACACATATATCAGTGTTGAATCTTATTTTATATTACGAGAGCCAAAAAAATCGTTGAAAGTTATGATTTTGACATTAGAGTGGCAAAAAGTAGAACGGAACGTTAGTGCTACAGGTATATCATTTTTGAACTTGGATCAATTGTCGAATGATCCATCCTGAAGAATTCCGACTCAATTTCTTTTCTTACTTTATCCAAATTCAAGGAAGGTTGGAAATAGCAACGTAAACAAATCGAAACAGTGATGTATCCTCAAATTTTCTTCTAAATCAGTCTTCAATTTCTTAAATGTTCTATTCTATCTCACTACGCAATATCATCTTATTTTTGGCGTGATTTATTCCCGTCTTTTTTTTAGAAACTTTTCAGGTTCTTCGTACTGAAATTCAAGAAATTATTTAGACAATCTTAAGTATCGAATAAAAAATCACTCACAAGAGGCGTATCGTAAGCGGCTGCAGGCTGCGGTCCTGGATTTCCTCGAATTTCGTGCCCACTGTACACCCAGCTTCTTAAATTATTGTGCACAGAAAGGATCGCCCGTCTTTCTTTTCTATTCAGGCCCGAACGGATGATTCGGTGACATCTTTCATTTGGCGCGGTTTCCTATGTAAAGCGTGAAATTAGATTCCAAAGCTCTATCTCCAAGATGATAAAAGAAGAAAGCATTTTTTTTATGAATAAAATGGAGATTAGTAATAATTTACGACTTCGACATGCAACGAAAGTAAAATATACATTTTAGCCAATCTTCTGCATAGTTGTAAAAGAAAAATTCCATACATTTAGCTATACTCATCATTGAATTATGAAACATTCGAAAATTCAATTATTATAATAGCAAATTTTCGTACAAGTGTTGAAGTTTATTGTTTAGTCCGTAAGTGAGATTACTCTCGACAGGCGAAAATTAACAAGTAGGCTGAAAATTTTGACGCAAAAATGGCCCTAAATGACTTTTCTCGTAACAATTTTTTAACCGAGATTTTATGTAATATTACAAAAAGAATCAACTTACGTTATGCACGCACATTGTATGCGTACCGGGCGGACAAGTTTCTATTACGCAATATGGATTATCAGGATCGATGGACGATACAAGTTCCCAAGCGAAAGCGATCAGCGGAAAATGAATTATCGCATTCATGTTTTTTTTTTCTTTTCTCAAAAACTTTCGTTATGCCGTCGATGTGCGATATAACGAAGCTAGGAATTTGATAGTATATACACTTCAATCAAGCGCCATAACGTAATATTTGAACAGCGAGTTGTTAAACATAAGCGCGCCAGGTTACTTATCATTCAGTTTAGTCGGTCGTTAATAATAAGAATTACAGCGGATAAGAATTACATAAATAATACATTGTTAGTTTTGCAGCCAGACTTTGATAGCTCGCACATGCGTTTTGATACACCACGCAAATTTGGTGATCAAAACGCGGTTTATATATATATATATATATATATATATATATATATATATATACATATACATATATATATATATATATCCCCCGTCTCGGCTTTGCCCGAGATAATAATTTAATCCGATTTCATAAACAACGCAATAATATCTAAGTAAAAAGTACTTTTTATATAAAATTCTATATTACTATAAATAATACCGTAATTTAACATATAAATTAAATTTAATATATTATATATATAAGTTTAATATAAGACCGTAATTTACCTATCGTTGCTTCTGTATAAAAAGCTGCTTCAATGTAGCGTCCACTTCAAAAAGTTGATATTTTACCGACCATTTTATATAAACACACACACACACACACACACACACACACACACACACACACACACACACACACACACACACACACACACACACACAAACACATACATGCATATTGCACACGACTTCTATGGGAAAAATTGTATTTTCGAGTTCGAGCGGTAGAAAAAGATGTCCAAGTGTCTCGAGAGTACGGAGAGTAATATATTCGGACGATAGAATATGTCTCTGGACGACTCTTACTGGGAGCATGCGTCTTCGAATTATAGAATACGAATCTCTTCAGAGAAGTCGTACTGACATACATGGACATTGTTGCCCACCCGCTATACACGACACTCGCTGTAGAAGTCGTTCCAAATTATCTGGAAATCGTATTCTATCATCCGAACACGAAATTCCCTGTAGAAATTTTCCCGACACATCTAAAAATTGTTTTCTACCAACTAAACACGATAGTACCAGTAGAAGTCATCCCGAGAAAGCTAGACATCGGTTTCTAACGATTAAACACAATACTTCCCGTAGAAGTCGTTCAAAAAGACCTAGATATCGCATTTTACCATCCCAACATGAATCTTCCCATAAAAGTTGATTTTCTCATACCTGCACGTCGTTTTCTGTCAACTAAATACAATACTTCACGTAGGAATCGTATTTAAAATGTGTATATATAATATGTACAATATAATATACAACAATATATATATATATATATATATATATATATATATTCGTATACCCGTTTTTTAAATTAAATACCGTGAATATTTTAGTAGTGGTGCCAACTAAATTCCATCAAAATGTTGGTATGCGAATAGCATATTTTTTAAACCGACGATGGATATTGCCTTTTTATGCAGAAGTGACGATATATTTTATATATTAATATACATAGTTTCGAGGTTGTTGGTAAAGAAATCTATTTTGCTATCATTTCTTTTGTTCAAATTAAAAAGAAATTGTCTCTTGTCATAATTCTGAACTTAATATAATGTATAAAAACAAAAATATAATTTATCGTCACAAACTATATTCAGTATGATTTGGCATACAGAACCATTTTATAAGAGAAGGAGAAAGAGAGACAGAGAGACGAGAGAGAGAGAGAGAGAGAGAGAGAGAGAGAGAGAGAGAGAGAGAGAGAGATTTTCTCACGTAAAAGAAAATAAAATTAAAAAAATCAAAAGATATCTATAAGTGCCAGAGTATTGTCTTATTAACCTGAAGAACAAAAAAGGTAATACCAACTAACATCACACCTTCTTTAGGATACGAATCCCAAATTCTCAGATTTTTGGCGAATTTGTTCGCGTAATCGTTGAGAGCAAGAAGGTTAGTTTCCTTAAGTACCAAAGGGTGTTAAGGGAAGAGCGTAGCAGCCTCATGTAGGTGCCTTGGAGTCGCTGAAGTCTATCTGGGGGGATGGACCCCCAGATGGCAATATGAACAACTGTTTGAGCTGGCCTGGCATTAATACTTTAAGTGGACTACTTTGAGTTGATGTTCGTGATTCGAGACGTCACCTAGTGGCTGCTGGTGGAACTGATTGTTAAAACTATTAAGTTAATTTATTGATAAAAGTAAAATGATTTTCAATAAAAAACATAGCCTATGTCCTTCCCAAGATAATATAGAATCTATATGTCAAATTTCAGAACAATCGGTTCAGTAGTTTTTTCGGTTATCGTGTACAAACAAAAACACGTTTTGTCTTTATAAATTAGTATGATATGATATGATATGATATGAAGTATGATATGATATGATATGATATTATATTATATGAAGTATGTTATGATATGATATGATATGATACGCTTCGTGTAGCGGATAACCGCTAAAACGTCCTTTAAAGATTTATTTAGGTGTATAAAAATTATAGGCTTCACTGAATATGGGATAGAGAAAATGAGAAAATACTTCTATACTTATTGGTGTTTTATGTCATGATGCCAGGGGACTTCAGAGTAGTTGAGTAGTCAATATAAATACTGTAACCATGGACACCTACCTATACTTACCTTTCAAAGTGGTATATATATATGGCTGCACGTGCTTCCGTTTCATTGTTCCACATATTAATACATTCAAGTTTATTAACTTACAATATATCTTTTGTCATCTAATTGTTTTAGATTGTCATTGTGAGTATAATATATAGAATATGAAATGCGCGCCCGTTGTCAACTGAATTTCAAATGTCGGGTAACAAAAAAATACCAATTCAGGGCTAGACTGTGAATCAATTTCAGTAATTCATAATACATTTTCAAAATTAGATACAAAAAATTATTTCATGTGATTTAATGGTATCTAAATTATTGGAAAATAATGTTAAATAATTTTTATCTGACTAATTTCTCTTCGCCATTGTTATCAATCTTTTATATAATTAGTGTAAAATTATACATGCAATAAAAAAATAAAGTTCTTTGTTAATGATGGTTTTGTGTTCTAAAGTAAATTACCATAAAAGTTAAGAAATGTGTTAAAATGATAAATTTTGGATAATGAGGTTTATTTAGTAATCTAGAAAACATATATTTAAAATATATAGATAAAATTGAACTGTTCTGTTTCTTACATATGTGCTAGTGAGAATGATGTGGTTCTTGTAAATAACGAACTGGCAAAAGCATGTTACTTACACAGAAAGAATTGTTATACTTTCATCATAATACTTTATACATAAGATATGTATGTATAATACGTAATAATAGCAGTAATAGTTAATGATTTACTCTGTTTAAATTATGGCTTCAGAAATTAACTATATTGAAAGCAATAAAAAGAAATTTGTATTAGCCATGATTGTGGAGTTTATTACAGAATTATTAATTTCTTTTCTGCCCTTCGCTTTTTTGCAGTGTCTGTCTCTTTTTGCAAACTATTACGAGGGCGTTTCAATACGTACCGGTGTTAGAAATAAAGACACCATTTTTTCAAAAAATTTTTTTTATTTTTCAACATAGTTCCCTTTTAGAAAGATACACTTCTCCCAACGTTCTGGCCATTTTTTAACACCTCCACAAAAAGGATTTTTATTAAAATTTTTTTTTATTATTTAGGAACTCTCCAAAATAAGCCTCTCTCTCGGCGATTACTTCCTCGTTTTTGCAAAATTTTTTTTTCCACGCACCATTTCTTCATGTTAAGGACCTTGAGAAAGTCGCAGGTAGCCAAACTGGGTGAATACGGGGGGTGCAGCAGCAATTGATAACGCATTGCATGCAGTTTGGTAGTGACAACACCTTTTTTTCAGCAAAGGTGGCCTTGTCTCCTTCAATTTTATGTCGAAACGATCCAATAACTTACTTTAGTATTGTCGAGTTATTAATATTTAATATTTGTTTTGACGTCTTTTGATGGATGGCAGTACACGATAATAAGGCCAGCTTCCCTAAAGGAACAACGTCTATCTTCAAAGTGGGGTACTTATTGAACCGCCCTCGTATATCTCGAATTCTATGCTTCTATATTAAAATTACAAACTGACATATAGTTTTTACAATAGTTGATCAAAATAATGAAGATGTTTCATTTGCTCGTATTTCATATTAGTCTTTGAAAAATTAGCTTCCTGACAAATTATTGATGAAATAACGTGAAGAATAAGCAATTCTCAGCTGATGGTTTTCTAAAATTTATGTTTTTATATAAGTGAGGACTCCTATATCAAGGAATCATTCTTAGACGCTACATTCACGATAATGTATTTTAATACGAAATAGTCTATCGTACAGCAGCAATTGATTATATTGATCCAACAATTAATGATTTCATTTTACCATTGCCGGTAGTAGATCATCGTCGCTGCTGTGACGGCTTATTCCGAAACACAGAAGAATAACAGATCGTTATAGTGTCTGCATGACTTGTCGATCTTGAACCAGTGTCGAATCCAGGACAATGTGGATCATTGTAGATAGTGTGACAATCCTGTGGGACCACATCATTGTATACTAATGAAAATATTTCAATGAGCTACGTAACAATGCTGAACTTAAATAAATGATAAAGACGTCGAATTCCAACCGTGCGTCGTCCGTATGCTTTAATCGGCTTCTGCCGATCGCCAGCGCCCCCTCTAGTTGCACCAGCGACTGGATCGGAATTCATTCTGGTCATCCTTAATTCATATTAAGAGGCATATACGCCATACCATACGACATAAAATATTACTTTTTCAAAGATCGATTTCATTGGCCTATGGCACTCGGGTAATTCTTTACTGAATAAATAAAGTATTATTTGAGAGAAACATATATATATATATATATATATATATATATATATATATATATATCTCAGCCGCTTGAATAGTTTCAAAATTTTGCGATATGCAATATCGACAATTATCTCTCGGGTTGGAGCCAAATCTGAGAATTGACTTTATAAGAAGTCTGCAAGAAATGATTTTTTTTTTTTTTTTTTTGAAGCTAAAATTATAAAGACTATTCCAATAAACCGAAAGAAATACGGTTTGCTTTGTTCGTCCTCGGACTTCACCGTTGCACACCGCAAAATTGCGAAACTATGCAAGCGGCTGATATATATATATATATATATATATATATATTTTTTTTTTTTTCATCAAATAATAATTTATTTATTAATTTTTCTTGATTTCTAATGCCGTGCATCTCCGATGCCATATGGAATTTAGAGTAGCGCAAGTTTACGATCCCAATAAAGATATAATAATCCTAATAGTAATAATAATCAGAATAATCATAACGTCGAGGACAATTTATCATTTAAAATTCAACGAAATAACTCGGTGTTTTTTGTTCTCGTCCAAAATGTCAAAAACTTTTCATTAATCTCGAATGAAGTTAATTGCACTTACGAGACTGGAATCGTCAAAAATATTCCTTATACAATTACTTTGACTACCGCTTTCTTTACACACGCACACGCACACACACACGCACACACACACACACACACACACACACACACACACACACACACACACACACATAAGCAGACTGGTAATTTTCTAAGACACCGCTCCGCAGCGGGCCACCGTCAACGTCGGCGTTCGCGTGCAACGAAAACGACTGCTTCCCTTTTTCTTTTCTTTCTTTCTGCCTTCATGTACTTTCGTCGAGCGAGCGAAAGGTCCGGCATTCGTCAGACAACGAAGCCGACCCGGCCCGGCCGCGAGCCGATACACATCTTTCTCTCGCCTGCTCTTTCCCTTTAGCGCGGAGCGCACGTGTCGCCCGAAATTCATTAATAACGATGCGGCGGCTCTGAGGCGAGCGCCGCGCTGACTTATCAGCGATCCCGAGGCGGCGAGAGGAAGAGGAAGAGGAAGACCGACAGAGAGAGAGAGAGAGAGGAGAGAGAGAAGGGCGAGGCGTCCAATTTTCGAAACTTCGAAACCGCATCCACGCGCGCGGCGGGTCGCCGCGCAGGAAAATCCGACGCTATATAATATTATACTCCTATATATATATATATATATATATATATATATATATATATATATATATATAGATATGATCATCCGTTTTGACCGTCTCGTCCTCCTCGTGTATACTTACGGGCAGATGCGCGCTGCTGCTGCTTCTGCTCCCCGCCCTCTCGGTGGTGCGACACTCGCGCGAGTGGTTCAGTTCTCTTCCCCTTTTTAGCACCATGTCGATCCTAATTTCATAATATACGAGCATAGAACAATTATATGTATATATATATATATATATATATATATATATATATATATATATATATATGTATGTATATATACGTGCCGAGTAGCTCATCGTTCGCTTTGCTCGTTAGTTTATAAGTAAATCCAGGGAAGTTTTAACTTTTAGAAAATTGGTATTTCATTCGTTGCAACACATAAGATAGAAAATATCTTGAACTTGTATATTTTTTTTTTAGAAAATCATAGTATAGTCATGAGGGCATCGCATTTATTTCATATTTAAATTGTATTTGTTACCTTGAAATTTTAAATATTATAACAATTTTTTATCTATCAAAACTGAAATCAGAAAATTTTTTCTTTTTGTGAAGATTAAATAAAATGCAGAAGTTTTATGCCGTGTACAATACAAAAGTACATGTATTATTAAGCAAGAAATTAGAAGAAACTCAAATTTTCTCGAAAAATCGAAAAAATTCATAATTTTTAAAATATATAAAATAAATTTTTCATGCAGCAAAATTTTAAGATTTAATACGATAGATTTCATAATATTCGCATGAATGTCGTTGAACGTTTAGACGTCCCGTTGTTCGTTAAAGAGCTAAGCAAGTTTAGAATGTGAGTTGTTAACGGGCCATTGAATTCGTACTGAACAATCAAGTTTTTTCTTGGCACATTTAAATTACGATAGAAAAGTATTTGAAAATACCGATGAAATTTTAGTTATTACATTAGGCAACATTACCCAAATATCACCGAGATTAATATTACACGATAGTGAGGAACGTTAAAGCAAAACAAATATAAGGAAAAAATTTTTCTTATTGAATTAAAAAAGCAACAAGAAAACAATCTTGTTTTCAGTAAATAGACTTCTTATCTCGAACAATGACATGACAGATATTACTTTTTAAAATAATTTTTAATTATTTTTTTAATAAATTGTTTCACCTCTAATTTGTATTGATTTAATAGGAAAAGAAATTTTTAACAAATAAGCCCATAAAAAAGGAATCCTACTATTTTTTTTATTATTTTAATCTAGTATTTTAAGAAGCCATTCGCTGTTAATAGAAAGCTTCGATGTTTACGGGAAGTTTAAAAGTCTCCTGGCTTTATTAATTTATATACAGTACGAGCAATAATTCGAACACGAATGTTCTGCCCTCTGTCAACTTCGGCCCAATCGGCTGAAGATCGTTCGATGCCCCGGCAGAGATTCGATTCTCGACGCGGGCTTACAGGTCCGATCGGCCCGACGAGACCTCTGCGGACGGCGGAAGAAGGGGGAGAAGATCAGCGAGACTTGCGAAATTCCTCGTCGCGAAAAATCCGAAAGAGGCCGCAATTCACGGGGACATTTGCCCCGGGCTTTGCGAAAGACTTTTCGCGACGCGAGCGCAGGCATCGCCGAGTTGCCAAACTACGGGAATCTGCGCCGCCGGCGAATTGCCATTAATATTGCCCAAACCGATTCGAGAATTACTATTAGGACGATTCGTAATGAGGCTCTGTGCATAGCGATGCAATTTTCCGATTAGCGCGAGATTGTATTAAAGGTGAAGGTATATTTGAATTGGAAAATTGAGAAAATCAAACAGGATCGTAGAAAAAAAGAAATTTTAACCCTTAACGGATAGGTTTTGATGCTTTGAAATTTATGAATTGAAAACCTTTTAGTCAATGTCGATCTATTATGCCGGTAGTTCGAGTATACTAATGCAAATGAAGCGAATTTTATTCTGAAAAAAGTACAGAAATTTATCTAGTGTTAATATTATAATATTGCTAAAACGTAACAAAATTAATATATATTACGACAATTATTAAGGAAACATTTGAAAGTTTCAACATTCGAAATCTTGAAAATTATTTTCAGAGCTCTGGACGCGCGATGATTGGAAAGTAAATTAATTTCATTGATTGTCCGCATTTACAGGATAAGAAGAGAAAGATTAATGAAAAGAATTATAATGTTGTCGTCGGATCATTCGTTAAAGAAACGGAATATAACGCAAAATGGAAAGGCGATCGACCAAAAAAAAAAAATCACCGGGGTTTGATTTTTGCTTTACGTAAATAAAACGACTTATATAAAGATAAACGATCTGTTTTTTTTTTTTTTTTTTTTTAAATACCGTAATAAACGCAATATATTAGCGGTAAGTAATGACGGCTCATTTTCCGAGCAATTTTCAAAGATATTGAGACATTAAGACAGGACTTCAGGGATTGCGCAATCGTTTTGCCCGGTATTAAGAGCGCCTCGAGTTTCAATATCCGCCGGGGGGACCCCGCGGGCTGTACAATGCGACGATCGCCCCCGAGCCCGGGAACGTACGATGCCTCGTTGTTTTACCGATCGGAATCCCGAGATTTTCCAGACCCTCGCCAAAGGGCGTGATTTTTCTCGCGTTTCGCGCGCGCGCGCGCGCATAACGTAAGTGCAGGAATCGGCAATTGAACTGAACGTGGATCGCGTGCGATTAAACAAAAAAAAAAAAA
The DNA here is from genome assembly GCA_018907035.1 of Sycobia sp. Sy_11. Taxonomy (NCBI): domain Eukaryota; kingdom Metazoa; phylum Arthropoda; class Insecta; order Hymenoptera; family Epichrysomallidae; genus Sycobia; species Sycobia sp. Sy_11. Next base: position 1,758,079 of record JACCIC010000005.1, on the reverse strand, counting down.
AAAAAAAAAAAAATCAATAAAAGAGCACTAGAAGGTCGCTAGCTCCGATAACGGAACGAGTGAGTTCTACTATCGATTGCTGCGTGATGATCTGCATTTTTCCAAGTTTATCTCGAAGTATAATCGTCTTCGACAATTGACAATACCCGCTTTATTCACATTGACCTGAACTCAGCGTTCGGATTTGTATTTTTCGACGGTAGGATTATCATTGGCAGACAATCGACTTTTCTTCCTTACTTCGGAAATAAACGAAAATATATATCCGTTAATATATTGACTATGTAACGTGGAAAAATCGGGCCAAAATCCCGATAGAGTCGAGGGCCACCGACAAATTTCCGAGCAGGATGGTAGAATCATGCGTACGGGAAGTTCGCGCGCTCGCACACCGCGTGCGCGCGCCAATAAGGAGCCGAATAAACGCGCGCGTTTTATATGGCATCCTTGCCGATCGGTTATGTGTATATAACGAACCGACCGGCCCTTTCGTATATATCGATTAATGCGAGAATGCGGCCCGCGGGGCAAATAAAAAGTTCGTCGCCAAGCGCGTCGCGCGAGCGTTCGAGACTCGGCCTCGCGGAATCCGATCGCTTATACATATATATGTGTGTGTGTGTGTGTGTATGTGTGTGTGTATACATATTTTGCACGCGGAGAGACGGCGCTCGTTCCACGTAACGAATGATAATCGGGAATAATTTCTCTATATATTGGCAACAAATCATTGCTATATCGCGAGGGAGAGAGAGAGAGAGAGAGAGAGAGAGAGAGAGAGCGCTCGCCGCATTTTTGTCGAGAACGAAGATTGATTAACCCTTATATAGGCAGGGGGCGCTATACGAGAGTCCCTCGTATATGATGCGCTCCCGGTGCGGGCTCGATCCCCTTCCCCCCCTCCTAATTAGACTTTTATATTATGCTTCTTCTTCTCCGTCCGGATAAGATATCCGCGGGCACGGAAGAAGGGGCTTGTGGGGGGGTGGGGGGTCCTTTTCGAGCTTAATTGCTTCATTTCTTTCGCCGCTCGTCCCGGCGACCTGTCAGCGGCGATGATGCTTTATGATCGCGATCGAAGTCAGGCGAGACTGCGAGAGACCGAGTGAGTGAGGGAGGAGGGAGGGGGGGGGAGTTTTGCCACGATTATGCATATATATATATATATATATATATATATATATATACACGCTTTTTCTCGTGGCGTATTATATTATCCGACCCGCGGGGTCCGATGATTTACCGCGGGAGCAGCGGGGGCAGTAGTGGGCAGCCCAGGGGGGAAGCGGGTGGGGGGAATGGGTAGCTCTTGAATCGCGCGCATAGTGTTCCGCGTTATACGATCGGCGATCCGCCGACGAGAGGTTGGACTGTGTATGCGATTTTTCAGATATCGACTTACAATGCGATGGGCCTCTCCGCCTCTTCATCTCCTCCTCCCTTTCGAGACAAGGAGACGAGGGAGGAATCGTGAAACGCATTGATGTAGCTCGCCGTTAAAAAGAAACGAATGGTCATTAGCCAAATATAGGCGCAAAACGTCTTTGCGTAACCGTGCATATAAATACACACAGACACATACACACACTCTTATATATCTATATATATAGACATATAGATATATATCGGCTCTTGATCCCAGTACTCCTCTCTTACTTTCCCACCTGCGCGCAGAGAATAATCGACATAACTCATGCACGCGGATAATCGCCCACGGTGCTTCGTAAGTTTATCGGTGTTAAAAAAAAAAAAAAAAAAAAACGAAAAAAAATTTCCAATATCTGCTTTTCTTCCATAAGTATTCATAAAGTTTGAAACAATTTTTTCTTTATCCCCATTATTTCTTCCTCCGCCTCCGGTGTATAACGCATACTACATGGTAATGATCCGCGATTATCGACGACGTAAGCCTCGATTCCCCCCCCCGCCCCGGAATCCGCGGATCCTACAGCGTTATGTAAGCGCGTGCGCAGTGCGTACGTACCCGTCCCTCGGTAAAATTCCTCCTTGTATAGCACACGATCGCTCCCCGTCGCATTTATAGATGTAGGTCAAACATAAAAAAAAAACAAAAAAAAAACAAAACAAAAAAAAACAAAAAAAAACAAGCGAAATGTCCGCGCATGGATCCTTAATCATCGCTCGTCGGCTGTATGTATATAATGCGCGTGCCATTTACGTATGCGATAACAGATCTATTTTTCGGCGTTCCATAACGACGGTTTGCGCCGGGGCGGGGGGGGGGGAGGTGCACCTCTCCCTGTTGCACGCATACACGCGGACGCCCAGTTCGTCCGCGTATACACGGTTTCCCGGCGTTTCGACAATTCGCGCGCACCGGATTACATGCCGCCCGAGCGTTGCATGCGTTGCGCGCGACCGTGTCGCTCGGCGACTTTTTTACGCAAGTCGATTATATGTATATATATATATATATATATATACACACAAACACCGCGTGGATTATTATATAGGAGTGCCGGGCTTTTAAATTAAATTGTCCGGCGCTGCGCGAACGCCGCAAAGAAAGCGCGGCCTACCCAGGCCCGTGGCTTGCATCTTTTGCGCCGCGCGCGAGCCACCGTAATAATTACCTGCGCGGAATCGGCGCGAGGCGACGCGACGCGGCGGCATTCGCGCTACTTTGGCTTTTAATTAGATACTGCCGCGCGGTAAATATATATATATATATATATATATATATATATATATATGGAGCCTAGATATATGTGTACCTAGGATTTTTTTGTCAAGGTTCTCAATCATGTTCCTTACAAGTAAATATGCAATTAAATCCCGGCACTTTTATATTTTCAACGTTTACTCAACGGCGTATAATATATCTCTCAGCTTTCTCCAACGATTAAGTATCTCAATGTTTTACGCGTGGGAACAATAGTGCAAATTTTAAATTACGCGGCAAACATATGTCTTCCTGTTCGATCGTTTTTCGTGCGCAATCGACGAAATTTTTTCTTTAAAATTGTTTCGTAAAAAAACAATATATTTCGTTTGATTTAAAATGATTGCCACATGCTTAACACACTGTTATGAAAGATGATTCAAATACGTATTTGGATGGATGCAACAGGATTACGCTCTCACTTAGAGACTATACGAACTTATTTGCTTGAAAAATAGTTTAACAATTTCTAAAAGCACCGATTGCTTTTGGTCTCTTACTGTACGAATAGATTTTAACTTTATTTTTAAATAGATTTTAAGTTTTATTTTATATAGAAAAAGATAGCGTACTTTACAGGAATTCCTTATGGTCTCAACGACTCAAATAAAATATGAATTTGAATAAAAATCATTGTTCTTTATTGATGTTGTTTTTAATCACAATCGATTAAGGGAATTTCGACCGATTTTTTATAGCGATTGAATAGAAAGCGATCAGTTTTTTAAAACAATGTAAGATTTTTCTATATAATCATTAAGTTATTGTAAATTTCTATTAAAGATGCCCTTCATGTACGTTTCTTTTAAGTTACTGTAAAGTTGGAACTAGGTTAGTCATGCTTTATGGAAACGTAAACGTTTTAAAAAATTATTAATGAAATTTTCAGAACATTCTGATTGTCAAACGGTTTGACATACATACTGCAAATTTTGGAGCAATGTAGAATAGACGCGAATTAAGAACGTGTTTAATTAAAATTGGACTTAATGAATAGAAAAAATTTTATTTAAGTCAGAGAATTTTTTGCTGGATCGGTAAAAATTGATTTCGCGATTATCTTAAAAATTAAATATTTCACTCAAGTTGAGAATTGTATTTGCTTTGCTATATTGAGCTTGTTTTCCAATCATTCTGGCAATGTGAATTTTTTCAGTTCGCCTTCCATCACGATGTACATTTTATTTTAATTACGATTAAAATGTATAATTTTTCTTCTGTACATTTTTTTGTAAGATAAACATTTTTAAAGCACAAACGAAACTAAAGAAAATATCGATATATCTGCTACGGATAATTGTATCGTTTATATGAAACAATATCAATCTTTTAATAAAACTGTTTAAAAGGAATTTCTATTATGTAATTTACTAAAACTGCACCATACTCTATTGTAAGAGAAAAAAATTTTCTTTATTACGAATTTTTACCATTTAAGGCGATAAGTCGAAAAATTCTGCTTTGCCCCGTTGCTTTCTTTATTGATCACTCGCCGGATGCCAAAAAGCCAGATCGACGCTCGTTCGCGCAGACACGCAAAGCACCAAAAAAAAAAAAAAAAAAAAAAAAAAACCGAGGAAGCGCGCTCGCAAATTAGTTTCGAGATACGCAGGCTGCGTGATCGCGATCATTGCCCCGGAAATTTGGAATTGAAAAAATCGAGGAGGCGATAATCCGCGAAAAAATTGCCAACCGAAGCCCCACGGATTTCGATCGTGGGGGCGCTTACGCGGCCCATGAGCGAGCGAGCGCCCCGTAAATATCAATAAACACGTGTTAGCTTGCGCGCGCAAAACGAATTTAACACGGCCGTCGTGTCGCTCGGTAATTGCGATTCTGGCGCGCGCGAATTCCTCCGACTCTGGGTCAAAGGACGAGCCGAGCCGAGCTGGCAGCGGTCCCGACAGCCGCCGCGGGATATCCTCGAACGACGGGCGACCGACGTCGCGACAGCGACGCGCCGAGTCGCTCGGCGCGGCCGGAGCACGCCTCCGGTACAGCTGTCCCGGAGTGCCCGCGGCCGCTTAAATGGCTGCGCGCGAAATGGAAAGTGGAACTATTAAAACTGTGTGCGCGCGCGCGTGTGCGTGTACGCGTGTATTTGAGCGTCGCGCCCTCGCTCAGCGGCAGTGCGTGGGATTGCAGCAACCGAATCGTCCCGCCGGTACACGGATACTATGTAATTACACCTACAAGAGCGCCAAAAATAAAGTAACCAAAGAGTCTTCGGCTCGGGCACGTCGATCCGAGTATTTGGCCACGTGTATTTCAGTTCGCCATTGACGAATACTGCGAATTGAGAATTAATGGGATTATCATTCGTAGGCGCGTGTTCGTCGAATAGCGCAAAAATTGCTCGAGACCGTGAGAAATTTTCGCGGACACGTGCTACGCTCGCGAGGAATGCTCGCTCGTTGATAATCGATTTTTTTCCGATAAATTTCGATGTGGAAAATACGATTCCACCGATGATCCGCGTTCTTTTAATGCATTTTTTTCTTCGGTTGCAGACGTCGATCTTAGGATAAATGAAAAAGACATCTGCTTTTAGTTTCGGCATTCGTAAAGTACATTTTGTTCAGGATGGCTTCTATAATCGAAGGATAACTGTTAATGCAACGCGATACGCGATTAATGCTGTCGAATTTTCACCCCCCCCCCCTGTCTCCCATGAACCCAGTCTTCGCGCAGAGACAGCGAGAAGTCGCGGGATTCCGAAGAAAATCTTGTGAGCAAGATACGGAAAAATTTTAGTTACAGGGCAAGTTCCATGCTTGTAGCGGACGCGATCGCATAAAACGTCGTGCCGTGAAAGGTCGAACCTGAGCCCGTGTTCTGTCCGATAACGAATTCAGAAATAATGCAAGAATCGAGAAACTAAAGGGAGCGTGTCCCGTTCAACGCTGAGCGACTCAAAGTCGACGGGTCGGGACTTCGAAGTCGTGGCTGTTCAATTACGGGGCTTATTCGTTTCAATCATCCGAATTTTCAACCCGAGCGATTCTGCGAATATCGGAAATTATCAAAATGGTTATCTTTCCGCGAAGCATTTATAATATACCTATAAATATGTTACGTATTGTATCATAACATTTGCACGTACTATATTGTTGAACCGTTGTCATATTTTTAGATAAGATGATGATAAAGAACCATTAAAATTTTTTTCTTCCGTCTATCTGTAAACTATTGAAATCGTCCACTGCCAATCAAGCAATTCGGTTGGATAATTTGGAAGCCAAGTTCTTTTTTAACAATACATCAAATGTTGATCCAAGAGTCTGACTGTGTTTGCTGTTCAGTCGTACTGATGGTTTAAACGTCTACCAATCTAGGGAAATGATATGGACTTCTTGCGACAAACTCTCCTTCCAGTTTTTCAATATCATCAGTGCTTTCACCAATCCGTCTTAGCATGTAAGTGCGTCGAATCCGATTGTTTAATAAATTTTCCTAAAACTAATAGTTACATTTCAATAGGAGTAATCTTAATGGGTTCTGATAAAACAGTTAAATATTGAATTATATATAATATTATAATATATATGTTACATTAAAATCTGCTACTATGGTTTTCGAAAGTATAACGAGCGTTTCTGTTTTGTGCATCAATAATTTGATGAAAATCGCGTACTTCCACGGCTTATTTTGTACCAATAATCGTAGTTACGAGTAAAAACGTGTATTTCTAAGCGACTTTAATCTTGCATTTTGACAAAACTGCCGTGTATTTCTACCAAGTTATCGTTCGTTATCTAACAATGGGAGGCCAGGATAATTTTCCGACGTATTTGACGCATATTGATTGAAGCAAGAGGACTAATGATCTCCAGACTGCCAATCCTAGAAATTTTTAGAACCTAACGTTTTCCCATTCGCCGTATACACTTACTTACTACTTACTCTCTTACTTACAATTGTAGGACACATTCTTCAGTTTAAATGTCACGGAGAGTATAGGCATAAGAATTTTTTTGAAGGAAACCCTCCTACTTGTCGAGTCGAATTTGAACGAGGAATAACAATTTACACGCATTACTAAATCTATCTAGTTGACGAAATTGCCCGATCTTTAATCGATACGCAATTAAACACTCTGAAATCGTCAGAGCTTGCAGAACCGTAACGTTATGTTTTTTTTTCTTTCAAATCTGCCTTCAAAATTGAGAATTCTCATTAAACAAACTTTTTGCCAAATTTAATACAATAATCCTTGGAAATAGAGGTGAATCTAATCCTGCAAATGAGCAAGTACAATATTTTGAGTTTGCGAGAGAATTAGGCTCGGGGCTTCTTTTCGATATAATCGGTGTTACCTCGGTCAATATGGAACAAATTCTTCATCCAAACACTTTCGTCCCTCTTTGTAAGATTGGAAGTGATTCCATCTGCAGGGTTGTAAGAGAAACGTAAATTTTGTTGGCTATGCATAATTTATGTATAAATATATATTACTACGTCCAATCGGTCACTTGAATCTGGTATCAATAGAATGATGTAATTTGAACGCAGGCGTTCTTCATAAACGTTATAATAACGATAATTATCCTTTTTCCCGCACAGACTTCGTCATTAACAAAAAGAAGAAAGGCAAATGTACCAATTTCGTTATCCAATTCGTATTACGACAAAATTTCCCAGAAATACGCTTAATTATTTGACGTGTCAGAGCCAGAGAGGACTTTGTCGTTGTTTTTCCTTCGCCCCGGTGTCGTTGCTGGGAGGAAGTACGCGCGCGGACATGCACGCACGCTCGCGCGGACCCTCGGTTTTCTCGCTCTATTTTTCAACCCGTCGTCGTCGTCGTCGTCGTCGTCGTCGACGATCGCTCTTTTCTTCTTTTTTTTTTTTTTTTTTTCTGGCTCACGCATACGCGGCCGCGACTCCGCGGCGTTAACGAGACGATTGGGGCCGATTAAATATTCCACGTATATCTATAATTTTTCGAGGTTATTATTTATCGAGCCCTTGCGTAATTCACTAGAATCGTTCCTGGCGTTTTCGCGGGTAAACTCTTTTATTTCCACGAAAACCTCGTACTTTCTCATTGCTTATACGTTATCGGTGCGTTTACGATAGCACTCGATGATATACGATCGAGCGCGAACGTGGTATCGGGAAATGACCCTGCTTTCAAAAAGCTCGGGCATTATTTTGTAAAAATATTTGATACAGTTTACATAAGAATTATGTCCGCGAGATATCTATGAAATCGAGATTTTTTTTAGAATTTATTCTCTCTAAACGTTCGTGGAAGTCGATTTATGCGGAAGTACATTTACCGCGCGCCATATCGCATTAGTTTCAAACTAGTTTCACATCATATTAATATACGTCGATATATATATATATACACACACATACATATATATATACACACATATCTACAGTCTGGAAAATATAGTAGTATTAGAATAAAGCTCAGAATAATCGAAATGCCCAAAAATTCAGCATTCGGCTTATTGGAGCCAACATTTCAGCCTATCAAATCCGCGAAAAGAAAAGAAGCGTTGCGTGCGGATAGTTCTAGACGGTTCGACGGAGTCCGTGGCGGCTCTGTATCGTCATATATATATATGTATACAAGCACAGTTACGATCTTAGTAAGCTTGGCGGGGGGCGTCGACCGATGCAGGATGCACTCGCGTGTTTTACGGCAAAAGTACACGCTCGTCGGCGCGCGCGCGCGCAGGAAAGTAAACGTGATCGAGATTCACTTTCCTCCGCAATGATCTCTGTCTCTCTCTCTCTCTCTCTCTCTCTCTCTCTCTCTCTCTCTCTCTCTCTCTCTCTCTCTTTCTTTCTCACATCTCTCTGTCCTGCTGTATACATGTATATATCTATACATCGGCGAAGGAATTAAAGCGGTACCGCGCGGCGCGCGTGCATCTATTTAAAGTGAAATCGCGCGTCGGCCGACGTTGGCCGCAGCCGATCGCCGTGTCGATACATATATTGATCGCGAATCAAGTTTTCTCGTTCCTTATTATTAGCGCAAAGTGGATATTAATGAGATTTTTCCGATAACGAATGGGGCGGCGACGACGGCGGGGCGGGGGAGGGGGAAGAGATCCCGGCATCAATTTGATGCCCGGAACGAAACGTTTCGCGGATTATATATATATATATATATATATATATATATATATATATATATATTTGTATTGATATTATGGATATGCAATGTCTTCATTTTTCATCCCAATTATATATTGATGCTTGCAAATTGTAAAAGATTCGTTTTGATTTCTAAATGTTTTGCCGATTTGCAATAAAGCTCTCCATCATTCTTGAATTGTTTATGAAAAATACAGATGTACAAGAGCGCATCGCGAACTTTACATTACGTCCAATTCATTTTATTCAACAGATAGGATTTTCTATATACTTACGTAGTAAAAGAATTGACAAGTTGATAAACTGGGATATAAGAAAGATTTTTCTCTTCAACATTTGATATAGAGTGCTTCCGATGAAAATAATTAAAATTAATTAAATTCTGAATTAATTGATTTCTGCATTATGAAGATAGTGATATTTTTAAAATTAACAAACGGAGATATCTGTGCAGCTCAATCAGCTGGCTACCATGACCCACCACAACGTGAATTACGTCGTAGCTGGGAATAATAATAAATTTTTGGTTCTTTCGTCAAGCTTAAAGTTAATTTGCAACAGTTACGTTATGCGTGTAATGAGCCGTGTGTTTATTTAAAAGTGACAGCCTCTAATGAAATCGAGAAAGTCGTATATGTACAAATATATATATATATATATATATATATATATATATATATATATATATATAGTTTAATTTAAGAATAGAGATAAAAAAATTAGACTTTTACATGAATTTCATACACCTTCCTGAAAGAAACTTTCAAAAACGTTCAGCTACTTTATTCGAGTATAACCCAAGAAATAGAAATATGTCTATTTGCTAACTTACGAATATCTGACGTATCTTTATCGTACTTGAAGAAATCCCGCGTCACAGAGAACTTCCAGCCAATTGATAAAATCCACGATCGCGCGACACCGAAAAATCGACAAATGTTCTTTGAAAGAGAAAAGAAAACCGCACCGTTCTCTCTCTCTCTCTCTCTCTCTCTCGAGTTTCATTTCCTGCGCAAATTACGTCACCAACGAGCCACGCACGCGGTCCCTCGATGAAAGTGTCAAACCGCGTCCCGCTTGGAGCGGGGGGGGGGCGCTCGCTCGAGTATCGCCCGAGACGTACCCCCGTACCCCCACCCCCCGAAGACCGCGCGCGCGCGCGCGGCCGGGATCGTAAAAAATTAAGCGCGCTCGTTTCGCCTCGCGTCGCGACGCGGCGTAAAGCGATTCTGACGCGCCGATGCGACGGACCGTCGCCCGCGAGAGTGTGGTAGACAAAGGACGTACAGAGTCCCCCTCGACTCGAGCGCGAGTTAAAGTGCAATCGGTGTATTACTTAGGACCCTCGTACCCCCTCCCCCCCCGCCTCCCCACCCGCTCTTCCTTTCATCCAGCAATTCCCCCGCGGTCCGTCGATGCTCGTCCAGCGCTTCCTGCGCAGGTGTTGTATAGCGGGCGGGTTAGCTATATATATATATCTAGGTATAGAGGCGACACGCGCCGTTGGTTTTTTTGCTCTGGGTTTTTATATTATAGTGCCAAAAATCTTGTTTCGCAGATCATTTATGTATCTTTCTCTCTCTCTATCTCTCTCTCTCTCTCTCTCTCTCTCACTATATCCATGCCTGATGCGGACAGGTGTTGGAGAATGTCGGCGCTCGAGTGTCCGGCGGCGCCGCCCGAGGATATTGGGTGCACGCCCTCATTTTCTTCTATACACATTGTTTGCCCCGCGCGCTGATCGGCAGTCTATTATATATATATATATATATATATATATATATATATATATATATATATATATATATATATGTATATATAGAACGCTAATGTGGCACGCGCCAGGCACACACACACAAATATATATATATATATATATATATATATATATATATATATATATATATAATGGGGAAAAAGTTAATGATTGAAAGATCCTCCAAAAGTTTGCTATTCCCTCCACTCGTTTTTATATACGCGGTCGCAACGGGGGGGGGGGGGATACGAAGCCGACAGAAGCGCGCGAGGCAGCCGACAAACCGTTTTCAATTTCTTACACCTGATGATCCTTTGTAATGGGCCCGTGGTAGGCGATAACGATCGAAATGCGAAAACGATTAGACAGTCGGTTCGGGCGCCCTGAGGTTAATTTTCAATTTTTTAAGATTGACTTGCGATGCTTGGTAAATAGAGCTATTATTAAGCGTTCTCGCAATAAAAATTCAATAATGGGAAAGGCCGCTAAGCATGCACACATACGCGCGCGCGCACACACACACACACAAAGCAGACACTACGGATATACAATATTTACTAGGTGTTTCAGCATTTGTAGATACATAAAATTATTTATTATACAAGTACTTACAACTTGATTTTGTTGATTTTTTTTAACGTCACGCGTCTTCTCAAATATTATATTCCAATAACTAAGACGGATAGTATAACAATACCAATACCTGAGTCACGGTATATGTGCCAAAAATGATAAAGATATCCAAATCCAAATGTAATCGCATCGAACCCTAGTTTTCTATCCTTAAAGGAACTGAGATCAGCATGATTCATATACATACTTTGATATTTTTACTTTTCTTCGATTATATTTTATTCATCGTAAGCTGTAAGTTTACGTATGAATATTTCATACATGCAATTCCAGTCCTTATATGGATTTTTATCGATTTGGCAACTGTATGAGGAATTTCGAATGAATGATAATCATTTGTAGCAAATAAAACACATTTATATTTTATAATTATATCCATGCCGTTGATTAACGCGATTTTTCAAAGACTAAATAATTGCAAAGTCAACAGTCAGTGCAATTTATTGAATGAGGCGACTTTTCAATTTACATAATTATGAGGACTTGTTATATATATATATATATATATATATATATATATATATATATATATATATATATCATCAATCAAGCATCGACTTAATCACTGTATATGAACGGTAAAGGCAAAAACAACCATTCATAGTTTTCGTCTATATATATATATATATATATATATATATATATATATATATATAATTTTAATGCGATGTGCCTCCTGAATGATTTTACACTGACGTTCAATGCCGACACTTTAGCGGCGCGTGTGTTTAGTAACTGAACCGAATTAGCATTTTAAAGCGATTAGATCGGCGAGAGAAAGTTTTTCTATATATACACGCATACATACACAACACACATATATATACACATAATTAAATAGCAAACGACCTTTGAAGAATCCCAAACAACTTCTTACAAATTTCAGCCTCCGCTTTATGCAAATATTTGAAATAAAGATGTCGAGACGTTATTTATTTGTCAAGTACGGTAAAATCTTAATGCGCTGACTAGTAACAATCTAAGAACTACACAAGGAGGCTTATATTTACAGATGTAATATATATTCGGTCAATTGTATATATGAGCAAAACCAGAACACGAGGGTCAAGGGGGGGGGGGTAGAAAAATCAATTTTTTCAAGCAAACTCCTTACTGATTATGTTATTAAGTACAAACGTTAAGTAGTAAGAAAATATTTTCGATCCTCATTTTTTTACAAATCAATATAAACTAGCAGTAAAAAATTTTAATAAGAAAAATTTTGAAAAAATACTTAAACGTTAACATGTCGGATGCCGTTATTCAAAATGGGAATAACATTGAACGAAGTTCCCAATGTCCATTATAATTCAATAACAAGAATTTTTACCATTAATATAAATCATTGGTTTTTGTTTTGTTTTGTCATACCTTACTAGCGTGTTACAATAATCTTGGAAGTATTTGAGTAATGTGTTCTGATATAATAACCGAAATTCCGCCGGTATTTTCAAGTATTTTCCTGTCGCAATTTCAACGTGCCAAGGAAAAACCTCTCGAAATCCATGATAGAAAGAAATTTACCGTGGAATTAGAATTAAATAACCAATTGAGCTATTTGGAGATTCATGCTATCAGAGTTACATGGATATTAATGATACAGAGTTATAATGGGGTCATTGGCAGCGTAATCAAATTATTGCATAAAAATGTTTGTTAAGGTAATTTCAAAATTGGTTAGAGAAATATTCATTAATTACGATTACTCAGTTGACTTGGAAGCAAAAATTACTTTATAGTTTTTTTAATAATATAGTTTTTTAATAATATAGTTCTTAATCTACCGTATGTAAAGGTTTATCGAAAAGAATCGCAAGTAATTTTTAAAAACACAATAGTTTACTTCAACATTAATACTAACTCAAGTAATTTGTCTAACAGTTGTAGAGATGAGTAGGATAAATGTTGAAAAGCTGTAGTAGCTTATAAAATTAATTGTAAAGATTTTGATAAATATTATAGTATACGGGACAAATGGCTAGATATCTGAAACAGGCAATAAAAGAGCATTGATTAGCTTGGTTACATTCATTACATTGGAGAATATAAATCATTTGGAACAGGGTTTTAAAAGTTGATATAAAAGCGAAATTCTTGAAAGTAAATTCATATTTTGAAAACTCCTAATAATGTAAGCTTAACGTTAGACTCGAGTAAATTAGATAACACTTATCACTCTGTAGTAATAGTCACTACTTAATAGCAATCCTTGCAATTATATTATAGGTGTGATAATAGTAAAAGTCATCACGGTTATTATCTCACTCGCACACTAGCATCGATTTCATCCCAGGCTAGCATCGGTATTCGTCGGATACTTGTCGATGAAGCCGATATTATCTTCGATCATTGGATTTTGACCGAAAAAATTGTACAAGCCGCAAATTTAACAAATAGATATTATGACAAAAATTGAAGAAAAAACAGAGTTATCAGATATAATTGAAATTTTATTAATTTTATTGTCGAAATTGTCACCAAATCCTTTCTTAAATTTATTCCAATCCGTTCATTACATTTATTGATTATCGAAACTGTCTGCATTTAAGAGAATATATGTGAACATGATTATTTAAATAGTAGTTTAAAGTGATTTTAAAGTTTAAACTGATTTTTTGTCTAATCAACTTGAGTTGTTAAATTAAAGGTTAAATCTTATTCCATCGGTAATTTAGACAATATTAATTCAGAAATTTAATCAATCCAAAATATGTACTTGGAAATATAATATATATATATATGTTCGCTGCGAACTGCGAGCAGCAAAAAAGGTGCCAATTGTCGTTCCGTGTCGGCCCGTCGCTCGTAACGGCGAGCACACGCTCGTGGCACGAGCGTCCCCCCTCCCCCCGTCCGTATTGTAATCCCTGCGACCGCTATTGCGCGGCGAGGATAATGGGCGCGCCCATTCGTCAGGCGAAGAAGCGTCTGTCTTTCGTTAACGCGTCCTCGGTCGCCGCGACTCTCGCCGCGCGAGGGCGGAAAGAAGGCTGGGGAGCCGGAGGGGGCGGAAAGTGAGAGAGAGAGAGAGAGAGAGAGAGAGGGACAGAGAGAGAGAGAGAGAAAGGAAAAATATGGCCAAGATTCACGCTCGCGTGAGCGCGGTGTAAAAGTTATGTGTCTTTATATGTGTATGTGTATATATATATATATATATATATATATATATATATATATATGCACATATATGTATATATACATATATATGTATGTATGTATGTATGTATGTACGTATGTATGTATGTATACTTTCCAATTATGCGAGGCCTCGCGCTTTTTTGCATAATTACACACGCGATGCGCGTGCGCAAGTTCCTTATACTATATATATAAGCACTAATATTGTTACGCGTAGCTATAGAGTGGGAGAACAGGTATATTGAAATTTTCAATATGTGTACAGGATGCACTCTCTACGTATATATTATATATATATATATATGATATATATATATATATTTATAAATATATGTATTGCTATCGGACATGGAACACCAATACTATATATAACAACGCGTAGAGAGTGAACTTGGCGTCCGTCATTATTATGTATTGACCGCGTAGGAATGTGATCAGTCAGAGGATTTATTTTTTGTTTTTAGCTACGAGGCTTGGCTGCGGATATTACTCGGGGGATTTGGCGGTTTTGCTCAGCGACAGGCGAGCCACTGCAGTACACACACACGCACACACACACACACACACACACACATATACCTGGGTAATAAAATTAATCGCGACCGCGAATAGAAGGAATCGGAAGCTATATTGGATAGGATCGGTCGAACTTGAATCGATTGAGTCAGAAAAAAGTGGCAGCTACTGCTATTAGAGATGTGTCTAGGAAAAGAATGTTAGTTAAAAATTGTACGGAGAGCTTCGCTGTCACAAAAGAAATATAATAATAAAACATCGTCATGGCATTATTATTTAGATGGATTAATGAAAAATTAAGAGGGTTTTGTTCGAGATTTTTTTCTATAATCAAATTTTGATTTTAATTTATATTTCGATTTCATAAATCATTTCTATTTTACTATTATTATAATATAGAATTCAATATTAAAAGGTTAGAAATGTATGAAAAAGTAGTTCAGAGTTTAGTTCAATTATAAATGTCTACCGAAAGCAAATTAATTAAACAATTATTTATAATTATTTATAATAACAATTCATCAAGCAATTTATGTGTACATTTTAATTGAGAAAAACAATTTTTTGTAATTTTACGTCAATATTATTGATTTTTATCAATATATTTTATTCATGAGATAGAAATAATTCTGCTTCAATGTATATTTGTATATTGCATTATAAAGTTTCGATTCTAGATGATCTGCTTGACAGTTAGCGGGAATAAATTTTCATTTTTTATTAAATTAAAAATGTTCGTCTTTAAATATCTAAGATATATTGCTTTTTAACATTGTATTTTACATCGAGTTAATTACACTAATTTCTTAATTATGTGATGCGCGCGGAAACGGTTGTTCGAAGAAATTAGAATTAAGAAAAAAAAATTGCAGAATTTTTTTAGAAGTACGTGACTGTGATCCAAGGACTTTTTGGTAAATTTTGGCTAAAAATTCCTTTGTAAATTCATACAATACTCGCCCAAATATACGTTTACCCACCATAACTGTAGATTTTACAAATCATTAAATAAATACTAGAAATATTATCATTCGCTTGACCAATCACAGCTTTTTTTTTGGGGGGATTAATTAATACGTGCCTCTCTGTCGCCCCCTATCTCCCGATCGCAGCCAGGTCGCGACTGCGATCTTCCGTTCTGCGCGCGAAACGAATCGGCGTTCGCCGCGTAGATATTGCCGCGGACGCGGAATCTTATCGGGGGGGAGGGGGGAGGGCGAGGGAGGGAGCGGTCTGTATAAATACAAAAAGCGTCGCGGCCTAGTGTACGCGCGCGTTATCACGAGCAGCTAGCGTATATAACGGGGCGGGTATAAACAGTCACGAATAAGTGTCTGTGTGCATGTATATGTACACATATGTGTATAAATATATAGGAATTCGGTAGGGAGCTGTACGCCGGAATCGATAAAAAAAAGTTGCTGCGCGTTGGAGAGAGAGAGAGAGAGAGGGACAGCTGGGCGGTCGATCTGTGTGCCGTCTATAGAGCCCTCCAGCAGTCGCGCCGTCGCCGACTACGTTGCCGCGTATCGGAACGGTTCCCGGGCATGCGAGAATATTTGCGCGACGCTGAGTCCAACGTCGGCGTCGAGATGGGCGAAGGGGGGGGGGGGGTAGTGGAGTGGGAGGGGAGTGACGGTGGGATATTTGCATATCGCGGATCTGCTTAGGCGCATGCGAATTCTCCCGCCTTTCCCTATCACCAAACCACCCACATTTCGTCGCGCACGGGCTCGCTCTTTTTCGTTTATAATCCTTTTTCTCAAATTTTTTTCCTTTCTTTTATATATATATATATATATATATATATATATATATATATATATGGGATAATTATCGCGCATTATACGGCATACCCATCTTCAAATAATGGACAAACCTTTCTTATAATAATTATATAACGTTGCGGTACGTGTGTATATTTTTGTCGTCAGCCGTTTGTATGGAGAAGATGAAAATACTCCAATACTCTAAATTTCTCGTATTAGAGCCTTAATGAAATTTTCATTATAGTTTATACCTAATGTTTATAGTTATTCATTATTGGTTAAAGAAAAAATGAATATTTATTAGAAAAAAAATTATAATTGTAATGATAATATGTGATATGATAATAATCGTATGAGTTTATAAGCGATAATTTTTATCGCAGTCGTAATGATACCATCTTCGATCGGTGTATACACCGATATATACTGATGTTCAATAACGCGCTCGATTATTACGTAATTATGGCTAAATTATCGATTCAACGCTGTATATTAAATGTTTCCATTTGACCTTCAGAAAATTATTAATAACCATATTCGACGACCTTCCTGGTATGCATCTCGATGCCGACGAAGGAACCACATTTTACGACAGTTCACAGATAAATTCGCGTCGATGAAACGCTTCGATATTTGCGATAGATACTGGCGGTACAGTTAAAACGATCGATGCTGAGCTCCAGATAATTTCTACCATTCGTTCGGATAGGAAATTTCTTCGCCGATATTTATATGAAATACAGCAGTGTAAGGGGGACCTCGAAATTCTCATAGTTGCAACGCGAGTGAAATAATGAGAAAGAAATTTGACATTTGTGCCAACGTTTCGGGGCAATTCTTTATTTCCGCTCCTTCTTCAAGGCCAACTATAGCAATTAATTGTCAAATTTATGTTTCGCACTGTGAGCAATGTCAGTATAAAAGAAAAAATAGCGATAAGAAAAACATATCGAAGGTTTAAGAAGTAGCGGATCCGCTGAGACAGACTGCATTTTATAGAAATTTGCGGATGTTAACTTATGGGTGCAAAAAGACCTTACAATAAACAGGTTTTTGAGTATTTCAAATGATCTGCTACATTACTCAAAATATACACAAATACGTTTTATATTTGTATGCTAGTTTACAAATGTCTCAAACTAAAAGATCGGTATTGGCAAAGACAACATGAAATTAATAATAAAAATGTCAGTACGACATAATTATCTTTTACATTTTTTAAATAGATATATCGAGCAAAGATTCATTAATAATACGAAAGAGATTTTAATAGAATACAAATTTTTATTGTAATGCTTTAAATAAATGCTGTAAACGCACACGTACACTAAATTATGATAAAGCATAATTTTAAAATCATTCACAAGACTATGGAATATTGACTTTCACGACATCGTTAAGTTATCTAAGGATAAAATAATTAATGTAGATAATATCGATCGGTTATGTGACAGAAATTGTGAAAATTGTTCATACACGCTCGTATGTTGGATATATAACGTTTAGAAAGGTGAAAGAAGACATTACCGATGTAAAAGGCAAAATATTAACGTCTATCTTATATGCGTATATTGTAGAAAATACTTAAACGTTACATTTTAAAATTATACAGATACTTAAATAAGAATATATATATAATCGATTCAATCAATAAATCAAATAGACAATATCATACTAATAATTTGAAGAAGCCAATATAAACATTCCATCTAATATTCAATTTTTTTTTAAAAATAAGTTCATCTTCCATGTAGCTATCGCAAGTTAATATAAATTTTCTTACATCAAGCGTCTACCCATGCACGCCTGTTACTACTTTCAGATACGATTTTTTTTTTCTTTTCTTCATAACTGACTGAGCATTCGTTTTCTCAATTATTTAAAATTTAACTTAATTGACATATATGTTGGAATTAATACCTTACCCTACCGATATTCGAATTTTGTTGATTTAATATCAAACTTTTATGAGTACGAGATAGTTACAGTTGACCTTCAAAGGAGAATAATCGAAGAATATTCATCGTAACGCATAAACTTAATTCCATTTCATTTATTGACGGCAGATTCATAGAATAGGGAGACCATTAGAACGTATTCCGTCTAATTTTATTTCATTCTATTGCGCACTGATTCTATAACAATTGCATAACGGGAAATTTTTTCACATTCCGTATATTCTATAGACCGTGGTAGGATTTTTTGATGACACATATCTATAACACAAAAAGAAAACTAGATATTTTCATCGATAGTAATGAATATCCCTAAGAATTTATACAGTATTAATTGCACAATTCGATTTTTCTCTCATTTTTCCCAAACTATACGGACACACACACACACACACACACACACACACACACACACACGGATATCTTGAATTCGAAGTTTCTCATTCGGCTAAAGGCGCGATCGCTTCTCCTCGCCGACGAGAAGCATCGAGAATTTCATTAAGGTCGCACGACGCGTGCAAGATTAAAACGTACAGATTCTCAATAGAGCCGCCGCGAGCGCTTACTCTTAAGTTATGCTAAAGGAAAGAAAAAAATAAATAAATAAATAAACTACAGAGTGCCGCAAGGATCTTACGTACCTCCACTTCGCGCCTCGCGCGCAGTCATATTTGCCCCCTCCCCCCACACGATTCTCGTGACTCGGTCGTTTTAAGCTATATATAGACACACACACACAC
Organism: Sycobia sp. Sy_11; assembly: GCA_018907035.1. Lineage (NCBI taxonomy): Eukaryota > Metazoa > Arthropoda > Insecta > Hymenoptera > Epichrysomallidae > Sycobia > Sycobia sp. Sy_11. The sequence goes on along the minus strand of JACCIC010000005.1, from coordinate 1,738,772 downwards.
ATACACGTTCCAAGACTCACACGCATGCACGGACACACGAACACACAAATAAAACTAACAACAACAGCAACAACAACAATAAACTCCGCTTTGAAACTGATCGTAGCGCAATGGAAACATAAATAAATTGCTTTCATTTTCTTTTTTTTTTTTATCCCTGATTACAAAAGCGCCACATATTCGTCTTATTCTAGACATGGGCAATTATAATAATATACTTCTTAAGCTCGTACACGAGTCGCACTTTGCGGTTCGCCTATATATACTACACACACACACACACACACACACACACACACACACACACACACACACACACACACACACACACACACACACACACACACACACATACATAATAAAGTTAGATCGCCGCGCATGGGAATCGACTCGAAATCCATAATTCCACGGTGGGCGACTCATCGGCTGGATCCAATGCTATAACTGTATACGCGTAAACATCGGTGAAAAGAGAACGCGTTGCGCGCGCGCGAGCCTGTGATGCAAGAAATTATGCGGACTTGATAAAACGTGGAATGTTTCCTTATGCCCGTATATATTAGCGCGCTAGTCCGTTTCCTTTTTCATGTATATATATATATATATATATATATATATATATATATATATATATATATATATATATACGTGGCTCAGTATGTGCGTGTCAACTATTGCGCGAATTTCCATCAAGCGACAATTCCTTACCTTGGACAAAGTGTGAAATTAACTTTTCGAACGCTTGCAACGTGCCGATAAATGGTCGTAATTTGAACGACATCAATCCAATTAAAGTTCGCTTATATATATATATATATATATATATATATATATATATATATATATATATATATATATGTACAAATATCTTACGAAATTCTTAAATTCTTCCTTCAGCCTCGTATCATGCATTATTTTATCTCACACGCTAACCTTGGAAATTTCTCTATCGAATGGTAAAAAATGACAAAGTCCGCGCTTTGAATCGACTGAGCGGGATGGTGGTGAGGATGGGGGATTTTTGCGAAAGTTTTGTGAAATAATTCGCGTAACAGCCGTAGGTCGGGATCGAACGAGAAAGTGGTTAGCTTTCAATTTCAAATGCGCCAACTCAATATACTGCTTTTTTCTCGAATATTTCGCCTCGTGAGCGATTATGTTTTTATTTTTAATTAAATAAAGTTCATGCTTGAAACGTTCAATAATTTCCGCTTCGGACTCGTACATATACATTAATTACGGGCGTAAATTTTTCCTTCGTAAATCTGGCAATTCTTAGATTAAAAAAAGAAGAAGAAGAAATGTTAAATTTTTCGTTTATATAAAGTCACGTCTATGTTTCTTTACGTATATATAACTGTTTCATAATTTATTAGATCCAATATAAATTTATTTTCCTAATTATTATCCATGCTTATGGCACGGCTGATATGGTCATTTCGGGCACTCTGCAGATTGGCTGGGCAATATGCCGAGTACTGAAATTCTAGGCACTCGTAAAATATATGCATGTGTAGAATTTTTTTTCTAAAATTTTTCCTGCGTATATATATATATATATATATATATATATATATATATATATATATAGTGTATTTCATTTCATCGTAGATCGAAAGTGAATTTATATTGCCAATTCGATGAAGATTAGGGAAAAATTTTAATTCAATAATTATTTACCACCTGTCGAAGAAACGATTTAATCGTAATAAATAAAAAGATTTATGTTAAGAAATTATTTATAGCTGAAATAACGAAATGAAGAAAATTATTTTTTTTTCTCTATTGAATTCAATCGTTTCGTTGGCCTAACCGTTATGAAAAATTTATCTCAATTTACTAGAAATTTTTTTCGGTGCGCATAGTTACGTTAGTGCGTGGTCGTTAAAGCTCTCCGGCGATTAGTTTCGGCGATTGAATCTACGCAGCATCTAGAGATGCTCACGAGCACGAACCTCGATCGGTGAACATGCAAAAACTAACACTATAAAGCAGATAACGAAAGCCAAAGATATACCGACTGCATAACATTATTGAGTTATTATAATCACAGGTTTTATTGTAAGAAACAATATATATATATATATATATATATATATATATATATATATATTTTTTTTTTTAATGTACAATATGGTACCGGAGATATTTATTACACCGACCTAACTGCGCGCACTTACATCAATCCAAAATTCGTGGGTCACCTTAATATATATTTGAGGGATATCTTGGCAGTTTCCGTCATCCGCGCCCTTCTTACATTTCATAACGCCCATGTGCCCATGTAAACATGCATTTGTATATATACGCGCACACACTCACACGTTCATATAGATGTATATGTGCCTATGTGCATATATATATATATATATATATATATATATATAAAGATAAATATATATACACATTGATTATATACGAGTGGCGCAGTGTCCGTAATCCTACCTGTGTGTGTGTAGATGTACATGATTTCCGCGTGCGCTCCTTTTTCCTGAGTTTCTTCTCGCACACGCACACGCACACGAACACGCACACGCACACGCACACGCACACGCACGCGTACACACACACACACACACACACACACATACGGCTGCCACGCGGTGCGGGTGGAGCGCCGGTCTCCGTTTCGCACGGCCGCGTCTGAACGGTACGCGCGAATTCCCTTTTTCGCCTGATATATATATATATATATATATATATATATATATATATATATAATAATGCCTTTGCTTCCCTCTTTTTATCCACGAGCCGCGCCGCTGCACCGCGACTGTGCGCACGTCCACTTTTACTTTCGCCTATATATGTGTACATATATATATATATATATATATATATATATATATATATATATATATATATATATATATATAGATAGATAGATAGATAGATAGATACTTATACATATATACGCATACAGATACACAATGGGCATAGGCTGCAGAGCGCGTAGCTATCTTTCAAACGCGCTCACGGTTTTGTATCGGACGCTCGTGTACGACTATAATCCTTGTTTGTGGTTTTTCGCCGCATCGCGTCGGGATAATTCGCTTTGGCGCGAGCCATTATTACTCACGTTTTTTGCCCAAGTATACCGGGTCGATTTCATGCCGATTTATTATATACGTTTACGGACAGGCACGCTTGACAATGATCTTGATCGGCCTTACGGCTTGTTTCGTTTATTTTTCTTCCGATCTTATTTTATCTTCGTCCGAGCGAGGTTCTACCGAGCGGGTTCACGTGCCCCCTGCGTAGACGGAGGATTTTCGATTAAAAATAGTACAGGGGGGTCTGCGAATAAAGGTATAAATATCGTAGCGAAACAATCAATGGCCAATTATCATATCACGCGTTGCGTTAAGAATACAGATGTACCGTGTATATATATATATATATATATATATATATATATATATATATATATATATACATATTCGCAGTAAGCAGCCGCACACAATGAGATTAAAATTAATATCCATATAATTAATCGTAAGCGTAATAATGCTGCCAGCTACTTATTCATAGCGTCGACTCGAGTTTCCCATACTGTTTGAATAATCGAGCGCGAACTGAGCGCGGATCAAACAAAGCGTACGACCCGCCGACCCTCTCTTCATTTTCACTTTTAATTAAGAGTGCCCCGGCGTTGCCGAGCAGCGAGCAAAAACCATTTGCCATTTGCCCGTTTTATCATCGGCTCGTATTCTGCATAAGCGAATAATCGCTCGTGCCCGATACGACGGAATACCGTTGAATATTGGCAAAGCGATACTACATAATTGAACAGATCGCATACGATCGCTCGGCCGAGTCGTCGGTGATTTAGTATTTTATGGGATATCGCAGGCCACCGTAATAACAGAGCATTAAGCTGATCGTATAATTCTATCTATCTATCTCACTCTCTCTCTCCTCTCCCTCTCCCTCTCTCTCTACTTCCCTCGCGAAATTTCGCCTCATTTTCGATATACCGCGCATTCATCGTCCATGTAGAACGGTATCGCGCATCGCCTGAAATATTTACTGATGCGAGCTCGCTTAAGCATCATTATATACGGAACGATCGATTGACATCGTAATGATCGATAATTTAATACAGATCATCTCCCACACCCCCCCCTAACCCGTTTTGATTTTAAATACGTTCGATTATAACAATGATTCCTAATTCCCTGTTACGATATTCATAATATTATTTATATAAAATAATTCCTATTCCCTAATGAACGGGAATAGGAATGGAACGGCCGAGTTTCAAACGGTACTTGTCCTTAACTGCGGCGAGCGCGCGGCGGCCGCGTATGTATATATATATATATATATAGAGAGAGAGAGAGAGAGAGAGAGAGAGAGATACGTGTATAGACCACCGCGCGCGGAGTGCCGAGGATTCTTACATAAGTCGACTTCGATACGCGCTATGCCAAACATTGCGCAATGTTTGTTCGCCCGTGGGCTGTGTATATATATATATATATATATATATATATATATATATATACATTTATGCATCGCTGTAATGCCAGGGAATCAAAGGGTTAATTGCACGCTATCCGCCGCGCAGCATTTCTCATTGTCTGCCGCACGTCCGAGCGAATTGCCCCCTCCGCCTCCTCCTCCTGCCCCGTGAATACTTTGTTCCCTCCATCTAGCGTCTTGTCTTCTCTGTTTTTTTTTCCCTCTCCCCTCTGCTCCGTACCGCGATCGATCCTCGATCGCAGCCCTTGCGAAATCGGCTGGAAATTGGAGGAGCACGCTTGCGGCGAGAGTCGCTCGGCTTCGCGAGCAAAAAGGTGAGGGGGGGGGGGCAGTGGAAAAAAAAATAATAATTAAAGCGACGAGCTGGAGGATAATGGATTTTATCGATGATTGAAAATGCAATCGATATGATAATAAGTCCGTGTCATCCGTGGCAAAGATGACACTACGTAGAAGACTATCGTTGAGATGCAATTTTAACTTAAAGATTATACTGGATTAATTAACTTCGAAGAAAAGATGTGGTGTAAAATTAAAAAAACATTTAATCCAATAGATGGAGATGTTTTCTTATTCATTGAAATATATTGGTTCATTCTTTGGATACCAAATGTTAACGTTGTAAGCGTGAAGGCCTTAAAATAAAGTGATGTACGTTCCATATCCATGGTTTATTGTGCTTTCTCTCTCGTTTTGTATAATCAGAAATACTCTATATACATATATTATAGTATTATATATGTATAAACTTGAAATTAAAGAATAGGTTACAAGTAAAAACAAAACAAAAATAAATAAGTAAGTAAAAAAATTAAAAAAAAAAATTATTTTCTATTATCTTCCGCAAAATTTCGATATTTCATATTGATGAAAGGGAATGCTGACAATTACAAATGGAAATAATCGCCCCTTTTCGATCAGCCATTGGATTTTATTTCAAGAACTAGATGGCGTCTAGCACTTATCCATTTTTAATTACTCGAATAAAATAATGGATATAAATATCCATTATTTTACTGTATACGTCTAACCTCAAAAGAATAAAAAGTCCTTAGAAATAATTAATTTCATTACCATTGATATTCCTTTGTTTAGTCGTTTATAAATATGCGATACACACGCCCCCATCCACCCACACACACACACACACACACACATACAGAGGCACGCGCACACATGAATAATTTATGTGTCCATGTGTTCATATAATATATTTAAAAGATTATGCCACATATATGTGATTATATTATGCAAAAAACAAGCAATTATAACATTCAGGTCGCATCATCTAGAAGGCGTCGTGTTGTTTTTAAAAAATATTACCATTGAACAAAAAAGAAGCTCAGAAGGATATGCGATTAATACGTTGTTTTAATATCTAGGAATTATTTTTCTACGTCAAACAATTGCATTTTATATTAGATAGTCGAAAAGACCACAATTTTCCAAAAAGGAACCTTCTTTTTTCTTAAACGACAGACTAATTCTTTTTGATCAGCTCTTATCACGTAGGGTGTGGATTATTTTTTATTATTTGCCGCAAAACAATTAAGTAACAAACGAATTGGAATTACGGATACTGAAATGCGTAAGACGCGCATATTTTAGATGCCTTAGTTTTACTGAAAATGAAATTTTACCTGTCAATATTAGAAAGCGCCTTATGTGACAATAAGACCAAAAAGTATATTTAAGGTTAAAAAAAAATTGATATTTTTTAGTGCATATGCAAGGAAGTTTCTTCGTATTTGCGGGCAAATTACAATTTATTATTGTAATTATAATAACGTATTATTGCTGCTTTGTAGTTCAATAAAGAGACAAAGTATATTTGTGTATAATTACAATGAAACTAATAAATATTTTTCTCAACGTTACGATATTAAGAAATAACGTAATTATAATTCTAACGAGAATGAGACTGTCCTGGCTTATAATCATCTCCATGCAATCTGGAATATAGCGACTGCTGCTAGAAAATAATGAAAATAATAAATAAACTATTATCATCAGCAAAGAATAAACTGACTGCCACCAATGTCACATTTGCCGAATCTTATGTATCTGCTTTGATCAAGTTGCGAGCCTCCTGTCTTATGGGACCGTATAACTCAATCAATTGTAAAGAAATACTGACAGAATGTAGTTATTTTAAAGGGGAGTGACGAAGGTCTGGCTTTATTTTCCAAGAGGCGATGAATTAAAAAAAAAAAAATTAATGGAAGCAAACCAATTCTGACCGAAAATGATTACCGTTCCATCTCTTTACAAGATTCGTCCAGTATTTCTGTCTATATATCACAATTTTTTGCTCTTATTGTAATTTCATAATTTATTTACATCTAAAAAGACATTTGTCGAAATGCCTAAATCAGAAAAAATCCGTTTATACTGATAAGGCTACTTTACGGCATAGAGGTGACTCATTTGATTCATATAAAGAGAGGTGATTCTGGTTACCCACAGAATGTGTCCTGTAAAGTTTGATGGTTTAACGCTGAGCCCTTTCACATGGTATTATACTTTCTCATTTACAATTATTAATTCATATGGATTTTTTTAAAAGATAATCTCTATTTTTGGCGCGCGATTCGAACGAACAATGATGTTTTAGTTATCATTTTTTCATCAATCGATATGTCTTAATTATTCGCAATTCGAGATGGGTTATTTATAAACTGGTTCACTTAACTTTATAAATACAATACGTTCAGCTGAACTTGAATGGGCATTATCTAAGTAACTCTGTACACATTGGAATTCAGTCACTTTTTGAATTTTTGTGTTTAAGAAAACAATATTTTCATTCCAATAATCCTTTACAGAATTTCATAAAGAAGTGCCGATTTTAAATAAAAAAACAACCATGCATTAAGAATGGAAGAACGATAGATCCTAAAATTGTAAAAGAATGCTTTTGGCAAATCCGCCATACAAGCCTCTGGCCTATCGTTGTGAAATATCAGAATAAACGTTGACGCTACATTATACTTACTAGTTGCTGGTTACAGGGCAAATATATATATATATATATATATATATATATATATATATACACTGTCATAACAGAACAAATATCGGTAGCGAAGGGAAATTATCTAGAAATTGATTTACGATTAGACAGCTCTTTACAAGATCAATTATAGATGGGTCATTGTTAAGAACTGGCAAATCGAACAATCAAGATGATTTTATTAATTAATCAAGATAATACTTTATTATCAGAAAATGAAAGCCTGAAGTAATGTTGCGCATACTTCACAGTACGTTTTGCACAAGACACGGACGTAGGTTTAACAATTTTTTGATTTTCATAAAAATTAACATTTGCACAGAAGGTCAGATAATCTAAGCTCGTTCGAAATTACAGCGGGCTCGCTCGCTAGTAGTACATACAGATAATGCTGGAATGTCGCTGAAAATTATCCGCAGTATTTGCTAAAAAAAAAAAGAAAAAAAAATCGGCGAGCAATTTCGCGTCGATAAACGTCACCCACTCCTTCCGGGATTTTGACCGCGTGATCGTCGCGCGCGATTCGTTGGCGCACGCGAAAATTTTACGCGATGCTTATACACGTGATGCGAGTGCGCCTATACATCTCGCAATTACAGCGACAACGTCGCGGGCGCGACTCGGCCGCGAACAAAGCGAAGAAAAGGGTCCTCTCCCGATCGACGATTAACTTCGCGGTTACCCGTAAAGCGCGCGTGGCGAGCCCTTTTAACTTTTACGGTCGCGAACTACCACCGAGCTCGGCTGGCGGAACGAATTTCCCGCCGCCCCCCCCCCGAACCCGCCTTAACAGCGCGAAATTCCCGCGCGAGTCTCTCGCCGGGACAAAAGAAAAGTATCTCCATTAGTTCGAACAATGAGTCTAATTGTCGCGCGCGCGCGCGTACGTGTGTGTGTGTGTGTCTGTATCTATATAAATATATGCTTTGGTGAAGCGTCTCAAGATTGGATGCACACATACAGAAAAAAAGCCTTTCACGTCGAGCGTCACCCCAGACAGAGATAGAATGAAGCCAGAGAGCAAAAAAAGAAGTCGCCGGGGGAAACACGCGACGCATCTTATATCCGTTATGCATTCAGCCTAATTAACCCTGGCACGCGGCGATCGCATAGGCGTAATAGCGTCGGCGAACACAATTTTCGAGACAAAGAGCTTCTTCGCGGGCAGCGAAAGGACGAAAAGGCGCGGGGGTCGCGAGGTCGAGAGAGACAGAGAGTGATGTGTACCTATACCTTGCACTGGAGCCTCGGAGTCCCTATATTATGCATCTATCCTTTCGCCTTCGAAAAGCGAAGCGTCCGTGCCCGTACAGAGGAAGACAACAAGGATGAGAATGCGGGAGATCACGATAGAGGAGGGGGAGGGGAGCAGCACCTTTCTTGGCCTCGACTGCGGCAATCGACGTTTTTCTGCGAGAAAAGAGAGAGAGAGAGAGAGAGAGAGAGAAAACAGAGTAAATCCCAACCTCGATACACTACACTAAGTGTCAGTGTGTGTATAGCTATACGAGGGAAAAGTATATGTATATATATATATATATATATATATATATATATATATATATATATATATATATATACATATATATAAGAAAAGAGGCTCTACCTCTATGTTGCTGGCTCGCTGTACATGCGCCTCTCCGCCTCGCGTATTACGGCCGGTGGGAGCGAGAGCGAACGAGCTGCCTCCGCGCGGTAGCCAAAATGTTATGCAACCCCGCGCACCGCACCGCACGGCGAGGCGGCGGCGACGGCGCGCGCTCTTACAAAACGACGCAACGTATCCATCTCCGTTGCTCTCCCGTCCGCCCGCCCTCCCCCCTTTCTCTCTCGGTCTTAAGGGGAGTATCGCGCAATAATGCCTCGCTAACTGTTTTAAAGCCGTACGGCTGGGTATATACATTTATATATACATTAATATATATATATATATATATATATATATATATATATATACACATGTGCCGTTTCGCGAACTATCCGTCGTTCCTTGAGATGCCGAGCTACGCTCCCCCTCCCTCCCCGCCCATCGTCCTAGCCGTCTATACAGCAGACTCTATACTATGTACTCTATCTGTAACGAAGGATTATGCGAGCGCCACTTAGCCCGCGGGTCAAAAGGGAAAATCAAAAGAAAAAAAGAAATAAACAAGAAAACCAAACAGTTCGACGAGCGCGCTTCCGGCCACGCGTGTAATGCAATGTGCATAATGTTAACGGTCGTACGCAGAAGTTGGCCATATCGATATCCATAAAGATAGATAGACAGATAAGTAAATCCGAGGCGTGTAAGGAGACGCGGCCGAGCGACAGATCCGATCGGGAATGAATTAATATCGCGTGGAGAATGAGCAGGACGGATGTAACGGGGGTTCGGAGGGGGTGGGGGGGGAAAGCGCGCGGCCCTCCGCTCGCGTGGCGCGGGCGCGACCAGGATCTGCGCGCTCGCGTTTTACCTCTTTCCCGGCCGTCGGCTCTCGCGTGCGCCTCCGCACACCTCTGTAAATTTACGCATACATTTATCCGCATATACGTGCACGTGCGCACTTTACCGCCTCCTTTTTTTCAATTCTTCGCCTCGGCGATCGAGCGGCCGCGGGAGCGAGCGGGCTGGCGGGCGGGCGGGCGATACCTAACCGCGGCGACGGCGGCGGCAGCGGCGACGGCTGCCGGCGCGGGCCTCCTTGGCGCTCGCCGAGTGAGGGAAAGTGTCGGGTTATTACACGCGGCGCGGCGCCCGCGGTATATAAGGCTCGCCCGTGGAAAAACTTGGGCAGTCAAGTGGTTCCGAGCCACGTTAACGAGCGCGCGCGAGACTTACCATGAAGTTTAAGGTAGGTGAAGCGCTAAGCGAGGGAGAGTCGCGGGAGGGCCTCGGGGACTTTGAGCATATCTATGTATACAGATATGCATGTAGAAAGAGAGAGATAGATAATAAAGTGGCGCGCTCATCCTTTGTTTTCCGTCGGCAAAGAGAGTAGGACGTAACTGGATTTCGTCCTAGGACGGCGATAATATTGTGAAATTTCGCGAGCGAGCGCGTTCTTTTTTTTTCCGAGTTCTGTGAGAAAGTGAATTAAAAACGACAGACGAACGATTTTTTCCCTTCTCTATTCTTTTTCTCGCGGAAGCGAAGATTCTCGGATATCATTTGGACTTTGAGTCGCCGAAAAAAATTGAAGTCGAACAACAACTGAAATCGGGTGAAAAATCGAGCCCTTGTCACATACAGTCACATCCCATTTTCGCAGTTTTTCTTCTCCAGAACAGTAGTGATATCCGTTGATCCGAATCTAAAAAATTTAAATATCGTTCTTAATAAGCTGTTTTATATTTACGATTCGCCGCGGCAATATTCACAATTTTTAGGCATTCCTGTACTTGTTGATAAACACTTTACCGCTACCAAACAAATAATTCCAACTTTTCGAATTGCATTTTTCTTTCAACTATGTTATACACGTCTGTGTATTTAAAAATTTGATTAATTAATATACAAAAACAAAAAATTAAAAGCGAAAGACTTTTAAAGCTTCCCAAATAGGCGCAAGGAACATTATATTTGTTAATCAGAATTCTCGAGAATAAATTTTTTGTAGAGTTTTCGTCATCCCTAGAAAATTATATTGTTCACTCACTTATCTTTAAAAAGAGCACAGATTAGGTATTAAGAAAATGAATTCGGTAAATTCTTTCACGACCAAATTAATAAAATAAAATAATTTACTATATTAATGATAATAATTATGTCCTGTTTTAATTATATATATGATTTATTCAAAATTTGACAATAACACCAAAGTCTAATGGCTGGTAAGGTATTTAAAAAAAATTAAATTTTCCGCTTTTCACTTTACAGATTTGCATATCAGTTTTGGCCCTGGTGGCGTTGGTCCGCTCCGAGGAGGAGAAGGCGGCGGAGCCCGAAAAGAACCCCTCAAAGCGTGGTCTCGATCACGACTTTGGCGGCGGTTTTCCCGAACACGAACACCATGAACACGTTAAGACCGTCGAGGTAGTCAAAAAGGTGCCCGTACCAGTGGAGCACGTCAAGCATGTACCATACGAAGTAGTCAAGCACGTCCCGTACGAGGTCAAGGTACCCGTCCCTCAACCTTACACCGTTGAGAAGCACGTACCGTACCCCGTGAAGGTCTTCGTCAAGGTGCCCGTCCACGTACCGCAGCCCTACACGGTTGAGAAGAAGATCCCTTACGAGGTTAAGGTGCCCGTCGACAAACCATACGAAGTCAAGGTCCTCGTTCCCCAGCCTTACACCGTCGAGAAGCACATTCCCGTCGAGGTGAAGATACCAGTGCCCCAACCCTACACCGTTGAGAAGCACGTGCCGTACCCTGTGAAGGTCAAGGTGCCAGTGCCCCAGCCGTACACCGTAGAGAAACATGTGCCCTACGAAGTCAAGGTCCCCGTAGACAGGCCCTACCACGTCTCTGTACCCAAACCGTACCCCGTAACCGTTGAGAAGCCATACCCGGTGACGGTCGAGAAGCACGTGCCTTACGAAGTGAAGGTACCCGTCGACAAGCCTTACCCCGTTCCAGTCGACAAGCCCTACCCCGTGCACGTGAAAGTCCCCGTGCCGAAACCATACATCGTGCACAAGCCCGTGCCGTACCCAGTAGACAAGCCTGTACCGTACCCGGTCAAGGTGCCGGTCGACAAGCCCTACTACGTCGAGAAGGAGGTACCGTACCCGGTCGAGAAGGAGATACCGTACCCAGTCAAGGTGCCGTACCCAGTTCCGGTTCACATTCACGAGTCCCACGAGCATCACTCCGAGGGCGGATTCGAGCCCAGCTACGGACACTACGAGCACTAGATTCGAGGCTCTACAGTAACAGCAAAGTCGCCTAAGAACATAGGTTTTCCCGACGATCGCGGTACGATTTAACGTACGACGACCGTAATCGATTATTTGTTAATATGTCTTTTCCGTAAAAATCTCATCATAGTCTTATATAGCTAAATGCGAGAGGTTGGAATATTCGAGAAAAAAAAATTACGCTTATCGGTCTACGCGCGTTTATACGTTCTATGTTTTTTTGTGTTTTTTTTTGTTTGTTTTTTTTTTTTTTAATTTTTGTAAATTTCGAGAGCATCCGAATGACTGTATATACTTTGACCATGCGAACCGTAAATGCACGAGAGCATGGATAAGATTGTTTATATAACTGCTAAATTTATACCTAAGACAAATCGTTTAGTATAATTTATCTAAGAAATTGTTGCTCGCATCATTACGTATTTCGAACCTATACAGAGGTACACTGAAATTATCGAACTTCAGACGAAACTACCTGTAGAGCAATCGAGGGGCAGATCGGCGTCCGAATTTTCGCCCGTCAATTCCAAGCAATGTCGGTCCTCCTGGCGCGCCAAAACCTTTTCATTTCTCTCGGACGGACAGAGACTGCCGCCGTTTACGTTCCGCTGGATTTCAGCGAAAGTTTTTGATTAGCGACCCATTCCTGGATCTGCATCGGGAAACTCGTCTAATTTATCCTTCGCGCAATACGAAGATTTTCGAATATCAAAAATAATAATAATAATAATCATAATCGTAATCATAAGCTAAGCGGCAGGAAAAATCGCGCGACCGCAAAAAAAAAAAGGCACGGGATCGCGTACGGAGAAGAAAGAAAGTTCAATCGTATTATATACAGCGCTGCTCTATCATTGGCTTAATCGTCGCCGTTGCGTTAATACAGCTCTCCAACCCAACTCCGCCTCCCCGCCCCCCGCCCCGCCGCTACCGGATTCGTTTAAACTGCGCGCGGCGGGAAAAGAGATTGCGAGGCGCGCCAACCTTGGCTCGGTCGCGATATAATTTATTGTCCGACCGCGCGTCTCGCGCCAGCGATAGACAATTCGAATTTATAAGCAGCGTTATGTGGCGCGTGTTGAGCTGCTGGAAACAAAAACGGAAAGAAAGAAAGAAAAAAATATTCTCCATCGTATCGTTTCGAGTCCTCGATTCGCTGTAGAGATCTAATATATATATATATATATATATATATATATATATATATATATATATATGTATATGTATAGAGACAGATATATTTTTTATACGTTTTCTCCGTGCGCTGAGCGCGACGGCCTCTGTAAATAAAGACGAACAGAAAAAGAAGTAAAGTCCCATTTTTGACGTCGCGGAATGGGAGATTGGCGGACCGCGTCGACGACCGAGGCGCGTCCATTATACTTGCTCTCTTCGTTTGATTTCGAGAAAAAAATTCCAAGCGGGGTTGTG
>JACCIC010000005.1:1715000-1717500 GCA_018907035.1 Sycobia sp. Sy_11 | reverse complement strand
ACGGAGCCTCGCGCGCGCACCTAATCGCATATCTGCGAATTCGAATTTTCTTCGCAGGGTGCACGTATAATGGATTGGAATCTACATATATATATATATATATATATATATATATATATATATATATATAGAGAGAGAGAGAGAGAGAGAGAGAGAGAGAGAGAGATACACCCACACACTCTCACACATAAATATATACACCGTCGCGGATCCGCGGGATTTCGACGGGGATCGGACTCCCAGACCGTGGTACATATAGTTGTGTAATTAATCGGCTCCGTGTGTAGAACGTTTAGAGGGTGTGTGTGTGTGTATATATACTACGTCGGTGGGATTAACTTCAGAGCGGTCAGAGATTATATTAAGTCGACTTTTTTTTCTACTCCTCGTTCGACTTATACACGACTATGGACGCAAAGTGCACACATGCGCTGATTGATGGTTTTCCAAAAAACTACTTTTGTTTACTTTTATTTTTTCTTTATATATATATATATATATATATATATATATATATATATATATATATATATATATATACTACTACTGCTGGTACATATACTTAAACTGTCTATAATGTATAGCTGTTTGTCGAGTTTCATAACCACCTTAAGCTTTTCGAAACTTTCCAACTTCCTTTTCATATATATATATATATATATATATATATATATATATATATATATATATATATATATATATTATATTACATGATTTCCCTGAATCTTTCTAAATCGACATTTAATAAGTCCGATTTAAACAGAGGCGCGGTTATTGCAAAAAAAAACCTCGACTGTTATATGTTTTACTGCGAGGCACTGGAAATTAATATTATACGCGCGCGTATTTTTATAATACATCGGCTTTACATAAATCATTTTTACGTAAGTATAGAAGTAGAGGACGCGTATCTCTCGATTATATCGATATAGGATTATAAAGGATATTGTTGGTTCCTCTGGTAAATAATAGTAAAATATGTGTATATATCAATTTTTACACAGGTAAACATAAATAATTAACATTAAAGGATGTATATATATATATATTTTTTTTTTAAAAGTACATGGTAATAAACATAAATAATGAGCCACTTTTCAATGAATTATTTACCAAATGGTTGTACTAATTGTACTCGTTATAATTACTTAATCTAGTTTTGGATTACATATTATTATTACAGTCATACACATTAATATTAATTTATTAGAAAATTACGATACCTAAAAATTAGTAGTGTTAATCATAAAGAAAAGAAGGACAATAAAAAAGAATTATATAGATATATATAAATTCATAGGATGGCCAGAGCATGTGTCTAATTAAACTCGTATATGTGTAGATATAGTGTAAAATTACTATTATTCCAATATAATACTAGTTATGTTCAAATTTTAAGTCCCTTTTCATCTATAATATAATTATTAAGGCGTAAAAATTTATATATATCTATGTTAGTTTATAAATAATATCAATTATTTATGATCCTCTTCATGTTATTTCTTTTAGTATTATTTCACTACCGAATGTAATTTCATATAATATTTTGTTTAATTAAGATTTTCTTTTATTTCCTCGCTGCGTCGCCGATGCCACGGGCCGCTTCGTTCCAACTTAGCCACACTTAGCCATTGCGCTGACGTTTCACTTCCGGATACCACACGTGACACAATAAATTGCCATTAACTAAGGATTGCGCGATCATACTACTGATAATATTTTTTTTAAAAAATCACCCAAAACAAATTATAGCCTTATGCGAAACGTAAATCATTTTGCAAATTCAGTATCGTATATGTATCAATTTCCTAAAGCATGTTGAAAACGTACGTACCAAATAAATTGTCGACTAAATTCACATTCTACAGTACACGACCAAATGAGGAATGGAAAATAAAACTAGCCAACAGATCTAATATATACTTACGTTATTTAATTGATACTATTCAATTATTCATAAATCAATTAAGTTAGCTGTCAAAAGCATAAAACTTTCTCTAGGTCAATGACTGACTTCTTCTGGACATATAATTCATATGTATAATTTTAACGGCCCAGTAGAGATAACTGGTGGTCTACCGTCAATTAATAACAATAATAATAACAAGAGCAACAACAGCAGCAGCAAAAACAACAATAATAATAATAATAACAATAATGAAATCATGTTAACAATAACAATAAAAACTATAATAACAACAACAACAACATTTTTGTAATGAATTGTAATTACATAAATTATAGTAATTAACATATAAGTAATTAACCCTAATTTTTTTCTTCAAAATCCGAGTATAAAGTACAAGAATCGAATTTGATGGCAGATACGAATATAGGAATTACCACATCTGCCTTATTCACTTTTCAATGATTCACTGTTTATCTGTTATATGAAAGAACCTCTGGAACTTGAAATTTTGATGTTTGCCAAAATATTTCACTTCGTCTCAAAATATTTTCTTTTATACTATTTGCTGTCTTAAAATAGGCGATAATCCGC